>JAOXNO010000041.1:65821863-65864684 GCA_028565335.1 Limnodromus scolopaceus | reverse complement strand
GGCATTGATAAGGTCTCCCCTCAGCCTTCTCTTCTCCAGGCTAAAGAGTCCCAGCTCTCTCAGCCTTTCTTCATAAGAGAGA
Organism: Limnodromus scolopaceus; assembly: GCA_028565335.1. Lineage (NCBI taxonomy): Eukaryota > Metazoa > Chordata > Aves > Charadriiformes > Scolopacidae > Limnodromus > Limnodromus scolopaceus. The sequence continues at coordinate 65,864,602 of JAOXNO010000041.1, read as the reverse complement.
TGCTCCAATCCTTGAATCATCTTTGTTGCCCTTCGCTGGGCTCTATTTATTTAAATAGGTTTAGCAATGTAGCATATAGTAAAATATATAAATAGATGTTCTGTTGAGTAGACAGAGAAGTTTATGTGCTACAACCCCAGCAAACACCATGGGAATGCTGTCATTGTGTCTTCAGAGAGCAGTGAATCCTCAGGCACGCTTTGTAGTTGTTTGAAAATGAACAGAATAGGGTACACAAATATGAGCTTTGTGGGTTAATGCTATTTTTATGCTTGTATTTTGAACAAAAATGCTGGTTTGCTTCTATTTTTCTTATTGGAAAAGTAAGTCATAACAGGAAGAAATGTAGGCAAGGGATGATGTTATGTTTTGCTTTGTAGCTGTTCTGTGCAGCGATGGGTTTTGTGGACATAACTGTTGACTGTGGAAAGTGGCAGGAGCGTGAATGCTGCAGAATTTCAGAGAGAAAGGCTGAATAATTGAAGATTACACTTGAAATTGAACCAGGTTATAAATTTGATTGTATTTTTTTCAGTACCCTAAACCAGACAGAAGGAAATAATGCAAACCAGTCTGTGCTGTAGGTGATGGAAGTATGGATTACAAGCGATGGCGTCTTTTCATTTTCAGAGCGTTGAACTGGAGGCCCAGCGTTGTCGTGGGACTGAAATGGATGCCATGCTGGCAGAGAAAGAAAAGAAGTTAGCTGAAAGAGATGCTTATATCATTGATTTGCAGGTGGCATGCGGATCAAGTGGGGTTGCCAATGAAATACTCTTGCCCAATGAAGAATTGAAGGTATATTAGCAACTCAAATAGAACATCTCCATAGAGGTTTCAAGGAATTAATGAATTCTGATGCGTTTTACGGTGGATCCTTCTCCAAAGCACAAATCCTTCATGTGAATAAAAATTCTTTATTGATTATTTTCATTTATATTAGCAAGTCTATATTTATTTACTTCTTTTGTCAGTATCATTTCTATGTATTAGTATCAACTTAAGAATCTGCTGACAAATTTCATTCAAATTAAAACGAAACCTGAATTTTGAGTTTAATCTTGCTTTAACTGAGGGAAAAGGTTGGAGGTGGCTTCATGACGATTACTATATCTTTTTTCTGGGTCCATTCTTCTAATTGTCTCTTGGTTTGCATTCTAAAGAATCAGCTGGCTGCTAAAGAGTCATCACTAGAAAGCATGCAAATTCTGGTTCAGAACCTTACCAAAAAGGTTGGAGACAGCGAAGAAAAATGTAGCTTGTTCCAGGAACAGATTGAAAGCCTTAAAAATATTCAAAACAAAGAGAGAGAGCGTTTCCAAGGAAAAGAAGCTACGTATGTGGAAAATGTAAGTAAACGCAGTGTAAAAGTATTTACATTCTTTGATGGAAGAAGTGGAATCTTGGCTGTAGTGTTTCTTTCTCGACAGTTAATAAGTGCCATTTTTAATTTTGGATGATTCTTGAGTAAAGGTCTGTAGAGCGATCAGATGAAATGAGAATAATGAAGCAGTAGATGGTCTGTGCTGTTGGTAATTGAAGTTGAAAGTTTTATGCAAAAAAGGAGTTTAAGGATGGTGGCTGGTGTGAATTTATAGAATCATGGGATTGTCTAGGTTGGAAGGGATCTTTAAGATCATTGACTCCAACCATCAACCTAACTCTGACAAAAACCACCACTAGACCCTGTCCCTCGGCCACCATGTCTACACGTCTTTTAAATGCATCCAGGGGTGATTCCACCACTTCCCTGGGCAGCCTGTCCCAGTGCTTGACAACCCTTTCGGTGAAGAAATTTTTCCTAATGTCCAATCTAAACCTCCCCTGGCATAACTTGAGGCCATTTCCTCTTGTCCTAAGTATTATAATTTATACAATATATATTATGAACATAACAATATATAATATATAAATATAATATAGAATAAATACATATCATAAATATGTATTTTGTAAATATTATTCAAAATAACATTAGCAAGATTCCAGAAGTTATATCCACTTCTTACAAAAATTGTAAGATAGCTAACAAAGAATACAAGTTTTTGAGGAGGATGCAATGAGGTTTCAAAGCTGCTATTTGAGCTTAATTGATAGAAACTTGCTAGAAATGAACATGATCAGTGTAGTCTTTTAGAAATTAGAAGTCTCAGAACAGTGACATCCAAAAAAGAAAGGTGAAGATCTGTGATCACAAAAATAAGCAGTACTGTGCTTCTTATTTAAAACTTGTTATTATGGATTTCAGACAAACTTTATGTAAGTTAGAGGTTTATCTGCACGCACCACTGACATCAGTGACCACTGGCTGATAACTGTTAAGTGGAAGCTAAATTGAGACAAAATAGAATACACTGTCTTTCTTTACCTTTAGTTGGACAATTCAGTGTACGCTTTTACTATACCTTTGTTGACTGGTTTCATATTTATTTCTGTTTGTTTTTAGATACGTGTGTTTCAAAATATTATCCAGGAAAAAGAAAAGGAACTGCAAGTACAGAGAGAAAAGCACGAGCAGGAGCTCTTTAAATTAGCTGCTAAATCTGATGCAAGTGCTGACCTAGAGCAGGTATGTTGCTTTGGAGACTCAATAGATTGCTTTGATATAGTTAGGCGTGGGAATTTGGAATCATGTAATTACCCTCTGCGGCACAGTTCAGATGTCTGGCTAGGAAAATAAAAATGTCTTTTTTCTTTCTCTTCTGAAAGTTTTAACTCCTTTATTATTGCTTAATTTTTTTTTTTTTTATTTATTTTTTTTGCTAGTTACTAAAGGCCTTGAAACAGAAGCTGCATGAAAAGGAAGAAGTCATGCTGGGAAGGACGCAGGTGATTGATGTCTTGCAAAAAGAACTGGATGCCAAGGACGAGCAATTGAAAGTAAGAAATAGGAGATGTGCACAGCTAAACTCGTTGGGTCAATTACGTGTTCAAAAAGCTTTTTGGTTGTGCACAAAAGGTAGTTTTGCATAAAATGTTGAGGCAGTTTTCTGGGAGGCTTTGACACACGCTAATAATACAACCATAGTTGTGCAAACAGATATTAACTCACATTGAAAATTAACTTAATGGAGAGGTAAAGACCTTAAAATATAAAACTGTCAACTCTCACCTGTAGATTGTCTTGATTCATTTTGGGAGCTTGCCATGTAGGGAAGACTTCTTGCTGTCAAGAGATTTCAGCTTCTCTAGTTAGAGACTGCTCCAAAACTGAGACTTTTTTTTTTTTTTTGCCCCCAAAGACAGCATTTTGCTAATTGCGTGCCTTTCCTATTGCTGTATTTCTACTGATTGCAAAAGCAATACCTAATCAAGGTTCTTTGTGCTTAAGCACCTGGCATGAATTCTGATTATAGCCTTTGAATGCTGCTGCTTCACTTCAACAGCGTCAAAAAAGATTGTTGCTCTCTCTCAGACAGGCTTTTGGGACTCTTTGCTGTAACAGACACATTAGAGCCTGTCTGGGGTGCCAGGGCCAGCATTTTAGCTATGTGCTATTTCCAACAAATTTTCAGGTTGCCGAGAGGGCTGCCAGAATCAAAATCTTATTAGAAATAGTTTCAACTATGTACCCAGGTAGATGTCCTGCTCAGGTAGTTAAGATCCATGGTAATTGGACTGGGTACAGCGAAGGGCTACAAAGATAATGAGGGGACTAGAACATCCCTCTGATGAGGAAAGGCTGAAGGACTTGGGTCATTTTAGTCTGGAGAAGAGAAGACTGAGGGGGGATCTCATCAATGCCTATAAATGCTTAAAGGGTGGGTGTCAAGAGGATGGGGCCAGTCTTTTTTCAGTGGTGCCCAATGACAGGACAAGAGGAAACGGGCACAAACTTGAACGTAAAAAGTTCCACCTAAACATGAGGAGGAACTTCTTTCCTTTGAGGGTGGCAGAGGCCTGGAAGGAACAGGCTGCCCAGAGAGGTGGTGGAGTCTCCGTCCCTGGAGACATTCAAAACCTGCCTGGACACGTTCCTGTGCAACCTGCTCTGGGTGGCCCTGCTTTGGCAGGGGATTGGACTAGATGATCTCTAGACGTCCCTTCCAACCCCATTTCATTCTGTGGTTCTGTAGTTTAAGCCTGTTTCATTTGTCCTCCCCATTTGTTATGCCTCCTGCTTTGCGCAGGGTTTTGTTGTTTTTTTTTTTTTGTCTTCTGGGTTAGATGCATCTTCCTACAGTGATGCTCTGAAAGAGCTGCTGGTACCCAGTGCTAGCGCATTGAGGGGACAGTAATACACACCTTGAGGGCAGGGGGAAGGTTTGGCTGTGACAACGTGAACTTAAAGCACTTAAAGCTGAGATTCCATTACAGTTTAAGTATTAAAATAGCAGGAAGCCTTGCTATATTTACATAAGAGTTTTAAACCATGTTTTGGAAATGTTCCCTCTGCTGCTCTGCACAACTTCATTACTTGGACAGTTTATATCCTGAGGTTTATGTATCGTGAAAGTAGTTTTTTGAACAGTAGGTCTAGTGTGAGTGGACTTCTCTGCCTCAGTGATCTGTAATCTTTTTTACCTCTTTTTGTATTAAACTAACTGATATAAGGGCACTGAAAGTAGAATAAGCAGTAACAGAAAACTAGTTGGCAGCAAAACATTGTAAAGGAGTTAGATCCAAGTTTGCCAGCTTTAATGTTAGTGGATGTAGGTGACAACACCTGGGTGACATTGTAGTGAGCATTCTTAATCTTTGGCATCGCTGTTAAAGAGCTCTGCTTCTGTTTTTCTTCTATACTCCATAGAACCAAACATTCTGTTTTATTCCATTTTCACCTATGGGAGAGGTTATATGTAGTTTGCCTCAAATAGTGATGCCATTTTGCTGAACTCCCCACTTCTGTCTTGAAAAGTCAGAGCTGAGCTATTGTAGTACAGCCAGGTTACTAACAGCGGCCCTGATTTCTTATTATAGTGTATGTAGGAATACACTAATAAATAAATAAATAGACAAAATATTTGATAGTGGTACTAGAAATACTTTGCATTAAAATATAAAGGGTTTTTTTTTTTAATTTTTTTTTTACAGGAGATTAATGAAAACCTGAAACATCTTCAGTCTGAAAAAGAAAACCTCCAGTCTAAACTGGATGCTGAGAAACATGTAATGAGAGCCCAGTTAAGAGACATGATGGAGAAACATGAGCTTGAAATGACAAAAGTTAAGGAGAAATATAATGCTGAACTCCATGAAATTCAAGAGAAACATGAAACTGAGCTGCAAGAGAAAGATCAGGCCCTGTTTCAACTTAAGAAACAAGTGGCAGAATTAAGTGGTGGTGGCCGGACTAACTCAAAAGAAGATAGAGATCTGGAGTCTGTGACCAAAGAGAAGATGGAAGATTTAGAAGGTAGCCTATTTCAAGAGTTGTTACGTATGAAGGGTTCTGTTGCCCCAAACTGTTACATATTGTATGCCAATTTCGCACCTGTTGCACATAGAAATGCATTAAATTCGGTGGAAGAATTACTGCCATGCTAATAAAAAAATGTCTATGATTAAATACTATAATAATGAGGATTATAGGAGTACTAGGATAATCATGTGAACTGTAAATTTCTCTCTACGTTTCTTAGAGTCATACAAGACAACTGCACTTAAAGAAAAATATAAATATATAATTTCTAGTTGCTATAGGAATTAAACATAGGTCTTTTATTAATAATCTTCTTAGGGTTTTAAATTATTTTTATGTCTTGTTTCTTAGTACAAGTGAAATTGAAAACAGAAGAGGCCAGCAAATCTGAAGCAAAGTTTCTGAAAATGAAGGCTTGGTCTAAATCAAGAATCAAACAACTGGAGGATGAACTAAAAAATGTATGTGTAACATGTTTAATAGTCCATGCCTGTTTTAAACTACTGTGCTTGGAGATTTGACTGAAAAAAGTAAAATATGGGGTGACTAGAATATTAAAATAATTTACTCAGTATCTTTATATATGAATTAATGTATAAAAATTGAATGAACGTAAAATGTTGATACAGGATGAAGTTTCAACAAAAAATAGCCCAAACTGGTGTTACCAGCATTCAGGGGTAAATTTGTTAGAGATTAGCTAGTTTATTGCCATTTCAAATATCAGAAAAACAGCTATTCTAAATATTGCTGAAAAATCAGAAAAAAAAAGTTGCACTGACTTTGCTGTGTTTCTGGTGTTTTGGTGCATTTAAAAAAATTACAACTATTTTTTCTTTTAGTTTTCATCGAAGAATAATGATGTATCTGCCTTAAACAATCGTGTCTCAGAATTAGAAATTGAAAATGAAGAACTACAGTCGAAACTGCAATCGTTACATGAAATTAGAACTCAAAATGGTAAAAAAAGATATATTTTTCTTTCGAAGATGAGTCAAAGTAAAGAGATAAAGATAAATGAACTTTCTCATGTTTGTTTTCAAGATGTATTTTTTTTTTTAAAACATTCTGAATTCCTATTAGTTTTGTGTCCTAATGAGCCAAATTAATTATATTTTTTGTAGAAGAACTGCTGACTAAGCTGGAAGTCTATGAAGAGCAGCAAAGGAAGTTGCAAGCTGATCTTGACCAAGTTACAAAGAGGGCAGCGTCGCAGGTGAGCTTTCAAATTGGTTTGCATGAGTTACTAATTAACTCAAAGTGTGCTAATTAGACTTTGAAAAGTGTGTTAGCTGCATTTTGGAGCTGTAAATGAGTTCATTGATATATGGAATTGTCAATGTCAGTAGATACTCGGTTGGACAACAAGCTGACACGTTTTGAATTACTTAAAAAGACTGATTTCTACTTGCTTTTCCACATACCTTACATTATATTTCTGTAGGCAGTTTACTATGTACTTAAATACATTTAATATGAGTCATCAAAGCGTGGCTGTTATTTTTGCATACAATACAAATAGCATTCAGCAGGAAATACAGCTGTAACCTTGATAAATGCACAGGCCCGAATAACAGAGTGGGAAGACTCAGAAAATATGTAGATATTTAGCTTTAGATGGATTAACAGTATATATTAATCACAGCATCTCTCTGCAGCCCTAGCAGCAGAGCCCCTTTGAAACCGCTAAGTATGTTTTGCTGGAAAAGAATTGGTTTTTCCTAATTTTATGGAGAAGTCGGGTTTTTTTTGGTAAAACCATAAAATAGTTTTTATTTGGATGAGAAGGCAGAAACTTCTTAATTTTATTCGTAGAAAAAAGTTAACAGACATTTGTTATCCCACATAAAGACAGTTGAATATTGTTTTGAGACATTGCTAAGATGAAAATGTGCAACAGAAGTCTTTTGGTTAAAAAGACGTTGTTAGTTTAAAAATATTTCATTACATAATTAAAATAGCAATTATCGTCACTTTCACAGATTTTTATTTATGCAGAGTGGTGAATTACAATGGATAGTTTTCTCTGTCAATGGCTTCCCAACTTAAAATGTTGTTTCCATTTGCTGTTTCCATTTGCCATTTCCATTTGGGACTTGGTAAATATATTTTCCTGTGCGATTTCTCTTGGTAGGCCAGTGAATCAGGGAGCGTGGATGAATTGCAGAGTCAGCTCATGGAATGGCAAGAAAATGTCCCAGAGTCAGAGGAGTCCCGCGATCAAGTGAGAGAAGAGAAATCTGCTATGGCCTTGAGAATGGCTCAGATTGAGGAGGAGAGAGAAGGTGAATTGTTTTATTTACGATACAATTATATATATATATATACACATACGTGATATGTATGTCTGTGTGTCTTCAGACTGCATTGATGGCACAGCACCATGACTCATTTCTATAGTCATAAGATGTGTATTGTTAGTGAAATTGCTTAAATTTACAAGTTCTGCTTTTTTGTTATTTCCTTGAATCTGTTTTTCATACATTCATCTTTTTTTGTATCATTTTTAAGAGTAGATGCGCTTGTTCTTTTTGCCATCTGAGTTGCTGCTCTGTAAGGCTGCTTGAATTGACTTTGAAAGCTTATTTTCTGTGTATAAAGGATCAAAGATGAAAAGTTCACCACTGAAATATTAAAGCTGCCTCCCTAGAAGGACCGGTGAAGGTGTGAGGAACTATAGTGATGGTTTGAATTTGATGAATAGAGGTGCTGCTTTAGTAAAATTTACCCAAGACAGAGTTTCTCTTGTAAATATAATTACTGAGAAACCTTTCTTAGAGTATCTAGTAATCTGTTAGTGAGTGTCACTTGTATAGATCAGCTGAATGACATTAACTGGCCGTGGTTTGGAACTAGTTAAAAATATTAAATTACCTACAGAAAATAACATTTCAAGTAATCTTAGGTTTTCTAGTTTTCTAAATTATTAATAAAGCAGGTGAGGAGGAAGTGAACCAGTTTCTATTAAAACTTGTAAAAGTCTGGTTAAATTTCAGATAGCATGAAAAAAAAGCAGTAAAAGCTATCTAGTATTTTGCTCTAATTTTTATCCTTTTAGTTAACTGTGTGGGGATTAATGGCAAATTTTAATGTGCACAACCTACCATCATAATTAATCCAGTTAGTTAATTTGAGCCTTCTCTTTTTAATCTGCGATTGAATTATTTTTCATTTACATGATCAATTTGGCAGCTCAGAATGTAAGCATAGAAACGTTTTAAGGATCACGTCTCTTCTTTTGGAGGGATTTACGCATGTAATGCTTCGGAATTGAAAGAGAATAATATTCCCTTCATTAAAACTACCCGTTATCTCATCTGTGGTAACTACAGGTCCACATGCAATATTAATAACAGTTGTAAAATTTCATCTGCGTCAGTCCGTGTTTAATTTTGCATTTTTTCCCCTTGGGATAAGCATGACCTTTCTGTTTCTTTTTTTTTCCTGCCGTTACACCTGACGAGCCCTCAGCGTCCCTTCCCCCTCCACTCCTACCCTCCACTGCGATCTGCGCGCCCAGGGAGAACGTAGTTTCCCATCAGTTTTGTGCATGCAGGTTCCTGCAGCAATGGCAACTTGTAAGGTACTGCTGCTGATTTCTTCTGCCCTCGCTTCTCTGGAGGAAATCGCCAGCAGTGCCTTATAAGATTTGCCATTGATGGTATGTGGGTTTTTAGCAATACATGTAACAAATGCTGGGTTTAACTTGGGTTTTTTTCTGCCTTCCAATACTTGTTTCTTCATTTACATTAACCGAGTCATCTTTCTTCACTTTTCTTTGTAGTAACAGCTGACTCCATATTTATGTTGTAACCTTATCTAGAGAAATATTTCTCGGCTTGCTGCAAGTGGGTGTGACTCAGTGAGAAGCAAATTCAATTAAATATTCTTAGTACTGCTTGAAATTCAGTAGTATTTTTTTTTTTTTTAAACAACCATATTCCATCTCATAAATTGCAGAACTTTGCATGCATTAATATTAGCTACCAATATTTTAAGTAATATATAAACCCACTACTCATTCCATCATAGTCTGACAATTTGCCATATTTATATATAAATATATAAATATGGCAGTTGTCTCTTTTGGGTTGAATGTGTGGGGAGCCACAAAACAGAGTGGATGACAATAGTGATTACATTTATAGACTGGGGCTTGTCTCCTCTGCAAACTACTAAAGATTGTGATATTTAGTGTGAATAGTGACACCAGGAAACACAGACACATGATTAGTTAATTACAATGCAGCATGTGTCTGCAGAAAGGTGTTTGGGGAGGTTTTTCAGTTTTTAAGTTAGATATAATTGCAAATGGGAAGCTCCCTAAGCTGCTGTAAAACATTAGAAAACGTGTTTACATACTAATTGTTGTTAAAGCAACACTGAATTTAACTGAAAGTGTTTTAACACTTCCCTAAGTGTTCGAAATCATTCTAAAGCTCCACTTTCTATACTTTCTTTTTTCATGTGACAATGGTAATTTCATTCTTTTTTTCATTATCAAATAATTCAGAGCCTAAATATTCTGAGTTCCTAAAGGACGGTGTCTTACACATTCTGGTTATACTTAAAAACAGATTAGCTCAATTTCAAGTTCCAAGAGATTGATTTTTATTCTTTTTTTTTTTCTCCAAAAAAGGGGTTAAGTTCTTATTTAGGATAATGCTTGCTCCTTGAATTGCTTCACTGACTTCAGTGACAGTTCTTGTAAACAGAAGTTTAAAAAAAAAATTTAAAATTGTAGAATTTATACTTGAAAATAAACAAAGGTGTGTAAAGTGAATGCTGATAAAGTGGCAGTGCCAGAAGCCAAAGTGTAATTAAAACAAGAAGTGAAATCCAATTTAGCAGTCCTACTTCAAAAGGCATGAATTTTTTTTCTTTAACGTTTTTCCTCTAATCTTTTCTGGCAACATGTTAAGTATATAATTTTGAAATATCACAGGAAGAACTTAAATCTAGTGGGCGTTACAGAATTCTGTTTTAATGCAATTTGTGGTAGAAGTAATCCCTGGACAACTGGGATGAAAGCTGAGTATCCCCAGTAGGGCTGAATCTCAAAATAGCGCCTGGTGTTTGACTCACAGATGCATCGACATAAGTTCTCTGAATTTTGCCTGCTGTGAGGACAACTGTGGACTGACGTGTTTAAATTGAGAGCTAAATTTGTAATTATCTACTTAGTCTAATTTTCAATTAAAAGTATGGAGCCACCTTTACTTTCATTTCTTTTCACTGGCTGTTCTGTTTTGTCTGCTTTGCATGAAACATCTATTTCCTAATCTGTTACCGCAAACATGTTGTCATATCACAAAACAGATGGGAATGTACTTTAAATGAAAAAATCATTTCTAACAATGAGCAGGATGCATACCTAAGCTGTCATATTCTGAATTTATTCCCTGTGTTTATTTACAAATGATTCTGTATTTGTCTTAAAAAGAGTGGTATTACTAATTTATAAGATGGTTTGATGCCAGTTTGCAGTGTTACGCATGCTTGTGACTTCCTCAAATTATCTGACTTTGTAGCTCTTACTAAAATTAAAGTTGAAAGGGACACATGTCATTTCCATACAAATGAACGTGATTGTTCAGATTATAAAAACCACAGCTGTTTCGGCTGATGCCTTCATCATACAAATTAGGTATATTTTAACCTGGTAAATTGAAATGAGGCGTAATTTGGCGTTTTAATTGGTTGGCATTTTTTTCTTAGTATCAGCATGACCTCACCCTTTCCAGTCTCCTGTAGAAAGTCTTCATTTAGAGCTGATGAAGAAGTGAAGTTAGATTTTAGTTTGCTGCTGCTTCTTAGTGAGATATGTGGATTTTATTCTTATGTTCTACGTAGTGATGCTGGAGGGAAATCACAAGGTGAACGCAATGGATTGCTTCTTTAATCATGTTCCTCTCAGTCATTCGTCGGGACTTCAGCCTGTCCCTGGTCTCTTTTCATGTAGTAGTGTCTGATATAAATGTAACTGCTTTCCTGTGGCACAAAACTGATTGAGGATGACTGGTTCTTTCCTGGCTGCTCTGATCCAGCCATGGTCTCAGGGCAACAGGAGCTGGAGGAGGAACTGGCCACAGCTCAAGGAGTGGGCAGGCTGCAGCAGGCGAGAAGGAAAAGCAATCAGACCAGCAGGAAGCTTCAGGTGGGTTAAAAGATAAAACAATTCATTTTTACCTCTATGTTAATAAAAATGTGGAAAATACTATTATTTGTACGATGCGTTACACTTAAAAACATTAAGGGCTTAAGAATGTAGGTTTGTTAAATTTAATGGTCATGTATGTAGCCAGTAGATGAGAAATTCCAATGGTGTCACGATTCTCTATTCCTTGAGTAATGAGTCTAGTTAATTTTGCACTGAAAAATAATGAGCTTCCCTCTGGAGTAATTCAATGCTTGAAGCTGTGTGCATGCTTAATATTTTAACGCCTTTTTTGGTTTAGATACAATCTTTACAAATCTGTTTGGTAGAGCTTTAGTGAATAATTAGTAAGTGGCGTCAGTTCATTCAGGTGTCATTCCAGGTAGCTGGTACTGTAACTTGCATGAAAAAGTGGTAATCTTTTGTAAGGAGAATTAGAATGCCATTGTCATACCGCTGGAAGAATAATTTTATTTTTAGTTAACTCTGATCCTTTACCCTGAGATTCAGAGAACCCTATTAACTGTAGAAATCAGGGGACCAATTAAGGTTTCCAAAGAGTTATTTGTTGGCGTCTCAGATGCCTGAGGGTGTCTTCAAAGGCCTGGCAGATACCTTAAAAAACCTGTGGGATACTTGGCTTTTCTGGAAATAATTTTTTCTGGAAGCTGGGCAGGTTACTCTGGTGCCCACAGCAATCCCATATATTTACATTTAGGCACTTGAGTCACTTGCTGAGTTCAAGGACTTCTAATTGAAACTACACTTTTAATAACAGAATATGTATTTTTCCCTTGCTTCCTTTCTTCTTTAAATTAAACTTCATTCTCATGTTTTGTGCGTAGGAAGAATACAACTTCGATAGAAAACAATGCTTTCAAGAGTTGAGCGTCACCTTGGATAGCACTGATTCAGCTGAAGGAGAAAATATGGGAGGTTGGTGGCCAGAGTACACTTCACCTAATGCAGGTGTGATAGCGACTAGACAGTTTATTAAAGCATGCACAGCATCTGTATTTTGTGTCTATTTTTGTTTTCAAATTCAACTAACAACCCATTTGTGGTGTATTCTAATCTTTGTTGAATTTTTTTGGCTTGCGTTTTCTTCCTTTTCATTTTAAAGCATGTGCGTGCTGGATGAACTGCCTAGTTTTGGTTCAGAAGTAGAATATAAATATGAGTAAACACTGAAATTGGTTGAGCCTTGGTGCCCATCCTGTGTGGCAAGATCATGTGTTTTTTAAGTTATTGAGTCTTGTTTCTGTGAATGTGTTTCCAATCTGTGTAACAGTTATGTGGAATTGCATTCCATTGCTGTATGCTTTTAATTTAAAAATCAAATTCTTTATTTTTTTAATGCAAACATTTTTATATCGGTAGTGAAGGTTGCAAATGTATCTTATGGTTAAAATGGAATAGATGCACTTGAAAATTTTGATACAGACCAGTTTATTTGTTTATTAATAATTGCTTAAGATCTGATCCTGCAAGTACATGATTGACTTGTAATTAAAGTAGCATGAGTCACGCTATTGATTGAGCCACAATATTGTTTATAATATTTCTGCCAGGTTCTCTGAGTTCTTGAGCTATGAAGCTTTATTTTGCTTTTTCAGCAGTCAAGGCCGTGTAGTTTTTGGAAATGCAGGGCCTCAGGCATTTCCACTGGAAATGGTTGAGACTTGTTTGTGCCCAACATTGGTGAGAATCGTGAATAATAAGGTTGAAACCATTTCTAGACTTCAGGGATTTTACTAGACTTTTCTTGAAATAATTTTTCTTCTTTGATTTAAGCAGGCTTACGGAGTGTGGTTGAGGAGTTGGAATTGGAAAGAAATCAGCTGCAGGAACAAATTCTGTTTCTAGAAGAGCGCTGTCAGGATTTGGAAGATAGAATGCAGCTTCAAGGTAGAATGGAGGCCCTACAGGTGAGCTTTTGTATTTGTTTAAATCCTATGGTATAAGAGAATCATTTTATTCTCTGTTTATGTTCTCACAGTCATAGGCTACAGTAAGACAAAAAGGTCAAGTGGCAGCTACCAAAAATGTCTAAAGCCTACTTTATATTTCATAATTATGTTGGCAGACAGTGTACACACACTATATTGTGCTCTGAAGTTGAAGCCTGACACTTCTGTTCAACAAAAGTAAAAGTCATCACACAGAGAAACTTGTTGGAAAGTTGGCTTTGTTATTTAGAACTGTAGTAAAAGGCAACATGATTTTCATTATTCTTTGTTAGGGGGTCTTTGTCAGAAAGTCCAGAATTAGATTTTGTTCCTACTGGCATAAGTCTCCCTCTTCTTACATCCCTCAAGTTTCTTTTATATTAGTGTGTGTGTCAATATTATTTTTTTATTTATATATATGCACACATTTATGGAAAAGAAACTATGTGAATACAGGAAAAAGAATAATTTAATATTTGTTTATATATATATACATTCTAACCCACATATATTAATTTGGTATATATTTAGATTGTAAAATTATTCACTGAAGGCACAAAAAGGGACAGTAAAGTAAATATTTATCAGAAAAGTTATTTTTAATATTTTTTGATGGAAGAGTTACTATGATAATTTTTAAACCTTATTTTCACTAGATGACACAACTGGTCAGTTATTCAAGCTCCTTCAGGGTTAGTGCATTATTCATAATTCTTTATCTGTTAAGTTGCACAAATATAAAAAAGAATAAACTATTTTAAAATGAAAGACAACCTAATATTAATTATTACTTGACAATCTTGTAACAAAACCTTTCAATACAGGTAGCGTTTGGTGTAGAGGAAGAAGGGCAGCTATTGAGGGCGGTACAGGTGTGTTCTGCCTCCTCCAGAATGATAGCTTATTTTCGTTAGAGGTGACAAGTTTGCTGTGTTTGTCCTCTTTTCTGTTGATTCTGGATCTGTGTTCTGGTTTTGGTTGCTGTTATCAGATTTTTTTTTTATTTCGTGGTTTTATTTTTGAATTGGTGCAGTGGATCTGACTAGAGTAGGAGATTTGTACTGTCTTTAAAAACAAAAAAGAAAAGCTGTGTGAATGAAGCTTGCTTCCTTTTTCCTTTCTCCACAATTCCCCCATATTCAGGTTTTTGCATTCCTTCAAGCTGAAAAATAGGCAAAAAAAATTCGCAAGTTTGGTACTGTCCTCAAAACGATGAAAAAAAGTATATTTTCAAAGCAATAGCTTCCCCCGTTAAGATAAGTAAGCTGCCTTAACACAGTGAGTGTGTGTGGTGTTTTGGGTATACAGCAATCGTCCTTGAATTCATGCTCTTGCAGCATTTCTGAAAGGTGGGTTGCATCTATTTGAATTAATATCCCACCTGAACTTGTGACATGAGTGTTGTATTTTGCACTGATACCTGCTGAAGTGCTAGAAGAATGGTCTCTATTACCACGTAGGATGTAAATCTTCTGAAGAGTCAGATTTCCTAAAATATTCTGAGTGTGTGTATGTGATAATCCGCTTCCTTGTTATTTTGTTGCAGAATGAAAACGAACGATTGCAAGCTCAACTCACCCAATTACGCAACCAACAAATGCGAGATGTGGAAAAGAATCAAATTCTGATCTCTGGCTTGAATGAGCAGCTTAAAGGGTAAAATGAGGGCTCTTTACAACTCCGCAGGGGATTCACTTTCTTTGCTTTAAGCTTCTACTGAGGATAATCTCTTTAAAGCACTTGAAAAAGAGTTACTTGATTCCTGCTTGTGTTTACAGTAATGCTAATTTTTGTACTTTGAAGTTTAAATGGAAAGTGTAAAAACAATTATTCTTGTAGGACCACAGTTTGGAGCTAATAAGTCCAGAAAGCTTAAAGCAAGCTTTGTTTTCAAAGTATCTAAACATGAATTTTCTTCATAGGTTAAGTGACAGAAATAGCTTCCTTGAAACTTCACTTGGAGAAAAAGAACAAAAACTGTTGAGCATGACAGAAAAACTAGAACAAATCGAAACTTTGAGGAAACTGCTTCAAGAAAAGGATCTTCTGAACAAAGATCTTGGTGAAAAGTTTGTGTGTACAGAGCAAAAAGTAAGTTATTATTAAATAGTATTTAATTTATTAGAACTGGAGAGCATTAACTATAAGTTTCTATTTGTGTCCCAGCAGCAATATTGCTGTTTTTTGCATCTAAAGGTTTTTGCTCTGTTTCTTTACAGGTTTGTTCACTTTATGTACTTGCTTTGCTTTTAAGTTGAGTGTAGGGATTTCTTAGACCCAATGCAGAGCTTTGCATGGAAATATTTATGTTTTATTGGGATAAGTTATCCTTGTTTATTAATTTCAAAGTATAAACTCCACTGTTATGTAAATGCAATACTATAAATATAACATCACCGTTTTAATATAATTTTATATATTTCTATCACATTGACTTTTATTTTTAATACGAAGCTGAATGAAGCCTTGAAGAAGTGCAGTGTTTATGAAGTGGAGAACACTGAGCAGAAAACGGTCATCAGTGATCTAACAGAAAAAGTTGCTACACTGAAGGAAAAGGTAACTCGTTAAAATAAAGTAAGAGAAGAAGTTTTGTGTTCTTTTGACATGGCCCATTTAAAGGTCAGCAAAATAACAGCATGAACTGCTAAAAATTTCATACACTAAACTTTCTGTATGGTAAAACAATTTAAAGAATAACCTGATTATCTTGTGACTGTACAGTTGGGGGCAGATCGGTTACCTTAGATACTTGTTGTGCATGTGGAGTGTAACTTCCATTCTCCCTCTAACATATGTTGGAATTATTTTTCTAACATGCTTTTCTTGGTGTTTAGACTTTGAAACAAGAAGGCGTGGTAGAGTCAATGCAGCTGGACCTGGACCAGACAAATGAAGAGCTTGACAAATTGAATACAAGCCATCTAGAGGAAAGATCTCAACTTATTCAAGATCTCCAGAAACGTGAGAGAGAAATTGATAATCTTAAAGAAGCACTGGCAGAAAAAGACAGGGAGATGTCTGTCCTGTCTTTGAATATGACAGAGTATTCTGAACAGATTATCATCCTGAAGCGCCAAGTACAATGCAAAGAGGAAGAAATACGAGGGATGGAAGAGGCTTTATCAAAGGCTGAAAGGGAAACTCATTTACTGAAAGAAGTCCAAACAGCTGATGTAAGAGATGCAAGCGTGAAGATATCTGTCCTCTCGGAGCAAAGTAACGCAATGAGGCTAGAGCTAGAAAGAGTTAGAGTTGAAAATGAAGCTAAAACCAAAGAAAATGAGGAATTAATAAGACAAAGCAGCGAGAACAGTGCTACAATTAAGGATCTCCGTTCTGAAATCAAAGCCAACAATGTTGCATACCATAACAAACTGGCGGAGTGCGAGTCACAAATTACTTTGCTGAAAGAACAAATTAGTAAATCATCTGAAAAGTTACAAGAAGCTGAGGATAAACAAAGAAAAGAAACTGAATACTTGAAATCTCAGCTTGAGGAAAACAATACTCTAAAGGAAAAATGGAACAATTTGCTTAAAGAGAAAGAGTGTAAAGCACAGACACTTGAAAATGAGTTAAAATCAATTAAAGATTCATACAATAAACTGATTTCGGAAAATGCTAATAAAGATGAAGAGTTGGCTGAGTTATCTAGAAAGCTTATAGAACATACTGAACATCAGGAAACAATTAAAAAAGAATTACAAGAGAAACAAGAGTTCATTATTTCATTACAGCAGAAGCTTGGGGTTTTGGAGCAGCAAAATGAAGAGACTAAACTTAAATTAACTGGAGATCTGGAAGCCAAAGAGATATGTTGCAAAGAACTTAATAACCAATTAAATGAAATACATAAACAAATTAACAAGATGGAAATAGAGACACAGGAGAAAGCTTCAGCTAATAAGCAATTGCAGGCAGACCTTGAAGGGAAAGAAGAAAAATTGGCAGAGCAAATAAAAGCAAATGAATATCTGAAAAAAAGCATAGATACAGTGGAAAAAGAGAAGGAACAGCTAATCAGGGAAAATGAAAATTTGTCCAAACTCCTGGATGTAAAAGAATGTGAATTGTTAAAGAAAATCCAGGCTGTGGCAGAAATAGAGAATAAGTTATCTGCTAGCACTGCTGAGTACGAAAAAACTCTTTCAGTACTAAATTGTGATAAAAACACCCTGGCAAAAGAGATTGAACAACTTTCAGTACTTGCCAAGCAAAAAGAAAATTCAGTGGCAGAACAGCTGCAGGAGAAAACAAAGGAATGTAATGTGCTGGCTGATCAGTTGTGTGAAAGCAAGGAACAGACACAACAGTTGCATGAACAAATGCAATCACTTCTCATTCAGCTGCAGGATACGAGAGACAAAGAGATAAAGAAAGAAGAAATATTAAATAATAAGTTATCTGAATGCAATAGCCTAATCCAAGAGCTCAGCCACAGTAAGGAAGAGAATTTATTACTGCAGGAACAAATTCAAAGCCTAACTTTGGATTTTGAAGCTGCGAACAGGTCTCTAGAAGAGAAAAACCTTCAAAATGATTCGTTGCGTAAAGCAATAGAAGAGAGTAAGTTTTGTATTGCAGAGCTTCAGGATGAAATAAAAAATCTGAAAGATGAAAAAACAAAGTTATCTCAGTTGATAGAGGAAAGAGACCTGACTCTAAAAAATCAGGGTTCGGAACTTGAGAAGTTTCAGAGGCAAATGTCTGAAAAAATGGACGAAAGTACAGTGCTAAATAATCAGCTACAGCTATTAAGCAAAGAATTGGATGTGCTTAAGCATGAAAAGGAGGACTTTTCAAGCTTATTGACTGAGAAGTCACGTGAATGTGAAGCTCTTCAGTCACAGTTGGTACAGCAGCAGTCTGAAATTACTTCAGCAAGGCAACAAGCACATGCAGCAGCTATAGAAAATGAAAAATTGAAAGTAGACATTGAAACAGTTAATGTTACGGTAATGAAAAAATCAGATGAAGTAGCTGCTTTAACGTCACACTTGTCTCAACAAAGTCATAATATTTTAGCTCTGAAGGACCAAATTGATGGCCTCTTGATTGAAAAAGAAAACTTAAAAATTGCCTTTGAAGAAAAAGAAACTCTCCTTTCTGGAAAGGAGGCTTTGCTTCAGCAAATGAAAGATAGTAAAATGGCAGGAGAGGGGCAATATATGCAAATCATTTCAGATCTGCAAAACCAAATACAAGCCCTAAGTTTTGAAACCGGCCAGCTTAGACATGCAATGCAGGAAAAAGAAAATGAATTTAAGAGGCAAGCCCAAGAATTAAAGTTATTAAAAGATAAATCTGAAGAGTCTGATGTACTTAGGGTTCAACTGTCTGAGAATATGGAGGTTATTTCTGACCTTCAATATCAGCTTAAAAATGTGACAGAAAAATCATCCCAGTTGAATGATTCAATTATACAAAAGGATGAATCTTTAAAACAAAAGTTAGATGAATACATCAGTTTAAAAGCAGAGCTTTCTGAGGTACAGGAATCTTCTGTTTTGCAACAGAAACAGTTGGAGCTTTTAGCCTCTGAAGCAGAACAATTAAAAGTACTTCTTTCAGAAAAAGAATTAACCATCAGCGATATTTCATTGTCTAGTGAGACTTCAAAGAGGCAACTTCAAGAGAAAGAGAATGAATGTGAGGTCTTAAAGAAACAGGTGGTAGATCTGGAGGAAGGAAAAGTGAATTTGCAAAAAGAAATACAACATCAGAAGAATGTAATACTTGAGATGAACCAGTCCTTATCAGAAAAGGAGTCATCTCTTACAGAAAACGAAAGTCTCCTCAAAACTCTGCAGGAGAAAACAAGGAAAGATGAAGAGAAGGCAAATTTAATTTCTCAGCTCAGGAGTCAGGTAGATGAACTAACACAAGAGCTGCAGAAAACTAAAGGCCTAGTCCATGAGAGAGAAAATGCCTTTTTATCTCTTCAGGAGAAAATTGAAGCACAATATGTATTAAGAACTGAGTTGAATGCAGCTGTTGAGAAAAAAGAAGAAGTTATTGCTGGACTGCTAAATTCTTTAAAAGAGAAAGATACCAGTATACAGTTGGCAGATAGCAACGTTAATGGTCTTTCTAGTGAGATTGAGGTTCTTAAAGGAAAATTAATGGAAAGTGGTACAGCCATGAAAAACCTCACTAAGGAATTTCAGGAAAAGAATGAGGAGCTTGATCTTAATCGGAAGAAAATGGATTCTTTGACAATTGAACTTGACTCTCTTAAAAGCGAACACCAAAAAGCACTAGAGCAAATAAATTCTTGGAAAGAGGAACTACAGCAAAAAGAATTGGCTGTGGAGTCTCTGCGTGTGAAGTGCGCTGAGCAGGCAGATAAAATAGCATGTCTGAGCTTAGAATTGAACAATGTAAATTCCAAATCGTCTCAAGACTGCCACGACAACGCCCTTTTAGTAGGCAGTCTGCAGTGCCAGGTAGAGTCTTTAGAGAAAGAAAAAAAGCGCTTGCAAGAAGATGCTGATAAACTGTTGGCTGAAAATGCACAGCTTACTACATCTCAAAGTCATTTGCAAAAGAAATTGGAAGAGCTCCAAGAAATCAATGAAAAACTAGAAACCAGTGAGAATTATTCAAGACTGCAGATAGATGCTGTCAAACTGCAGATGAAGACTGAAAAAGAGAAGTTACAGACGCAGGTTAGTGTGAAAGATGAAGAACTTTCTAAATTAGAACTTAAATTTGAAACTCTAGAACAAAGTCTACTTGAGTCAGAAAACAAGCGGGTGACAGAACTTGATAGGGCAACTTTACAAAATGATAAACTTGCTGAGCAGTTGAGCGGTTTAGAAAGTGAAATGAAATCAAAGGATAGCAAAATCCAGTCTTTGCAGCAAGAGCTGGATCTTATAAAAAAGGAATTAACTCAAAGCTTATCTCCGTTACTTAGTAGCAGGCTTTTATGTAAAGAAAAGGAGGCACAGACTTCAGATTCTGAACTGCAGCTAACTGATAGTAAAATTCAGTTGGAAAAATTCTCCACTCTTATAACCACTATTTTGAGCAAAGAAACAGAAGGAGAACAATTGCAACTGCTGCTTTTAGAAAAACAGAAAGAAATAGATGCCATGAAAGATGAATTAAAGAGCATGCAGTCACTTGAGAAGGAGAAGGAGTTGCTGCAGAATGGTATGGAAAAGATGAAGGGCAAATATCAATCTGAAATTGAATGTCTGTCAAAAGAAATGGTCACAGTCAAGGAAACATTGTGTAAACAACAGTCTCTCTTGCAGGAAAGGGAAGAGTCTTTTGCAGAACTAAATAAGCAGGTTGAATTTCTTCAAAACAAGATAAGTGAATCAGAAGAATTAGTAAGAACCAGTCAAGAGAAACTGCACGTTGAAGGTAAAAAAGTAGCAAGTCTCCTTGAAGAAACAGGAAAAAAAGATCAACTCATTGAAAACTTAACTTCCCAGGTAAATCAGCAGAAGGAGTTAATTTCTGGTCTAAGCCAGCAACTGAAAGAGAAGGACTGTTCTGTTACCCAGATCATGGAATCATTGTCTAACGAAATGCTGAATTTTTCCGAAGAGAGAAACACATTAAATACCAAACTGCAAGACCTTGAAGCTGTTCATAATAGTTCTGTAGGAGAGCTAAAGCGAGTATTGCAGGAACTTGAGGATTGTAAGAAAGAACTGGAACACAGTCAGGTTACGTTAAGCAGTAGAGAAGCTGTGTTTAAGGATTTAATGAATGAAAAAGAGGAGATGCAGTTTAATCTTGAGAAAATGGGTAAGGAAAAAGAGAATCTGAAAAAGAAACTTCAAGCAGCATTGATAGTAAGAAGAGACCTAATGCAAAAAGTTGGAAAACTAGAAAAGAGCGGGCAGGAGGAAATAGAAAAAGAGCAAAAAAAAGCAGAGGAGCTGTTGAGGAAAGTTAATGAGTTAACAGACAAGCTGAAACTAGTTGAAGTACAAAATAAAGATTTTGAGTCTCATCTTGGAACTTTGAAGCAACAACTTCTAGAAAAAGATGCCAAAATAAGTAATTTGACTGAAATTTTGTCTTCAAAAGCTTCTTATTTAGAGGAACTTCAGGACAGTATTACAAAACTAAATGATGTCATTGCTGAAAAAGAAAATATTTGTGAGCAGAACCTAAAATCTTTAGAGGAAAAGGACAGCATGCTTGCTCAGATGCAATCTATACTCGATGAAAAAGCAAGTGCGTATGAAGAGGAACGTTCTCAGCTGCTCTTAGCTCTTGAAAAGGTGAAGTCTGAGGTTAAGAAGAAGGAAGAATTGTTGAAAAATTCCTGTTCGGAAGAGCCTGGTTTAAGTGCTGGGGACGGGAAGAAGTGTCTGGACTCCAACAATGAAGTTAATGTCTTGAATCAATTAAAAGAAGAGAAAGAGGCCTTACAGAGGGAGCTTTTGGTCAGGGAAGAAGATATGAAAGAATTTCAGAAAGAAAGGGAAGAGCACTCTAAACTCGCAGCAGATTTCAATGAACAAAAAAACTATCTTGAGCAACTGAAACAAGAACATAAAGCACTCTGGGAAGTTCTTCAAACAAAATGTAAAGAACTTGACTTCAATCAGTTAGAAGAGTATCCTTTAGGGAAAGAGCTGGCTTTACCTAAGGCGGTGCCAGCAGAAGCAGCAGCTGACCTAAGGAATTTGGAATCGGACAAAGCAAGAAGCGAGATTCAGGATGCAACCCTAAAAGAGTCAGAAAGCATGATCGCTTCAGCGGCAAGTAAAGACACTGAGTTAAGAGAACTAAGAAGTAATTATGCAAAACTTCAGGAGGAGACAGAAATGTTAAAGAAAGAGTTGAGAAAGATATCAGTTGAATTTGATGATGAAAGACCAGAAACAGTCAGCGTAGACTCTTCGAGACAGCAGGAGGAGTGTCAGGAATGGTGTATGGGCAACTTGTTGGAGGTCATAAAGCAGCTACAGAAAAGGCTGAAAGCGTATGAGGCTGAAGCTGCAGACATTAAGACGGCGCTTGAATGTGTAAATAATGAGAAAGAAGCACTTATTAAAAAAAGTGAAGAGGATTACAAGGCGAATCAGGAGAAACTGCAGAGATTGAGAACTGAAGCTAAGAAGGAGGTTGCAGAAAGGAATGAGGAAATAGAAGCGTTGCGTTGTTCACTTAGGGATTTCAAAGATAAACTTGATCTGGAAAAGGAATTATTAAATAAAGCTATAAAGGAGGGCCAAGAAGAAGCCTACCATTACAAAACAGCATTTGAAGAAATGAAGGATGAAAAAGAGAAACTTCTTGGTTGTTTAGAAAAGTCCAACTTGGAACTAATTGATATGAAAAAGGAGGTAAAACATTTCAGTGAAGAAAACAAAAAACTTCTGGCAGAGCTATGTATGCTACGTGAGAAGGCTGAGACGAGTAGACCTGTGGTGTCACGCAAAGAGCTTAAGGAAGAAAATGATACCGAAAAGGAATTGGGAGAGTTTTGTTCGGAAAGTAATTCCTTTCAAGGAGAGTTAGAAGGTAAAGGCACCTCTTCTCAACTATCAGAGGCTGATTACTCCAGGAAAACAGAATGTCAAATCCAGAAACAAAGGCAAACAATTGAAGAACCACTGACAAAATCTGCAAATATAAATGATTCTAAACCACAAGAGCAAAGAACTGTAGCAGAAGAGAAGTCCAGAGAGCGCCTTCAAAGAAAATTACAGGCGGCTTTAATATCACGTAAAGAAGCCCTGAGAGAAAATAAATGCCTAAAAGACCAAATTGATAAGCTGATGTTGGAAAGAGAAGAACTGGTGAACAAGACAGGTATGCTTGAACACTTGTTGGAGCTTGGGAGAGAAAACCAAAGTTCAAGTGCTGTTTCTCCATTGTCTGAAGAGGAGCGCCTCGTTTCTGAAAATGCCAGACTGTTGACTGAAAACGAAAACCTCACCGCGGCATGTGAAAGTCTTAAATCCACCATGGAGACTATAGTTCAGGAAAAAGAGGCCTTTTCTTTCCAACTAAATACCTTAAAAGATTCTCAGACAGTTGAATTGACAGGATGGAAGGCTAAACATAGTGAATTAAAGCAGGAGTATGAATCGCTTCTTCAGGCTTACGAGAATATCAGTAGTAAAATAGCAGAGATGAGGCAAGTTATTGATCTCACTAGAAAAGAGAAGCAAGAGGCCATTCAAAGGCTCAGGGAAAGAGAATCTGAGAAGGAGGCTCTTGGGCAGCGTTTACAAAAACTCATGGATGAAAATGAGGTTGTTAAGAATCAACTGAAACAACTCGGCGAATCCAAGAAAATGGAAGTTGACGAATTACAAAGTAAAGCAGAGAGGCAGATCCGTGAGCAAGAGGCAAGGATGCAAGAACACCAGGATCGTCTTCGTGAACTCACTGATCAGAATCATCAGCTAATGGAGGAGAATGAGCAGCTGAAACAAACTTCTGAAAACTTAAAGCAGGCTTTAGAGAAAATCCAGAATGAAAATGATATCCTTCATAATGACATCACGGTAACTAAAGCAGCTTTGGGAGAGCTCCAGGTTCAAATGGAAGTGTACCAAAATGATATGCAATCTAAAATCAATGATGCATTATATAAGAATGAGTCATTGTTACAGGATATTAATGTGTTAAAGGATAAACTCTCTGAAAAAGAGCAAGATGTGCTTGTCCTAGAACAAGAAAGAAAATTAATTTCAGAAAAAGCAAAAGAAATTGAAAAATCCTCGGACCATAAAAATCATTGTCTAACAAAGCTGGACATGGAATGTAAGAGTCTGACACAGGAAATTGTTAGTCTAAATGAAAAAGTTAAGATATTAGAGGATGATAAATGTCTGTTACAGGAAGAATTAGAAAATGTACAAGAAAGTTCTTACAAAGTAAAGAATGAGAGAGAGTTTCTTGAGACGGAATTGCTTAATCATGTTAAAAAAGTTGATCATCTTACTGATAGAATGAAATCAGCACAGGTACAGAATAACTTGCTGTTACAGCAACTGGAAGAATTAAAGGCAGAAAAATGTAATGTGATTAGAGAAAAAGAAGAGCAGCAGTTACACCTTGTAAAAGTGTTTGAGGAGAAGGTGAAAAATGCTCAGAGGGATAATAATGGAAGCAAAAACAAAACAAAAGAATTGCAAGAACTCTTAAAGGAGAAACAGCAGGAGATCAACCAATTGCAAAAGGATTCTATAAAGTTCCAAGAGCTGATCCTGGATTTGGAAAGATCTGTGAAACTGTCGCAGTCAAAAAGTGAAAAACTCGAAAAAGACTTAAGTAATGCTTCAGAAAAGCTTGCAAAATCAAAGGAAGAAATCTGTCGTCTCAAGGGTGAGCTTTCTTCACAGATGAACTTGTTGGATCAATCAAAGAGTGAAGTGGTCAGGCTTACAGAGGAGAATCTAAATTGGAGAAAAGAACTTAAGAAGAAAGAAGAGGAACTACAACTTCAAAAGAGAGAATATCAGAGACAACTGGAATTTGATCTTCAACAATTAAAGTTGGTTCACCAAAGAGAAATTTTGAACCTAGAGGAAAGACACAGTGCCCTTGAGAGAGAAAAAGACAGGGCAATTAGTGAGATTCATGGTTTGCAAGAGGAAGTTGGCATTAAGGACTCCCAAAACAAGAAAATTCAAGCAGATTTGAATGCGGCTTTGGCACGATTAGCCGCTTTCACAAAGTGTGTGTCCTCTCTTCAGGATGACCGGGACAGGGTAGTCACTGAAATGAAAACCTGGGAAATGCAGTTCAAAGAGGCCATCCAAAATAAAGAGAAACAGATAGAAGACAGCAAGAAAAAAATAATGTCCCTACAAGATGAATTGAAGGAAAAAATTACTCAGATTCAAGAACTGAATATCAAATATTCTGTGGTAGGGGAAACAAAGGATGAGCTGTATTTGAGGCAAAAATCTGTTGATCTACAACGCTATGAAGAGCTCTGCAGAATAAAGGAAGAAAATACGTTTTTTTTTAACAGGCAGCAAGAATTGGAGAGCATGCTTCAGTCCAAAGAAGAAGCTTTGCAAGCACTCCTTAAAGAAAATAATTCTCTTAATCATCTCATAGAGAATAGTAAAAGTGCAGGAAGAGAGATAAAAGCTCTGGAAAGTAGTTTTACAAGACAAGAACAAGAATTGCAACAGCTTCTAGCTGAGAAGGAAAAAGTCAATGCTGAATTGCAGAAGCAGATCACCATTTCTGAGCAAATGAAGATCATGCTAAATAATAAAGACAAAGAGATTTCCTTACTCATTTCTTCAAAAGGTGATGAAATTTCTGACTATCTGATTCAGGTACAGACTCAACATAAAAAACAAATTGAAGAGTATGAACTTCAGTTAAGGTCTTTGCAGACAGAGAAAGAACGATCTGAGGAGTCTTGTCAGAGGATGGAAAATGAATTGAGAAACCTCCAGCTGAAAGCGGAAAAAGCAGGTCAAGATAAGGCTGCAATTGCCAGTGAAATAGATGCCTTTAAAAAATCAATGTCATCTCTTCAGAATGATCGTGATGATCTTTTTTCTAAATACAAAGAACTGGAACATCTTCACCAAGATGTCTTAAATCAGAGGGACAGTCTTATAGTTG
This sequence comes from Limnodromus scolopaceus, assembly GCA_028565335.1. Taxonomy (NCBI): domain Eukaryota; kingdom Metazoa; phylum Chordata; class Aves; order Charadriiformes; family Scolopacidae; genus Limnodromus; species Limnodromus scolopaceus. Next base: position 65,838,558 of record JAOXNO010000041.1, on the reverse strand, counting down.
GCAATGCCAGTGAGAATAATGCTTTGAAGCAAGAAATAAGGACACTTCTCAATCAGATAGATGATCTTCATTCGGAAAATGCGATGCTAAGTGCACAGCTGATAAAGTACAGGGAAGATCTTAACCAAGTTCTATCTCTGAAAGACCATCAGCTGAAAGACTTACTTAAGCAGAAATTGGATTGTATTAAAAGCCTTGAGCAAGAAAAATATGACCTTCAAAAGCAAATAAAAGAAGTGCAACTTTCCAATCAATTGCAGAAGGACACTGCTGAGTCTTTGGAACATGAAAATAAAAAATTAGTGTCTAAAATAAATGATTTAGAATCTTTAATTGCATCCTTAAACAGAGAGAAACTTGTTTCTGAATCTGGAGAGAAGCTGCTGACTAGTGATAGTGTTCAGAAAAAAGAAAGTGTATCCAATGGGCAGTTCAGAGAAAATCTTCAGAAGAAGATTCATGAACTCCAGAAATCAAGAGGTGGAAATACTAAGGATGCAGATGAGGAATACAGTAAGACTCTTTTGACGTTTGAACATGGAGATGAACCTGATGCTTTTGCCGAGAAGATGTTATTAGAAGTTCAATCTCAAAATAATGAACTGAGGTCCCAAAACGAGGCCTTTGGGAAAGCGATGACTGCTCTGCAAAATGACAGAGACAGGATAATAGAGGACTTGAAGGTACTTCAGAGCAAATACACAGCTGAACTCAAGACTGAAAGAAAGAAAGGAGATGAACTTGAGGCTGAATTGAATGGCTTTAAATCACATCTTATCAGTATGCTCAAAGAAAATTCTCTTCTCAGTCAGGTTATTCTTGATGCTGCAGATAAGGTTACACTTGATCAGATTGCTGATGGAATTGAAAAGCTCTGTAGGACGTTAGTCAGTCGTGAGATGGAGATTAGCAGGCTCTCATCTGAGTGTGGGAATTATGGTCACCAGATTGAAGCTTTTTCCAAGGCTATGGCCAGTCTTCAGGATGACCGAGACAAATTGCTGCAGGAGCTCAGCAGTCAGAAGGTAACTTCTGAAACAAAACAGGGCACAGCTTCATTTCCCATTGGTTTCAACAGTATCAATGAGATGAATTCTTTTAAAAGTAGTTTGTATATGCCTGAGAACAATAGGGGAAGATTGGTAAGTTTTAATTAGCTACGGCACTTTGTAATTTTTTATATTTTTTTTTTTAATGCAGAGAATACTTAGAAACATTATGGATTCTGAAGTTTAACTATGTAAATTGTGTGAGCACAAAGAAAGCATTGTGTGACTAGAGAAGGCATGCTTAGAATTTTTGGAATTTAGGTAATTATCCTGTTAAACAGGAGCAAAGGGGGAAAAACGTTATTCTGTAATTAGAATTCTAGCACTAATAAAACTTCAATCATACAGTTTTTATAGAATTCAATCATATAGTTCCCTAACCATGTTTACTAAATGTAGGCTAAAGAAGGAGCCAGCCTTGCAGCTGTTGAAATATCAAAACTGAAGACCAAGGTTGATGATTTGGAGAAGGCGTTGCAGCACACAAAAGCCTTCCAAGCAGAAACTGAGAGAGAGATTGCATCGTACCAGAATGAGCTTGCTGGATTAAGGTATACATATTAGAATTAACAAACAGTATGTGTGACTCTTATTTAGAATTCTTCAGTGACTTCACAACCTGACCTAAAACTGACACAAACCCAAAATTATGTAGCAGGAGGTAGGATAAGAATAATTTTGTAATGTGTGAAATCAGCTTCCACAGAGTTGTCTTTGTTCATGGTTATCCTTCTGTCTTTATTTAATGGTCTCTTTGTTAATGTAAAGTTTCAAACAGTCTTAAGTGAATTTTTTCTGTTCTGTTGGTGACTTGGATACGTGGAACTACAGTTTAAGACTCTTATTTCAATGTTTGGGAGTATATTTTCTTCTTAGAGTAATGATTGATATGGCTGAACGTTTTCCCCAAAATCTCTTTTTTTAAAAGATGTCTGAGGTGTTGTGTCTTTGTCCCAACTACGTGTTCAAAATTAACTTCATTTCACATTTGAGCATTATTTTTGTAGATTTAAGATCACCCACAACAAGCGAATAATATGACACTTTGGGCTTAATTCTGTGAATGCCTCATAAGGTCTGCTTCAGAGAAGGAATAGGCATTTTTAAGTGGCACTCAGTGGAGGCAGATCAAGATTTGGTCATCTTAAACTGCTGGTCTTCTTCAGGCTTTTAAACTTGTGCAGATGATTGAAGTGTGAAAGATGCTATGATCAGTTCAGTGAAGATAATGTTGTCTGAATTTGAGGCCAGTAGGCAGTACCCTAGTGCCTTACTGCATTTTATTGTCTGTAGTGTACTTTCTAGATCCCAATTAAAGTCTAAGTTAATATCTGTCTTATACAAGAAGCTTTTGGGGGAGGGGGTGTAGGTCAAAAGGCAAATTTTTGCAAATGAGAGCAAGTTAGAATGAGGTTTGAATATTTTATCCTAACTTGTAGACCAGTGAACAGCATGAATAGCTTTTTCCATTTTGTCAAACAGTACCATTACTTATTTCAGAAATAATTGAGTACAGCTTTATCCTTTTCATTCACTAGAATGTAGCGTGTTCTCCTTTAACGTCTAGTCTACTGTTTTGTGTTCAGAATGGAAAACAACCTCCTCCTCTCGGAGTCCCAGGCGCTACGAAATCAGTGTCAAATCACAGTTGCTGAGAAGGACCAGCAGATTGCGGAGCTACAGAAGCTGCAACAGGATATGGTTGTTAAGAAATCAGTCTCTGCTGGCAGCAATTACCCACCCAAGGTAAACAAATGAGACTTAGCAGGAGGCACGAATCTACTTCCATCAGTTCACTGTAGTAAATCTGCAGCCTGCTTCTGAGAAGAAAATTCAGAAGAGGTTGGGATTGTTTACGTAGGAAATAAATAAGGGTGGTGGTGGGGGAACCCAAACCCTAATAGTACAGTGGGATGTAAGTGAAATGAGACTCTACACTCTCACTTCTTGTAAACCTAAGATAGGGGACATTTGGTGATAAATACGAAGCTAGTAAAAGGGTGTGCTCTTTCAGGCAATGCGAACAGTTTTTCAGACACGTTACAGCTACAACCTGTTTCCAGGGACACAGTTTTTAAGAGGATCAGAAAAGGACTTCGTAGTTCACATTGACAACAGTAGTATTCAGAATTTGTATACTTGATGCTAACAAATTTTAAAGATCTAATAAAGTTCATTCATCAAAGCCTAAACTGATCCCTAATTACTGCAGATTAGAGTAGGACCTAACTTGGGGGAGAAGGGAGAGATGTGCCTAATGGAAGTGTTCCTATCCTTCCCCGAAGCAGCTGGAGCTGGCTTCTGCCAGGAACAAAATACTAAATTTAGAAAGGCAGCAGCTGAGACCCAGTCTGGCAATCGCTGTCTACTTTTGTAGACTGTCACTAAAGGTTTGAGGAAAGTGTTATTTTAGAATAATATTCTTATTTGCCTTTTCTGTGCCATTGAAAACAACATTTTAGTTGGTCAAGTTTGTGTCTCATATGCTGTTCGTTTTCTATGATTAAAATCACAAATACAATCTATTGAACAGTAATGTCTGTTGGGTTATGGAATATTTAATGGGGTAGAAGTCATTATTTCACGATTGTATAGGAAGTAAGATACCGTAAAGCATTAGAGATGGCCCATTTCCCTCCATTATTGGAGATTAACAACAAAATGTTGACCTGCCAGAGACAAAGAAGGCCAAAGCTGTGAATTAGTCATAAAGTTGGGTTTTTGTTTTTTTTCCCCAAAATGGACTTTGAGCTTTAAATTCATATTTACAAAATAGCTGTTGTACAAGTCATGAATGCTATACATTATTAGTTTGAAAATAATTTTTGAAAGTGTTTTATATTCATCTGGATTTTTCTGTTTTTTCCCTTCTTTTTTTTGTGCTTCACACAATTTGCAAATTAAAAATTAAGTTGGGTTGCCTTTTCATGGTAATTTTTGATTTTCTTTTGTAATTGAAGTATGGTTGAAAACACTAAGTAGAAGATTTTTTTACTTAGATTTTTTAGAAGATATATCAAGTCTCTTGCAGAGGTAGTATTTGAGAAAGAAATGATCTCATGAAAAGGAAATTATTATGTGGTCTGTATGTATGTTTAGTGTTGGAGTTCTATATTTAGAAAACTCCTATACCATTTACACTGAATATGCTAATACTTTTAAAGGTTTTGGAAACTGTCTCCCTTGCTGGAAGTGCAGACATGCCGGAGGATATCAAACGTGTTTTAGCTGAGAAGAATCAGCTTCAGAATGACCTGCAGCGCTGCCTTCAGGAGATACACCAGAAGGATCTGTATTTTCAGCAGATTAATTCAAAGGTAACTTAGAACAACAGCTGTGATCCTCAATAGCTCATGAGAATGTCAGCTGGTATCAACATAGAAATACTGATAAATTGGCGGTGTTTTGTATAATTGAAAGTTAGAGTGGTTTAAAACTTAGATTCGTCAAAGCAACCGTGTTGGTTCAGACTAGAAATTACAAATTAAATGTAGCTATTATCTTTCTGTCAGGCTTTCCTGACTTGTTATTTGACTGGGAGAGATTTATTTGAATCTGCATTCTGAAGAGATTGATGGGGCACTGCTGAATTTCTACTCAGAGTAAAATACTTTTCATTATAGCCAGAAACAGATATCTGTCTTAGCTGGGACAAAATTTTAGCTATGTCATACCAAATTTGAAACACCTCAGAATGTTTCCTTGAACATTCTTGATGAACACTTTTGTGGCTGTTAGGATGTGTTAAGAGTGTGTCCCCCCGCATGCACATGTGTATTTGTGTTCAGTTTTGCTCCTAAAGGTTTGTAAATGTTCTTGGAAATGCTCCCTTAATGTTTCTCTCTCTTTGTGTGACCTCCTGTTAAAAGGAGATCAGGTTTCTGTTACCTTACATCTGTCATTGTGTCTGTTTTCACTGCTTCATCCAAACGTTTTATAAAACTTATAATAGTTTTAACCAAACTTGAAACAGATGTAGAAATCTAAAGCTCCTACAAGCGCAGATGAGTGTTTGGGTAACAGGTTTAGACCCCAATTACAGTCTGTTTTTTGGAAAGACGAAAACTTACTCCTGTGCATTCCTGGACTGCCTGGTGAAAGTGTTTATGTTATCAGGCTAATTTGGCTGTAGGCATTGTCCTGAAGTAGCAACTTCTGTGTACTGTCTTTTGCCAGGCGGTGATATCTAGCGAACACGCGGAGGAAGGCACCGAGTTTGCTTGGGCATATTGATGACAGGGGAAAATCAATACTCAGGTTTCATTATTTCCACTGTTCATAAAACAGCTAGTTGAGTCTGTAAGCCTGCCAAAAAGTTAGAATCGTAGAATTGTCTAGGTTGGAAGGGACCTTTAAGATCATCTAGTCCAACCATCACCCTAACTCTGATAAAAACCATCTCTAAACCGTGTCACTAAGCTTTATGCCAACCTGTCTTTTGAATACCTCCAGGGATGGTGCCTCAACCACTTCCCTGGGCAGCCCATTCCAATGCTTAATAACCCTTTCAGTGTAAGAATTTTTCCTAATACCCAATCTGAACCTCCCCTGGCGCAAATTGAGGTAATTTCCTCTTGTTCTATCGCCTGTGACTTGGGAGGAGAGACTGACCCCTGTCTCTCTACACCCTCCTTTCAGGGAGTTGTAGGGAGTGATACAGTCACCCTTCAGCCTCCTTTTCTCCAGGCTGAACACCCCCAGTCCCTCAGCCTCTCCTCATAAGACTTGTTCTCCAGACCCCTCACCAGCTTTGTTGATGCAATTTTGAAACTAGTGCTCGGTTTTCAACATCAGGTCTCAAATCTGTAGTAATTTCCCAGAGGAGATAATTCCTAATTTTTATTTACTTAAATATTATTTTGTTTCAGGTTGTGCAGTCAGCAGAAGAGAATGCTGTCTTGTCTGCCCAGTTGAAGACTCTTTCACAGACTCTAAGGGATAACCAGCTTCGTTACACTGACTTGCAAAATCGGTATTTAAGACTAGAGAGGGAATATCAGACCATGCAAGTAACGTCTTTCCAAGGCACTGTTCAGGTAAACTATTAAATGGAAGTGTTTTTAGGTTTTTTCTCCTCTGTGCTTACCCTTTTTTGGGTTTTGTGCTAAAAATGAAGTAAATACTTTTTGTTGTACTGATTCGGTACTTTTGGCTCATGACGCACCGCAGATAACTGTCTTTATTGTTGTAAAGCTGGTTTTATTTGACTTTTCATTTAAGGAAGCTTTTTATACATGCTTTTATTGGTTTTGAAGTATCATCTTGAATTGGTCTACAGCTGGCAGAGGTAATTGGATGATCACTACTAGTTGGATCAGCAAAGTTTAGTGATAATTTTACAGCAGTCATGAATCATTTTGCAAGGTGTTTGAGTTTCAGTACCCTCTGCCAACCCCTCTACACCTCTGTAAGCTTATGCCTTTGTGATCTCTTAATTTTTCAAAAGTTTTCCTATACTGGTTTGGTTATTCAGTAACAATCGATTAATATAATACCCTAAACTATCATATGGATACATATATAAAACAACCCTTACTCTTCCATAAACAGAAATTAACACATACAAGGAGAACTGTAAACTAAAATAGAAATTAATAGCTGAAAATTAAATGAAAAGGTTAAATGGCACAAAGAGTGGTTTGTTCCACTGCTTTATGGTGCTTATGGCTTTAATTAAAATAAAGATTTTAGTGACTAGAAGAATGGTGACTGGCTTTTTTTTTTTTTACCCCCCTTTAATATTTTCTAGGCTGAAACTAGAGCAGAAGTTCCCCCTGGAGCGCCACAGGAAAGATCTGCAGTTATGGTCGAAATAGACAATATGGAGCTAAATGAACTCAGGAAAAGGTCAGGGTTTGAGAGCATGTATTAGCAATATTGTTTTCCTGACAGCTGTGTTGTAAGCGTGAAAGTAATGCTTTTCTATCCCTCTAAGGCTTTTGGGGGGGAAAAGGGAGAGAAGTGGATTTACAGTGCATTAAGTGAATCATAGTCATATTCTTGAGTTGTTATTATCTGGTAACATTTTTGGTTTGTTTTAGTAAAGATAAATACTTATTGGTGACTTCTTATTTCAATACCTGATCTAAAGCATCTAATTATAATTAGGTATCACAAAAAAGAACTTTATTTCATAAAAAAGAATAAGAAAGTAGTTCTTTTAAGTACATGAAATACTGATTTCAGGTTTCATTTTGTCGCAGGCTTGCAGAGAGCGAGCAACAGTATGATTCAGTGCAGCAGGCGCTCTCACAGCTGACAGAGACACTGTCGGAAGAAAAGAGGAGGAGAGAAGCTGCAGAAGAGGCTCTTGGACTCTCTGAAGAGCAGAGTAACAGGTAAAATACCCCTCTCTGTAAAACGTGGGTTTTTTTCTTTGGAAAGAAAAGTGTCTGTAAAACAGTATTTCTTTTTCTTACACTTTTGAAGCATGTGATGGTGATATTGCTGCATTAAACCCTTATGTGGCTATGAAATAACTTGCACGTTCGGAGAGGCAAAGCCATCTTTCCCTTCTGCTTCCCCTTGGACAAATGGCTGCTGGGGTTTTCATTTACACTCTGCCTGGAATAAATGCAACGTGTACTATGGAGCTGGAAAACAGTGTGTCAGATTTTTTTGTTTGCCTTTTATGTTTAGTGAGATTAGTGATAGCTTTTCCTATGGGTGTTAGGTTCCTGAGCAAATAATAGAACAAATAGAACAAACAAAAAGTAGAACCTGTTTGTGAGTCCACAATGCCTGAAGCAACGAAAATGCATGTGTAGCTGTGTTAAAAAGCTAGGTCTAGCTCTATGGATCGAGAAAATGTTATGGGGTTTATTTGGGGTTTTTTTCTTTATTTAATTTCTTGCTTCAGGTTTTGGAATCAGTAGTGAGTGGTATTTCTTTTTTTCCAACTTAAAAAAAAAAAATCTCACGTATAACACCTGTAGTATAGACACTGTTTAGATTTAAAATGCCATTATCCATCTGCCTGCATAAAGCGTCCATCGCTACCATCAGCTGAAAGTCACTATTCAATCAGCTAGTGATGATGGGGGTTATTCTGAATAAATGAAACACCTTGAGAGTAGATTGCAAACAGAGATTGAAAAAAACCTGGCAACACAAACTAAGTTTTATTGCTTTGTGTGAGGACCTCCCCCCAGTAACGTAAGTATTCAAAATAATGTTTCTTATGTGAATTAGGGCAGATATTTCAGTACTCCATTGTCTCCTTTTCATTTCAGATTTGAAGTAAGCAGTTACAGGTCTGTACCTAGTGAATACACTGTTCAGATGGAGACAGAGGAGGAAAGAGAAGCCTTAATCATCAATCCTAGTGAACATGTTATTGTGCGAAAGGTAAGTCAAAGAAAGCTTTTAAAACCGCTGAATTATGAGCTACTTGGGTGTCGTGCATGTTGTATACTGCTACTTGCAGACTGAATTGAAGACACCACAGCTCATGATCTTCTTCATGCTGCTGCTCTTTTTCCTGTCTTCCTTTTGCTATACCTTTCTTTCAGCTGCCGTTAATTCTTGGAGTGTGGATTTCCCTTCTGAGTGACTGGGAGTCACTGGTTTTGGGTTGTCCTCTTTATATGATACTTGCCTAACCTGCCTTGTCTCTGAAGAGCTGACTGTGAAGCGCTCTTGGTGTCTTAGATATCATGGGGACAGGTTGGCCATAGAGGTATCCATTCAAAATTGCAAGCTACTACGGAAACTACGCTTTCCTGAAAAACTGTCCTTAATTTCTTTCTGTTTGGGTTGTGAATAGTAAGTTAAATACAGGCAGCTGTGTAAAACCATGCCATATAGCACATTGCATCTATCCAAATTAAAATGTGAGTAATCATGTTTATATTGCACATGTGGCCATTAAATAAAATATGTAGGCATATAATTATGCAGTTACGGAATTCCATAATACACAATAATCTTGTATCCTTTCCTCTCCCCTTATTAAATGCTGTTTTCTTTAAATCATTTATGCTTAGAGCTTGTGCTGTGGCATCAGTTGCTGCATCAGAGGCAAAAGGTGTACAGTGCCTCAGAAATCTAAGATACAGAGGCGCTTCTTCTCATCTGTATTCGTGATTACTTATCTGATGATTTTTGTTTCCTGAGCAGATGAAAGGAGGAGCCCTTTCCTTCAGAAGATGGGTTCGAGGGCGAAGTCTTTACTGTTCTAAGCTGCTGACCTCCAGAGCGAAATCCCGCTATTTATTCCTCACCTACCTAGTGACACTGCATCTTGTTGTTTTACTGTGCCTCACGGGTGTTCTCTGAATACACTGCATTTTCTGGGTAAATTATTTCTCTATAGGTAACGGTGTGCCAATCCAAGACGATAGACTTTTCACATGCTGCTGTTAAGCTATGCACTGGACACAGTTGTGTATATATTCTTGTTACACTACATGAATCTCACGCTTCTTCAAAGAAATTTGTGTATATCACAGTTGTTCCAAAGTTGACTTGAATTGCTCTTTATCAGTGGAATATTATATTTGCTAAGGAGAAAATATTCCCCTCTGTTCGCCCTATAAAGAAACTGCTGCATACAAGTTATTTAATATTGTTTGTGAGTACATAATGATTGATTACTACTGAATGGGTTGTAAATGATATCTTTTCTATATAAATTTTATTTTAAGAGTTAAACTATAAATTTTAAAGGAATAATCAGCTATTACTGTTTATTGACTTCTTGATTATGACAAGAGGTTTTATAGAGTGCAATAAAGAAAGGACTACTGGATTTTTGATTTTATTTTTATTTTTACCTGGCTGAAAATAAAAGATATAAGAAGGTTGTTCTTTGGCCATACAGTTTGTAATGGCTCTGCCAAGGTGTGTGGATACGTATATGGTAATGAGATAAGGTGATGATTAAAGTTTCAGAATTGAGATGACATGAAAAAATGCCTTCAACTTCTTATATTCCATTACTGTTGTTTAAAGGTGCAATTTCTGTAGCTTTTCTTGTGGTTTTTTGGGTTTGTTTTTTTTTTCATTCATTTGCACTTTTTGTCTTGGTGGGTTTAGTTGTTACTGCATATCTTTGGGGCAAAACGTTCCTCAGCTGCTCAACATGTGAAATTCAAGCTTATAAAGCCACAACCTTACATATTTTACATACTTGGCCTTCAAGATATAAATGAATAAAGGGCGCATTTTCAACTAAGAGGCTCTAAGAAGCAGAGGATTTGCATTCCGTTTCTGTTTATGGGTTGCATATTAATACATCCATGTTTTGTTATGGTGTTCTCTGAAACTGCACAGCTATTTCTCCGATTCAAAAAACAGCTGATTTTTGAAGACTGCAGCTGCTGGAAGGTTGTTTTTGAAGCCTCTATTGTTGGTCGTTGGTGTTTGTTCTGTCTGCGTTTTGACTCACATCTGTATGAAATGGAACTACAGTCAAAGCAAGCTGGGTTTAAAGGGGTTGACATAAAGTCACGGAAAGGAGTAGCCATTCGGTTTCCTGTTTGATAGACTAAAATCCTAAAAATATTGTGGGAGAAGAAAAACCTAATGAGAACGGAAATGGAAGGATTCCATCAGTTTTACTGGTGGGCGGACACAAGGTTGTCTTTGAAGAGATGTTAGCGAAGGGAATTACCTGCTTAAGGTCGAAGGATTCTTGGATGTGAGGTTTGCTGCGCGGTGCCATGGTGGGCTAGAAAGAGGGGCTGGTTGGCATTTATGTTTGCAGAGTTAATGTTTACCAAATTGTATCTGACTTTCTGCATCGCTTGTGTTTGTCAGCTGGAATGGGAAATACAGCCAGCCGTAGTTACCCCTGTAGGTAAATCCTGTAAACTTTCTTCTTTCGATGGTTCTTTAATATTTCTTAGTCTAGTGCAGGTCTGGATTTCTATAGAAACCTGATATATTCCTATATAATTGATACCTGGTTTTGGTTTTCGCTTCCTTTGAATGGCTCGTGGCTGATTCAGTCCCTGTTTTCAGCCGTCGTGTCACCCAAGTCCTGAGATAAGTCGGCTGTTTTCAGTCTTTGCGCCCTGCAAGCAAACATCAAGTACAGTTGAAACATGAATATTGTACGTGGTAAGACTTCCCTTTCCAGCTTGAAGATGGCCGTTAACAAAATGATAACGAGCTATTCTTAGCTAATTGTGTTATAAGGAAGCAGAAGGCAAGGACAACAGTGGACCTACAAATCCTTCCAGTCTTACTCGTCCAGTGCAAGGGGTTTTTGTCGTCAGGGGAGGAAACAACCCTCTGTCACGAGGTGTCGCAGGGTGGCGAGTGGGAAAGGAGCCAGAGAGGTTAGAAATTCCGCCCTAATTTATCCAGGCCTTTGCGCTGTCCCTGCGATAAGCACAAACTGGAAGAAAAAAAGAAGTTTCCGAAAATGGCTTGACACGTGTAGATATTCTGTGAACTTCGTTCCAGAAGCTGATACAAACGTAATGGAAGATGAGATCACGTCATTTACAAAAAGACTTTTACAAATCATTGCTGTTTCCTGGGTAAGTATTGCCCTGAGAGGGGTTTTTTTTTTTTCATATTACAGTTTGTGATTTTAATGCTTTGCTTCACTCGGTCTGAGATTTTTTGGAGATTTACACGCTTGCTGGACTTGGATGCTGTTTGCCTCAGGCTTTGAAGGAATTCAAGAGGGTCTCCTGGCTTAAGGTAATTCAGGTTTGATTGCGTGGATGCAAGGAAATGTGCAGACCTCCCTCATCACTGGAAGGATCAGTAGTGTGTGATCAAACCGTCTTAGTCTACCTGAAGTCCGGAAGAACATGCCAATAGTGTTTGCTGTCTCGGCATCAGGCCTTATGCAGACACCAAAAAGAAGTGCTCTGTTAATTGTATTTAATTTTGCACTGAGAATTAGAAGAAAAAAATTGAAATCTGGCAAATTTAGGAAATTTATTGACGAACTTCATCTGGTGAAAATATTTCCAAATAGCTGCTTTGTGAAAATGATTATTTTAAGCCTATAAATTCAGCAGATGTAAAGCAATAACATGATTCAATCAATGACAATTTTAAGCAGTGCTCTTAGTTCATTCACCTTCTAATTAAGTAATGATAAGCAAAGCAAGGGAATTATTTTTTTTCAAATGGGAGATGAACAAAATTCAGGGATTGATTTTTATTAGGGAGTGTCAGTGGTTTCTCTGGAATCTCATCAATCATGAGCGAAAGCGTAAGCGGTTGCTGCCAGCACTTCAGAGTGTAACTTGTAGAGATGGGCTGGGGTTTCCCTGTGAATTTTGTGTCTCCGAGTACGGCTGCGCTGACCTCAGTTTTACATGTCGAGCTCTGTATGAAATGCTGTGTCTGTGAATGAATGGGAATATTATTTCTCACCATGAGGGATTAAACGTCTTCTTTCTATCCAGCCTTCTTTAGAGCCAAGGTGTTTTTCACTGCTTTAAAATTCTCTGCTCTTAAATTCTAATATCTCATCTGATCTCATTTCTGATGTATTTAAGAACTCAGTTTCCTTCTGTTTCACACTGGTGTAGTCTGGGTACAGTTCTGTAATGTTGGATACTGCTGGGAAATGGTTGGTTTATTGCATTCTAAAAGCCTTTTCCAGAGAGTTTTAGAAGAAAATAACCATTTGAGGCAACATGAATGAATGTTCAAAAATACCAGCTACTAGAACTGATGGCTAAACATTCCTGTATTGGAGCTGGAATACCCTTCTTTACCGAGTGAAGTTGCCCGAGAAGGAAAAATAAAATCCTTCCTTCTCCTCGACTGCCTAAAGAGGTGATCCTACAGTCCTAAAAATGACGGAGGGATCTGAAACAGAAGTCTTGGTGAAATATAGTCCCCCTTGGTGGGAGTTTTGCCATGAGTTTCGATGAGTTCAGGACTTTGATGTGTTGGCCAAGTTGAGTTGTTCCTGGACGGGTGTGCCGGCTGCCTCTTGTCCTCTTTCCCAGAATAACCACTTTGATAAGGTATTTACCACTTACAAATACAGAATCGGTCCCGCAGGGAGCACTTCACATCACAGAGGAGCTGTCGTTTAAAAACACACAGCAAAGGCTTTCCTGAGACTTTTTGTGAGGGTTATTTTTAGTTGGTTGTTTAAGATTGTTGATGACCTTCTAAGAAAAAGGCAAATTTAAACCTGCCGCTGGGGAACAACCGCGGTCTTTGAAGTAATGACTGTTTGGTGATTCTTATTTACCATCTGACATTCTAACTGGTAGGTGCATATGATCGATTCATTTTTAACAAATGACATTTCTAGAAGATAATTCGGCCTTGGAAGTGGTGGGGTTATGCTTGCTTCAGTCCGAGAAGAGCTGAATGTGTATCCTCCAGATGAAATAGTCACGAGGCCAATTAACAGAGTATCACAGGACTCCTTGAGGCTACGGCAGAGAAGTCCCTTTTGGAAACAAAGGCTAAATGTCCTGATTAATTTTCTTTGGTAAAACTTATCCAAGCTGAAATTTATGTGAATGCTTAGGATGCTTTGCAAGATTGAGGCTTTAGCATAGACTTTGCTGTTCAGGTTTATTCTTTGCCCAAATTACTCTTTTTACAGCAGTTTGCTCTCTAAATGATGGAGAGTTGCTTCTGTCCTATTCCCTTCTATCTGCTCTCCTCCCTACCTCAACCCTCAAATTACTGTTTTGCAGCCAAAATTGTGAGGCATTATGTGCAATGATGATAAAACCACTGCCCTTGTGCGTGACAATGGTTCTGGGCTTTGCAAAGCTGGGTTTGCAGGAGATGATGCCCCAAGAGCTGTGTTTCCATCCATCGTTGGACGCCCTCAGCATCAGGTCGGTTGGTACCAAAGCAGAAGTGCTGTCTGCTTTGGGGGGGTTGGGTTTTTTTTTTTTGAGACTTTAGAGATGACAATGATAAAGCATCAGATTTATTCAGGCAAAACTCCCATCAGCCTTTGTAGGAGTTTGGCTTGTGAACTGGAGGATTGAGCTGCACAGCTTTAATTTAAACTTCTTGATCCTTTGGAAAAAGTGCTTTTCAGCCCTAAAATGTCAACCGTAGAAGAACACAAGTGTTTTAATGATATGAAGGCGTCTCATCGACCCCTCCCACCCCTCAACTTGTTGGATTAATTAATACTTGCTGTATTGATACAAAGAAAAATGATAGGCAGGACATTGCTAGCATGAGAAACCAAACAAATAAGTTCCTTTTCTAGTTACATTAAGCAACAAAATGGCCCAAAAAACTTCCAAAGTAGGTGTCTAGCACATCACTTTATCAAGTCTAGAAAGGATAAACCTGGCTTTTCTTGACCTTGGAAAGGGTCTTTCTGCTTAATTCATTTCCTAACAGTTCTTTTATAAATACAAGATGCAGATTTTTGCTCGTTTTCTTCATATGTGAGTCAGATTTTAATTTTCTGGGCTGTAAAAACGCTTCCCTGAAGTTCTGTGTGTTCTTTTGCTCAGATAAACGTGCCTGGTTTGACAGTCATAAAATACTAAGCATATTAAGGAATGCATTTTGAGCACCTGCATGAATTGTTGAATATTAGCGGTTGAAAACACGTCTGTTTTTTAACATCCCAAATTGTTCATTGGCTTTTATTAGTGATTAGAGTGAGCATGTAATTTTGCACAGCTCAGCAGCTGTATCGTTGAATCCATGGAATTAGAACATATCCAGAAGAAAAATTAAATATTTTTATGCTAGTTGATGAATAATATTTTACCTTGTATGTTGTTACATTATTTGAGGCAATCATGATAGGCTTCCTAATGCATACATGATACACTTAATAAAATCTTAACTTAATAAGTGAGTTTTCTTTTATAAAATCTCTGTTTTATTTAAATCAATGCTTTTTCCAAATGTATATTTTGAAGAATTATTTCACCTGCAGCAAGGAGGAATAATGTCACTGTTTAAAGGCAACAGTGGAACATAGACATAAAGTTCAACCAAGTATATAAAGTCTAGGGAGCCAAGAAGAGATTATACCTTTTTCATCAATAATTCCTTCCCTTCATTGCTTTGTGCAATGACAAAGGACCCATCCCTTGTGGAGAACCATGAGTTTGCACCACATGTGAGATACCGTCCTTCCTTTTTGGAGCTGCCTTGCTCTTCTGGTGGGTTGATAAGGGGATGTTAGTACAGAGTAGGTGGTTACTGACGAATTCACATTTTAGTTCCTTGCACATTTTGGGGTTATGTTCTGGAACAGCAGTAGCAGGTATTCATGTGGAGTTTTAACTTAAAAATGATAGTCTATCTCTAATATGCATGAGATACTGCACTAAGATTAGAATAATGTACTTTTCAGGGTGTTATGGTTGGAATGGGTCAGAAAGACAGCGATGTAGGGGATGAAGCACAAAGTAAAAGAGGGATCCTGGCGCTGAAATACCCCATTGAGCATGGAATCATCACTAACTGGGATGACATGGAAAAGGTGGGTGTTTATTTTTAAGATAATCTTGTTGAGGCATCATCTTATCCAAGACATACAATTTGCCATTAACCTTCTTGCAAACTAAAGGGAAAATCCTTGAAGAAATTGTAATCACACTGTGCATAAAAGGATAGTAGAGTGCGCTCGTGCAGGAACTGATCAGGTCTTGGCGCTTCTAGGGTTACTATTCTTTTAAAAACCAAATGCTTATTACTCATTAGATTTGGCAGAATGTTACAAAAGTATTTTATGCTTCGTACGTCCTCTTTTCAGTCTTGAAGTTCCTACTAAGGCAGAACACTTGACAATGATAGAAAGTGGCTAAAGGAAAAAGAAACAACAGGTTGTGAGTCATCAGAGGTGAATCAGAGAAATATTTAAGATACGTTACTGAAGTTGGGAGTAAAAACTGGCAGGTGGAGGGGTGATTTTTTTCCTTCCTTAGTACTTGCCTACATGAGGGACAAGATGATGAGTGATGCCCACATCTTGTGTTGCATGTGACATTCTCACTGTCAATTAAAGAGGAAAAGACAGATTGGGGCTTCCTATCCCTCTACTAATTCTTTGAGAGTGGGATTTTTTTTTTCCCCCTTGAAGCATGTTTTTCTGTTGCCAATTCCAGTTAGCTTTCAGTGTCTGGATGGAAAGAAGGCGTCTTTAGTCCCTATTGAGCACGACTTTCTTGGCGTGTGGCCGGTGCTGTGGCCTCTCTGTGACATGCCTTCTGAAGGACGTCCCAGAGCTGGCACAGGCGATGAGGTGTGCTTGTGGCAAACCTGGAGAGGTAGGAGGAGCCCTAAAGGCACTCTCACTCTGCTAAATATCTCTGATATCTCCTATGTCCTGGTCTCTTCAGGAAGCATCTGAGTCTGTACATGGAAATATTGTACCCCTTCTTTAGGGACAGGGGTGCAGTTCAGTCCCTTGTCGTCTCCAGGTGGAATGGTATGGGAAGGAAACTCAACAAACAAATGCTTCTAGTAATGTTTTCCTGTGGAAATACCACTGAGACAAAGACACGGGGCTGATGTTTTTCTGTAGTCCCACTTGCTGAAAAGAGGTGTGTAAAATTATAATATATATATATAATGAAGTCATTATTGTGTCATATTCATGAACTCAAAGTGCTAAGTGCAGAGTGTTCCAGCTCATAGAATCACACAATCATAGAATGGTTTGGGTTGGAAGGGACCTTAAAGATCATTGAGTTCCAACCCCCCTGCCATGGGCAGGGACACC
>JAOXNO010000041.1:65793688-65811951 GCA_028565335.1 Limnodromus scolopaceus | reverse complement strand
GCTTTGGCAGGGGAGTTGGACTAGATGATCTCTATGGTCCCTTCCAACTCTAAAAATTCAGTGAAATTCAGTGAAGTTAACTTCACTGTACTGGTATTTCAAATTAAACCAACACCTCAAAAGCCAGATAGCTCAATGAAATGCCAAGTGGGCTTCTATTTGTAGCTAACAGCATTGTAAAAGAATATAAAAATGGCAAACTATTGCAGTAACAACTCATTTTAAATTTTTCCTTAAATAGTGTTAAATTTTTATTTATTTTTTACTTGAGGAAGTAAAAACTCCAGTATGAAATCATCATGGGGATCTTTCTTCTTCCCAAGCATATTTTGCTTGTAGAATTCCTATGCTGAGATGACGAGGAAGGTGAGGAGTGTGTCCTATCCTTCTCCTTCCTCTCCTAAACATCACATAGCTTTTATTTTTTTTCTTTGGAGTTTTAAGGCAGGGAGCTTGGACAAGTGAGTCTTCCTTTCATTTTAACAGGAATAAAGAGGAAGGGACAAAGAGGAATAACTTGTTGAAACTTCTTTCCACTCAGGGATGGAATCTGCAGGTACCCATGAAACCACTTACAACAGTATTATGAAATGCGATATCGACATCTGTAAGGATCTTTATGCTAATAACGTCCACTCTGGAGGAACCACGATGTATCCTGGGATTGGTGATCGTATGCAGAAAGAGATTACAGCTTTGGCTCCAAGTACTATGAAGATTAAGGTAATTTTGACCACCCACACTTACAAAAGAAGCCTTTTGTTGCAAAGTTAGATCTTATCAACAAATAAAAATGTCCATTAGAGAATGTCCAGGTCTTGCATCCCAAGTCCTGACTTTAGGAGAGCCTTGGACAGCCTGCTTAATTGATAACTTCTGTCCTCCTACCAGCCAAAGCAGAAGTAAAAAAAGGGTTTGAGAGGTAATAATAATGGTAATAAATGTAATATAGGTAATAAATGGTCACTGAAGCATTGGGAGTTGACGAGGTCATTTTGAGAAAATGTGAAACAACAGTTTAGGAAGAGAATCCTGTGGAATTCCCAATGAAATAAGGTTATGAGAGAGAAAAGGGCTACTTGAAAGACAGAGCAGGAACAAAAAGAGATGTAGGGATGAACCTTGAGAAGATGGAGCTGGAAACATGAAGGGGGCATGAACAACTTGAGAAGATATTGAGAATATTATAGACTTCAAGGCTTAACTGTCAGTGAAAGTCACTAGTGAAAAGGGGGACAGGAGTTTCACTTTCGAGTTCTTTACTGAAAAATCCCAAATCCAAGCAGCGTACAAGGTCTGCAGCTTGTTAGCTGTTTGAAAGGAGCCTTTTGGCTTAGACTTAAGACAACGTATAGTGAAATTGAGAAGCCCTTTTCTTTAGGCAGCAGGCTGTATGCTCAGACCATTCCGTGCAGTGTTGTCCCAGTGGGTTTTTACTTTACCCAAGTAAAGGTTGATATTTAAAAATTTGAATTTTCTTTCCTATCTGTTTATAATTTTTTGGTAGCTGTGTTTTGTGCCATCTGCAGATATCTCATGGTCTGCTGTATTTGTCTGCTCATTGTAACATCATAGCATCTCTATCGACTTGAGGTGGAAGACAAAATATGGCAGCTTTTCCACCTCGGAGGTGCTTTACTTCATTGGAGTTGTGCTCCTGTGATGGAAACCCTTCCACCTCCTCATTTCATCCAGAGGGATGGTTCCTGTGTTACCTGCTTGTCGCTTTGTTTACAACAGATTGCACTTCTCTCTTCTAGATGATTGCACCACCTGAACGTAAATACTCTGTCTGGATTGGGGGTTCCATATTGGCGACTCTTTCTGCTTTTCAGCAAATGTGGATCAGTAAAGATGAATATGAGGAAGCTGGTCCCTCTATTGTCCATCGCAAGTGCTTTTGACTACTTCCATCACATACTGTCAGAGATAAGTACCGCCGTTTCTCTACACATCACCTGCCCTCATTCGCCTCGGAGGGTGGCTTGGCTTTCTTCCACATGTGAAAAACCACACTGTCTGGATGTCATACCAATTAGCGAGTCACTTGTAATTTTTTTCATGCTAAAACGAGACTAACATTTCATTGATGGGTATTTTCCAGGATTAATAATGGTAGGTACACAGTACATTTTTATAGATCTCCATCCAGGAGGTGCCACACAATGCTGCTGGGTCTCAGTCCCTGCTAATTGATGGGAAGTCTGCAATATACACGAGTGATTCTTTCAAACTCAAACATAATGCAAGATTTAGGTCCCAGAGAAGGCTTATTTTATGCAGTGAAGTGGTACACAGGGTTCTTCTAAGGGAATACAGTGGATTTAGGAGGGTGCCAACATGCACGTGGGTACCAGTGCTTCCAGCAGAGCTGCTATGGATCTTTCCTTGGTATCCTGCAGTTGTTTGGCAGGAGACTTTTGTCTCCCTGTGCCCACCGCTCCCCATCAGTAAGGAGCTTCAACAAGCTATGGTACTTCTGAACTTACCCATAACAGGTTAATTTATTGGATGTATTATAGCTTTCTTCACCCTCTTCCTAAGCAGTTAACTGATATTTCATTTACTTTTGCTATAGACGCTATATTTTTTGCTATATGTTACTTTTGCTATGCTAAGATAAGCTAATGATTGCAGAGTAAATAATAGCCCCTTGGAAATGTTATTGAAATACTCTGGGTTTAATGGATTAATAAAAGTGTAATTATCCATGTAAGGCTGCTGTGGCTTACATTAATTTCATAGTGACTAGTTTATCTGTTAATGATAAAATAATAATTACTAATTTGTATTTTAATTTTATTACGAAAAAGGTTTCATTCCCTCTGAGTTTTCTAGCTAAGCAATTTTAAAATGAAAACAGAATTGTTTCACAGTTTCTATTTAAAAAAAATAATCTTCCCGGACAACAAATTTTTTCATAATGTTCCATGTGAAGATTAGAGTCAGCTGTGAAGATTCTGCTGTTTCAGGTAGCAGGCAAATGGGATTCTGGATGCTAGACTGGATTCTAGACTTTGAATTGACGTGATGTCAGGCTTGACGTGCGTTTTATGATTTAAATCAAACCTGTCAAGTTCTTGTCAGTAAACACAATATCCTCTTTCCGAAGATGCGGAAAAGGTATGAGCTGGATTTATGGTCTTCTGAAAATGCATCTAGGGGATGTTTTAAAGAATCTTCTCATTGCTGTGAGTTCTAGCTCAGAGGGATCTCAGTTCCTTATCCAAATGATCTCTTGATGGAAAGATGAATAAGGGAAGGACTCTTCAAAGGTACCTCATAACTACAAGAGATTGATTTTACCTTCGTTCCCACATTTGACCAGCAGTGAGTTCAAATTGTCAGTATCCGTGTCTTCTCAAGCAAATGTAAATCATTGCAAATTTCTCAGCCTCTGAATGAATTTTACTTTAAGTTTATTATCTTGGTCGAAGCTTCCATGATTTCTTGCTGCTTAAGTTGATAGTAAATCACCTCGCATAAAGGAATAGCACCATTAACTGGCCTTATCGCCTGCGTAAGCATCATCACTTTACTTTTTAATCTTGACCTCTTGTAGGTGTGATGTTCAAGAGCATAAACCTAGATACTCAGATCTCTGGAACCAAATTACATGTCCAATCCCCTGTAGTATCAAAGCCAAATTTTATTCGATTTGCTAATAATCTACTTGTCCCTGTTTCAATATTAAAAAATAAAGGATCTTCAGGTTTTCAGTTTATTTTTTTTAATATATCCTTTCAGTATATGCTTACACCTTGTTAACCTGGAAAAAAAAAGAAAGAAAATGTTTTATAGTGTCTATTTTTTTGTCAGTGGCAAGGGAGATACACGTTTACAACATTTGCATATAACTGAAAGAGTTCTTTGGGCTTTTCGTCTTCCCTCCCTTCCCCAGGTCTCCTCCTCTCCTTCTCCACAACAAAATCCTCTTCAGTCCTTGGTTGGTATCTCCAGCTCCTGGCACAGCTGGGGCTGGGACGTGAGCTCTCGGTGGTTACAATAGGAATCCTCATCCCGCAGCTGACTCCTTTCTCAGTGTGGAAGAGCGTGATTACGCTCTGAATACCCCCCTAACAATCTGCATGTGGAATCTTATTCAAAATTAACATGCATTTTGAAAATAGAATTAATTATGTGCTAAGAGCAAATACAGATAAAAATAAGTAAAAACTATTAAGCTGTTTGTGTCGCTTGGCAAACCTCGGCTTCTCTGAGGGGAAATTGCTGTAGCCTCCATGCAAGTTCTGCTTCTCTGTATGTGGTTGTACAGAACACTGTAGTGGTTGGAACCGAGAGAGGGGAATACCCATAACCAAGAAAATAGTTCAAGGTTTTCTCCAAACACTCACCTGACGTTCCCACCTACTCCTTGGTTACCATTTCACTTCAAGATTCTCTGTAAAACCGTGGAGGTGTTAACGTTGAGACTCGGTCGTACCTGTGCATGCCTTACTCTTTAATCCGATGTAGAAAACCAGTATGGCAGATGATAAGTATCCCAAATTTGAAAGAACTTCTACAAATCATGTCTGTGTAATATCACCAGTGCCAAACATTCAGAAGCCATCTGGTTAATGGCTCTGTGTTTCAGTTTTCAAATTTAATAGGGTTTTCGTGCTTAATATTCACTCAGGTTTTCTTCCCTACAGCCATACAGGCCATAAATATCTTCTGTAAAAAGCAAACCAACCGAATTTCCTCTCAGCTTTAGAAGTTAGGACTCAGAAGAAGCCTCCCTATGGAACTAATGTATCTGGAGGTTCATGATAAATCATGACTTCACCATATTGTATCAAACAGACCTCATGGGCAGAGGTAGTCCAGAAATTTTTAATCTTAAGAGCAGGTGAGCTTCACAGAGAAAGAAGGAAGATGGTCTTCTGCAATGGAACTTTTAGGTAAGAGCTGTTGGTATTTTTAATAGATTCTGTTGTTTCTGTAAATAATGTCAGCTTGTGGATGAGGCTCTCCAAAGGTAGAACGCTCTGTTCTCAGAAATGTGAGACAGCAAATCAAAGACTACAAATAACTCTTTGTACGGCTAAGGGCAATCTACTTGATTCAGGCCGTGATGGTGATTTGATCACGTTTTTCTAAAGAGCAGGTAGGCTCTTACCAAGTGAATTTGCTTCTCTATTTTACTTCAAGGTAAATGTATCAAGACTGTCTAACTAGAAGTTATCTTAAATCATGAAAACATTTGTGTCTTTGGTGCAGAAAGTGAGAATTGCTGTTATAAACTGTCAAGGTGGAAGGAAACAGCTTGCTCTGTACGGGCCAAGAGTGTGTCACATCTTCCCTGCACACAAGCTGATGCGAAGGAAGCGTGATGTTGGTCCAAATTTGTGGCTGTTGTGGAAATAGCATCTTGCAACAGAAATACTAACAAAAATGACTGTTCTTCACCATTTTTTTTCTAGTTATGAAGACGTAAACTGGTCTGCGTTAGGAGTGGGCCTTTTCCCGCTGGCCAAAGCTGTCCAGTGGGGAGCGTAAGGTAAAGGGCCGGGAACTACTCCTCTTCCCAAAGAAGAATCCTCAGCTACATTTGGATGGTTTGGGCAAAGAGTCTTCTCCATCTTCAACAGTGAGCCATGTTCAGTCGCAGATGCTGTATCTTTCTTTTTTGAAGGTATGATTATTTTTTTTTCAGCATATTTGCAATGTAAAATTCTTAAAATTCTAAACTTATATTTTGCTTAATGCCACATCCTTTCATTCGACCTTTACTAATGCAGTCTTGTATCTTTTCAAAAGATGCTCCATAAGATCATTTTCATAGCCTGTGTTCTTGGTATGTCTTCACGTTCAAGACGTGTTTCATAGTTTTAATGTTTTCTCTCTTTCCCTATTAAATGGTTGATTTATGCTTCTGATCAGCTTCTCTTTCAAGCCAAGGCAATGTTATTGTTGTTTTGGGGGTGTTTTTTCGCCCGCTGTGGAGCAGCTCCCTAAAGACTTCTTCACAACTTCAATCTTCTTCTAAATGTTTCTATAAAACTTTGGAAGGCATTGATGCCTCTGAATCCTAACCACAATTAGAGGCTTTGATGGTTTTCTGTCAAATGTTGCCCTGTCCTTTGTGGACTGATATTTTTTCAGAGTGATGTTGTACTAGATAGTATATGGTGTCCTGGTATAACGTATGAGGTTCAGCTCAGAACCCTCCTGCTTCCAGGACTTATTACCTGGCTGTTCAAGAAGCTGTCTGCTGTGTACTTTAAAATTCTCCAGGTTTTTCTGAACTTCACTGTTGCTTCTTTTTAATTTGGTAAGAGCTGCATAATGATAAGCTTTGATTAACATTTCTCAAAATTGCTTTCCTGGAAACATGATAAATAACACGTCACTTCAAAGCAACCCCTTCTCCTGTGCTCCCTTTAACAAAGAAAACTTTGCCACCATCATTTAAATGTAATTTCTTCTAAAGGAGAGAAAGTCTATCCAATGCAAGAATAAGCTGACATTCCCCCTCACGTGTTTATTTTTTCCAAGGGGAAACAGCTTCTTTTCATAGGAATAACTTGTAGGGGAAAATACCCACTCATATGAAGGTTGCCGACTTCCATACATATAAACTGGTGTAGCTGCAGTTACTTCTGTGGACGTAATTTATTAAATCCTCTGAATATTTGACACCTAGTTTTTAAGACTGAATTCTGAGACTTCAGTCTCCTGTAACAGAACCTTTCAATTCTGCATTTCCCATCGGTGATGCTTTGCTGTTTCTGAAAATGGTAAGGGATCCGAGCTGAAATGTGTCATCAGTCATGTCACAGATCTTGATGTTCGCTCTTAAAATACAAGCAGAACTTTGAAGCTTCTTTGGGGGGGCTTTTCCCTCCATTTTTGCTACAAAGTCAGATGTTGCATCTTTGGTGAAATAGTATTTTCTTGGAACTATAAGCCATGAAACTAGTAAACTTGTTATTTGGACTTTGCTGACATTCTGAGAATCTTTAAACTCTTAGAGAGTTCAGAGTCAGAGGCACGTTTTTTTAAACAAGAAAATTCATTTTTAAAAGCAGTAGCATTTTAGAGAGGCAAAATTTGTGAGCACTTGGGTAGCTCCAAAATTCAAGGTAAATACAAAGGAAATGGAAAATCCTGAAACTAATTGTTAACCTTTGATCAAAATGATTATTGATAACTTTAATTGGGCATGCTCAGCTTCAGAAAGCAAATGACATCTGCTTTGCCTCATGTGTGCAGAGGAGGGAGGGAAGAGAGAAAAATGTATAATGATGAAAGCAAGTCACCTTTGTAGAAAGCTTCTTGAGGTCACTGGGGGCACCGTGCTTGGGATGAACTGACCCTTTTTTCTATCTGGAAAGCTTTTAATGAAAGAGGAAAAGGACCTGATGATTTTTTACTGCAAAGGTTAATAACATAAAATACCAATGAGCATTTTATGTAAGAAGCAAAGCCTGCAGATCTTGTTACCCGGGCTTCCCGATGGTGCACTCATGTCCAACGAGAGAAGTGGAAAATACTTTTGACAAATTTAAAGGGTTATAGTAGACAGCATTCACATTTCTGATTCCATTTGCGGTGCACTTTTCTTGTTAATAGAAGTACAAAACACCACAGAGGTCACCCAGGCTGTCTCCCAGCCCCGGAGAGCTTGTTGACCCACCAGACGCTGACAGCTGAGAGACACGCGTCTGACTGCAATGAACAGCAAGGTGATGGCAGGATTTGGGTCCCAGTTCGTTGATTAGCAATTACTGCAACTCATTTTTTTTTTGCTTGCGTCAATTTTCGGTAAAGATCTTGATTTCTCTTGCAAATCTACAGCCAGAAAATCTGGGGAGAGGCACCGGGCCATCAACTGTAGTAAGTGTGGTAGTGTGGCCCGATCTCCATCGCATCACGGGTGGGGACCGGTTTGCGAAGTGTTGTGTAGTGAAAATCAGCCAAATCAGTCACCTCTGTTCAGCTGGGGATTTCAGAAAACAGCAGTCCTGAGAGAAAGAAAACAAGAATCCTAACGTAGTGACAGCAAGCGATGAAAATGGCAAGCTTTGACATGAATTAAATTTGCAAAGGCGGAAGCCATGCCCAATGACATGACAAGCTAATATGGAGGAGAATGAGATTAACGAGTTGAAATATCTCTTTCCTGTTTAAGGTTAACCTCAGGCAAGAATGAGTTTGTTGGTGTAATGTCTTGTTGAATTTTAATATGGAAATGTCTCCTGGCATGTATTCCAAACACCCTACAAATAGTGATATTGATCTGACCTTCAATTAATGTGAGAGGCCCTCCGCAAAAATCGGATCTGGGTTTGAATGGCAAATAGCTTTAATATTCTGGGGAGAGTGGATCATTTACAAGCCGCAGTTTGAGACTATAAATCACCAGGATTATGGCTTTTTTTTTTAAATTATCATTTTAATGCAGGCTTGCTTTCCCTAGAGCAAAGGACCAAAAGTGTGCTGTATCATTTAAAAAATCGTGGAGAAGATGTCAGAAGGTACAGAGAACAAATATTGTATTTGTACAAAAGGGAGTTATTTGAAATCCATTCCTGCTCTCTATTGCCACATTTTTCAGGTATCTGCTGTCTTCTTGGCAGTGGGCTAAAATGATCTTTAGCCTTTACACAATCCGTGGGGATCTGGCCCCGTTTAATTCCCACAGAGCATCCTTGCTAATGTCCAGCCTGTGCTTCTCTTTCTCCTTGATGCAATATCCCATGTCCCATCTACCGTAAGGATCACAAAGCATTTCCACTCACAGCTCACTGCTGCCAAGATTAGCTGAGCAGTCTTGATACAGCCATATGGTTTTTAATTAAAAAAAAAAAAAGCAATTTGTATTTTTGTTTTGTTTTCTTGTGACAATAATAAAAATTTAATAAGGAGACCTAAATACCTTCCTGTCTCAACTGGTTTTGAAGTCTTTTTATCATCTTTATATCACCAGAGTCTCAATTATCACACAGTTTTGAAAGTACAGTAACAGCTGGGAGTAGCTCTGTGGCTGTATTTTAGGGAACACCTTAACTCAGGTGGGCATCAGTCTACTTTTCCTACAGATAAATTTTTTTTATAGCAGTCTTTTTCCGTCTAGGCTGTTAGCAAATAATCTTTCTCAGCCATGAAGTGATATATAGTTTGGCTGAAGTTGATGCTGATATTGAGCAGTTTTCTGTAGCTCATGATCCGGGGGTGAATTTTGTAGGTTTACTCTCAAATTGATTTCCTGTCTGGCCCAGAGAAAATTATGTTCTTACAGGACTTCAAAGCCTCCTAATTAAACCAGAGAAGAATTTCAGCCAGTCATAGCCTCCACTGGTCTGTAAAATACCCAAGCCAAAAGACAACTAGATCCACTCGGCCAACTGGACCCCATGGTGTGACAATGCGACTCATAGAGCTGGTGGTGATGTATCTGGGTTAAACCTGCTCCAAGGACATGATGCCTTAAGAACCATCCTTCTCTGGCAGTCTGACCTTGGAAGCATCATTTCTGTTTAATAAAAAAAAATAAAATATGAACCTGGGCTCTAGTCCGCCTAAACTTGCCCTCAAGTTCCAGACAACGATCCTGTCTGTCCACGTTCTGCCCTTGCTTCCTGTTACCTGTGTTACTTGATGAATCTACCCAATCCTCTGCTCAAAAGGAGAAAAGATGAATTGGGTAGAGCTTTGCCCTATCTTGAGGGTGAAAAAGCATCAAATTTAAGTGCCAAGGTGTCTGGGCGTGGTTTTTTTAATTTTTTTTTTTTTTTTTAGTAAGTTTTTTCTTGTACAACAAAATATCAAAAAACTTCTGATTTCTTATACAGACTTACGGTACGTAGTGGTCTGAAGGGGATGTGTGGAGCTTGTCTTGAGAAAATCACTGCTCTGGGCCTTTTCCTGCTCCCATTCCAGTTGCTGAATATTTTGCTGTTGTCCTTGGTAAGTACAAGAAGATGTGATTCTCTGAATATGTGTGATTCTTTGACTATGTGCAATTTCCCTGTATGGCCAACCGCTGTTCGGGTTGGCGAGGAAGGGTTCCTTATGGCAGCTCTTTCACTCGGGTAGCCTTGTAAAGAGCATTTTTGCATTGCAGGTTGCACACTAAATCAGTCACTTGGCTCTCACGCAGAGTTGCTGAATTAACATGATGTGACCCAGAGATGCAAAGGGATTTCTTTCATTAAGGGTGCCGGGATGCTCGGGAGAACACAAGATGCGTTTCCTAGACAACAGCCAGCGGTACTGTGTAACTGGAAGAAAGTACAAAGGCTGAAAAGGGAGTTTATGAAGAGCAGGGATCAATTTAGGGGGAAAAAGTCTGAATAGCAAAATTAAAGTTCTTTTACAAAATGTAAAGCGCATCTAACACAGAGACCTGCTGTAGAGTCTGTGAAACAGCTGTGATGGCCTCAGAAACAAAAAGCCCCACAAAAAAAAACCCGACAAAGAAATGCAGTTTCAAACACAAGTACCTCACCTCCTGAAATCTGTACATACTGCAGCCTTAAAGTCCCAATCTGATTCTTTTTTTTCCCAAAATAAAACAAAGAATGGTAGTCCTGATGGAATAAACACAGATGGCAGCTTGCAAGCGATCTCATTCAGCTGAAGCTTTACTTCAAATTCTGTGTGGGATAAATAAATGTCAGCTGAAGGGCTATCTCTGCCCCGTTCCGGGCGCTCGGGGTGGGAAGACTGCTGCAGGCTTTCGGTTAATATTTGTGGCATTCCTGACCGCGGAATACTGCCTGGGAAACCAGCTTCTGTTTAGCCCTGTCATTCCTCTTTGAAAAACAGGTTAGAAGCTTGGATGCATCACTTGCCTGCTTTAGTAGCTGGAAAAGTAAGATTTAAATTTCCCTCATCTGGCCATTTCCAAATGAAAAAAATAATCTTTTTAATGTGCTTAGAACTATAGCTACTTGGGCCGCCCGTTGCTCTAGAGAACTATTTTAGGAACCTCTCTATATAATTTAGGTTGCTGTTTCACAGACATCTGAGCTGATCTGTTGGCTTCCTGCCATCAGAAAGGCATGCTCTTTTTCTCCCCCCTCATCTCTTATCCTCCGTTTTGCCTAGTCTGCTGTGAATTTTGTTTTTCATGAGCCAATTCAGTAACCTGTTGTTTTTTGTTTTTTTTTTTAAAAAAAAGCCTCTTTTGTTTTGTTTTGACTAGTTAGCTTTCAGATGGGTTAGTGAGTTTAACTGTTAAATGGTTTAATTTTGGATGGTCCTGGCAACCAACCGTCAAAAGGCTGACACAAAGCTCAGTGATGCAGCGGGAGATGGAGGGGGAGTTGGCTGCCCCTTTTCTTCCCAGGATGCTGTTGCATTGCCCTCCTGTTTCATTAAACTGCAGCATCAGGGGTGAGAATTTAATGTTTGCTGAGAAACCAGAGTTCTCATCTACATTCAAAGTTCAGTAACACCTCTTTCTTGGACCAGGACCCTTGCATCCTAACATTTGCCCAAGGATTTTGTAACCTTTTACAACTAATTCTTGTGAATAAAGTAATATGACAGGAAAAAGGCAACACTACACCATCTTCAGGGTAGGCAGGGGGGAAGGGAACTGCCAGTCAGCCTGACCTCGGTCCTTAGGAAGATTATGGAGCAGTTCCTCATGAGAACTGTTTACTGGCATGTGAAGAAGAAAAATTAGAAGAGCCAGCATGGATCTACCAAGACCAAGACCATCTACTTGGATCTATGAAAAGCTTGACCATCCTGACTGACTCTTATGATGAAATGATAGTTTTTGTGGATGAAGGGAGAGGTGATGTTCACTATGACTTGAGAAAGGCTTTTGGTACAGTCTCGCGTATTATCTTAGTAGCCAAATTAAGGAGATGTGAACTGGATGGGTGGACAACAAAGTGAGGGAAAAACTGGTTGAAAGACAGTAGTGGTCCACGGTTCAAAGTCTTACTGGTGATGTTTCTTAAGGATCAGTACTGTAATGAGCTGGATCATAAAATCATAGAATGGTTTGTCTTGGAAGGAACCTTTAAAGGTCCTCTAGTCCAACTCCCCTGCAATGAACAGGGACATCTTCAGCTAGATCAGGTTGTTCAGAGCCCTGTCCAACCTGACCTTGAATGTTTCCAGGGATGAGACACCTTCAACGTCTCTGCACAACCTGTGCCAGTGTTTCACCACCCTCAGCTGGATGATGGGCCATAATGCCCAGCAAATTTCCAAATGATGCCAAATTAGAGGGGGGTGAGTTGATGGTTGGACTCGATGTTAAAGATCACAGAGTAGACAATTCTGGGATTCTATGTGCTGGATGTCAGTGTAGTATTGAGAAGGGACTACAGATGGAGAGAGGTTGATGGAACTGGGTTTATTTAACGTGGAGGGAGGGAATAGAATTATATTTTTCCACTGCCAAAAAGGTGGGGATGGGTGGGTAACAGAGAAGGAAACCGTTTTCAGAAGTGCACAGCCAAAGGACAAGAAGCAATCATCACAGGCTGAAAAAGGGAATTTCCTGTTTGACTTAAGGAGAAAATTGTTCATCCTGAGTGTGGTGAAGCTGCTGAAGCACTGGCATAGGCTGCCTGGAGCGGTAAGGGGTTCTTCATTCTTACAGGTTTTTAAAACTTGACTGGAACCTGATTTAATTTACAAGTTAGCTCTCCTTCAAGCAGGAAGCTGGACCAGGTGAACTTCAAAGGTCTCCTCCAGTCTAATTTTTTCTTCATCTGCGATTACGTTTGTGTCCTTTATATGTGCAGAGTAACTGGTTCACTTGGCCAAGCTTTCAGGAAAAAAATACCGGCAAATCTGAAAACAGACATGACAACAACTGATAAGAGTTCTGTGTTTTAACCATGGAATTATTTCTCTGTGTGGGTCTCTTTCCACACCAGATCTGGTAGACAATTGTTAAGCCAGTACTATTACTGCAAAACTCAATCTAACCAGCTATGCGTTCGGTTCTGTTTATTAAAAAAGGAGAATTATTAGAGAAATAGTAGTAAACACCTCTGACTTTATTGCTTGCTTTTAATTAATATCTTTTTCTCTCTCAAAAGTGTTTACTAGACAAATAGCACTCTATGAGGCTCATATTGGGCAAACATGTTGGTAAAGTTTGTTGGAATAAATGTTGAGCTCTGGGACGCTGCAGTTTATCGAGCTGTTTGCTTAAGAGGTTTTACTCTCCGCTACCTGCCAGTGGATGTCACACTTACACAAAAGTGGCATAAGTCATGAGCCAAATTCCTTCCTCTTCCATTACAAGAAATGTTCTTGCACTAAATGTTTACAGTCTCCTCAAAGAAAGCTTTGCCTTCAGCAGGACTATAGCCTGAGGACAGACAATAAAATTCAACGTAGACTTCCTATTCAAGGAGGATTTATCTTCTTTCTTATGAAACCAGACTGACGACTTCCTAACAGAAGCAAGGAGTTCTACTCTGTAGAATTATTAAATTTCTCTGTGAGAAAAGCTTTCTTCCCCATTTTGTCAGTGAGCTGTGTCTATGCGAGGGAATTCTGTTATAAATAGAGCTAAATGCACGTAGTACAACCACAGTAACATTTTCATCATTATTTCATTACCAGAGCAGCGCAGTCCTGGCATTTAATTCTAATTCTTTCCATTGTGACTTTACATATTCTATCTCAGCAAAACACCGTGGTTCGGGTATTGCAAGGCAAGGAGACACCGCTGCTGTTAGGATTCTGTGCCCTGAAAAAAACCAGCATCAAATCATCACATGAGTTTGCATTGAAACTGGGAAGCATTTAAAAATGAGCACTAGTTCAAATGGTGCCTAACTCGGAAACTGAAGCGTACACAGTATCTTTTAAAGACAGTTCTGGGTGTTAGAGAGTTTATTGCCATTCCCTCAGGCACAAGAAACTTAAGAGGCTTTACTGAAAACTCTGCAGGACTTCATTGTCAGAATCCTGGTCTCCTGGGCTGGTACCGGAAACACAGAGCCATTTTTCTTTTTATATTTCATTCCTGTAATCTCAAGGATAAAAAAAAGAAAAACAAACCCAAACCTCTATAGAATTAGTGGTAAACGTTTTCTATTGACTTCACTGTCCAAGGCAGTCACTTTGAAACTTATTCTTAGAAGCTAAAATTAGATTGTCGTCATATTTAAAGCCCTTGGATTTGTCCTGGTCAGTAGAACTGAAGTAAGTAAATGGTTGGCAGCAACCTTTCTTTCCTACAGAGGTATCCTGATGAAGTCTACTCAGTTATACACTGTTTATTATCATAATGGCATCACAGTTATATTAATTATTATGTTTAGTTAGACTAAACTTTTTGGCTGGCAATATTTTAGATTATTTAAAATACTTAAAAATATTTTTACCAAGGTTGAATGTGTATCAAAAAGTTTTACAGCTGAATCTTATTTGATGGTGAAAACTCTGTCTGTTGCTTTGTGTCCATGTCTGGGAATCGCCCACAGAGAAAACCAGTCTGAAAAGAGCCATAGTTCAGAGATGCGGTAACTTGTTTATGCCAAAGTCACAGGTTGCTTTTGAAACACCGTGAAGTGTTTCAGGACATACTGTCAGCGTGGGTGCAGCTTTTATCTTACCATATTCCTTACCTGTTAAAAAAGGATCCTTTACCATTTTACATTAGAATAGAATCATAGAATCATCTAGGTTGGAAGAGAACCTTGGGATCATCGAGTCCAACCATCTTTGGGGGCTTTGAGCAAATTGGTCTAGTGGGAGGTGTCCCTGCCCATGGCAGGGAGGTTGGAACTAGATGATCTTTAAAGTCCCTTCCAACTCAAACCATTCTATGATTCTATGAACTTGCAAGCTGAGCTCTCACTCATCCTGTTTGATTAGACTAGAGCTGTTTCCCACAGGAAGGATCCTTGCATGATGGAGCAGAGGCTGGATCCAGTCCTCTTGAGCTGAGAGATGCTACATGTCCACGTGTTCTTTGTGTTACTACTGTGTGAAACCACGCCATAAAGTTTATCGGCTGCTTATACCTCCTGACGTTATTGGCCCTGTGGTGAAAATGGGTGGCCTCGGGTGCAACCTGGAGAAAACCTTCTTAGTCAAGCAAGAGGGGAGACCAAAAAATATCTTTGCGTCCTGTGCTGTCTGCTGTCACCAAGTATTTCTTCCTGGCCAGAATGGTGTCTCCAGGGAAGGACCTCCTCCACGCACTGCAATGGCTGAGCCTTTAACGGAAAGGAGTATGGATTGTGTTCCCAGAGCCTCCTGCTTTGATGATGAGGATAAAGCTGCAAAATTGGGAGTGATATAATGCTAAGCTTTCCGAGGGTGAGCAGGAGAAAGGATGCTAATTTGTATAGCGGTGTGCGGCCGAACTGTGCTGCTTTCTGAGGAGAGTGTCTGATCTCCCACTGACATCATCCTTTGTCAGAAGATGCCAGAAAAACTGTATTATCAGCTGTTACAACAGTGGTGGCGGGGGTGAAAGAGCCTTTTCTGTCTTGATAATTAGGTGGGGACTTGTTGAGCAGTACAGCCTGACAAAGAGGGGAATTTGGGAAGCTGAGTTTGACTGTAGGAGGGAGAGGGAGGACCATCACCAACCCGAGTTCAATAGGAATTTAAATGAAACATTTCAAGCCACATCGGCTGCGACGAGGAAAGTGACATTTCCCAGTGCTGGAAACTGCACCGTAACATAAATGACTCCTTCTTTTCTATTTGCTTCTTTTGTGAGATTTTTAAGGGACTTGAATATGTTTATAGTGGTGAGCCCGGAGGCAGAAGTTTTGTATTTAGATCAAAATCTGTTCAGGCGAGATACAGGTGGTGAAACAGCCACGGGTTAGTTGGGGAGGGAGGGATGGGTAGAGACTGAGCTATTTGAGCCCTATATTTCTGTTAGGTGTATGTGTAATGTAATAATTCCACTCTAAATATAAGTCGGTAGCAATTTGAATTTGTATCGAAAGGGGATACATACAGCAAGTTCTAGATGTTGTGACATTCTAAAGCATCTAATGTAATATAAATATAGTATTTTAAATAATACATTTAAAATACAAAGCAACATATAAGCTCACATCTAATGAGTTCTAGCCATTGATCATGAAAATGGCTAGCATAAATAGTCTTTTATAAGCAATATGCTGAATTTCTGTGTCTGAAAGGAAACCACCTGTTTCTGGTTGTTTATTTCACAATCAAAGCAGAAAGAAAAGTAAGTTCCAAATATTTCTTTTAAACTGAGGTTCATTTAAAAACAGGCTTTGCCTCTCCAAATCAAGCAAACATGCTTTAAGGAGATTATAGTTTCTGTTGATATAAATCAGCTTCTTGCTTGAAAAATCCATCTGCTTCATTAAGCTTTATGATAGTTTTCAAGACCCATGTAAACACCTCAGAGACCGCAGTGTGTGAAGTCACACCAGGCAAAAAAGTACTCTAAATTATTTGTTGCATGTTTTTTGGTATTTAAAAATCTCATCTTTTGGTAAATTATGTTGGTATTTTCCTTATCAATACAGCTGCTCTATTATTTAAGTTATAAAATCTTCCTCTATATCGCAGCATCATAGATTTGTTGGTGTTGGAAGGGGCTTTGGGAAGGTCTCAGTCCAACCTGAGGCCTCACATGAGGCCAATTCAGGGCTTTGTCCATCCAGGTCTTAAACGCCTCCAGGGACAGAGATCTCCCAGCCTCTGTGAGCCATCTGTTCTAATACATAATTATCCTCAGGGTTGGTTTGTGTTTGGTTTTTTTTCCTTTTATAGAGTTGGAATATTGAATATTTCCACAGGAGCAGTGAGAGGGTAACCCCCTTCGGCGGTGAGGGTCTCGGAACTGAGTTAACTGGAAGATAGTTGCGCTTATTTTGAAGGCAGAGATGGCAAAAACGAACTCTCCAAACAAAGAACTCTTGTGTTATATCAAAAATGTGCCCTGGCCACGGCAGCTCTGTCCCCCCCGCTGCCAGGCCTGTGTTACTCCAGCTCAGATCCTTGCACAGCTTAATGGTACCTCCGTAGTAATTTTTCTTAGACTTCTACGTGAAGAGGTATAAAGTTGTCTGCTGCTTTTATTCTTCCTCATAATACAGCTCAGCAATAATGTAGAGCTTTCCATTGTCATTAACTAATACAGATGTTAATTAATTAATCACGCTTGCATATCCCTCTACTAAATTGCTTGTCTACTAAAATGTGTCCTTCCTATTCCCTAAAGGTATTTTATGTATCAGCGAGGCCTTCTGTTAATTTTCTCTTTTCTGCAGCACTTTTAACCTTCTTTTGCTTATCATTTAGGGTCATTAAGGCTTATTATCTCAGTTGTCCTCTCTTGAACCTTCTGTGTTGTCCACTTTATCTTTTATTTTTTTTTTCCTCTAACCAGAGCTGTGTAGCTGCCCCAGATTCTCTTCTGATTAAGTGTAAAAAATCAGGAAAAACTAAATCAGGGCTGACTCTCTCAGAAGCCAGATTGTAGAGTCATTCTCAGGAATTCAGGCCTGACTTTCTGGTCCACACCAAGGTGCAGTTCCATCTGCAATTGCTTTTCTTTTTGTCTTTTTTTTTTAGCAATACTTATCACAGTTTGCTGATTAGGCCTTTACTAGTCAATTGTGCCCAGTTTATGTGGATACATGAGAGAAAAAGTAGAAAGAAATTTAGAAAAGAGAGAAAATTTGGAGAGGGAAATTTGGAAAGAATGGAAAAAAAATTCCAAGAGTGATTTTGAGCCTCAAAATGATGGTTGATAATGAGAAACTAAAGTGCTTCAACCTATTCCAAGATAAAGTAACTTTGAGTATACCTGTGGAACCTCCAGGGAGAGGATTGCAGAGAGCGTTGAAATCGAACCAAGGAACGACAAAACCCACAGTCTGAAAACTGGAGACAGACTAATTCAGAGTGCATTTAAGATTTACTGAGAGTAATTAACCGTCAGGACAATTAACCTATGGACATAGTGAATTCATTGAAGTATTTAAATTGAGACTAAGTATTTTTCCTAGATATATGGTTGTCCAGCCAGAAATTATTGCGTAAGATTCTTTGGTATTGTCTTGTATATGAAGTCAGAATAATTCTTTACAGTCTCTTTTGGCTTTAAAATTTAATCCTCTAAATCTCATATGCTCAAAACTTTGATTTTTTTTTTTTTTTTTTTAAATATATTCTTTTCCCTTCTAGGTGTTTGGGGAAGGGGTATGGCTTACTCCTGATTAAATACCAGACATCACAGAATCACGGAATCACAGAATGCTATGGGGTTGGAAGGGACCTCTGGAGATCATCTAGTCCAACCCCCTGCCAGAGCAGGTCCATCCAGA
>JAOXNO010000041.1:65740684-65753793 GCA_028565335.1 Limnodromus scolopaceus | reverse complement strand
GACGAGTCGACATGGTGCTCGGGGATATGGATTAGTGTTGGGTGGTGTTTTGTGTGGTGTGGTGGGTGTGGGGTTTTGTTTTGGTTTGTTTTGGTTTTTTTCCATTGGTTGGACTAGATGATCTTAAAAGGTCCCTTCCAACCTAAGTGATTCTGTGATTCTGTGAAATTCCTGGCAGCCTCGCTGAATTATAATGCTTTCAGAAGATTCACTACACTAGTTAAGAAATATTCTCGATGCACCGGTCAGTTGTTTGGTGGGATGAATGCCACCAGGATGTCTCTGTTCCCTGGCTGGGGCTGCTCGGAGGTAAATGGAGAGACTGTTGGTATCGTCACTTCTGGCAATGTATAAAACTCACTGGAATGCTTGAAATTACATTTCCATGTACTTCCACTACAAAGGTTGTTGTGATTTTTCAGGTCATGGTGAACCATGTTGCCCTGAAGACCGTTCAGTGAGGTCTCCCAAATAATGTCATTAAGGTGGTTTGCGTTTTGTAAAGTGCTCTGTAAAGAGAAAGGAGTGCGGTGCCCTAAGAACAGTTGGTTTTAATGTCTTGAAAAGATTGGGAATAAATGTGTTTCAAAACCAGTGAAAGTGAAATTGTGTGTAAGCAGCTGACAGTTATGTGCATTGGGAACCTTTTTATTTTTATTTTAAACTATAGCATCCCAAGCTGCAATAATGACAGCGATCCCCAAATCAGGCATTGGTAAGGTACAGGTTTTTGTGTAGTGCATTTAAACTCAAGATCAGAAAAGTATGCAGAAGAAGAGCTTCTGCTGACTTTTAGTTCTACTAAAGTATATGTTATTTTAGTTCTACTGGCATACTCCTGAGAAGAAGCTGCAAACAAGGTTAAGTTGGTTCAATAGGATTTTATTATGGCAAAAAAAATATGTAAGTTAGGTTTTAGTTTGCCTTACCCAGAGCATTGACATCCACTTCATCCCTTGCCAGGCAAAAAACCTTTACCCGCTCTGTGTTTTATTATGTACTGGATTGCATTCCAGAGTTGCTGGGGAGATCGCTGCTGTAAATGTCATTGCTGGCCATGCGATAAAGGAAGCGTTACCTACCAAAGTCTTTGGTAAAAGTCTTCTCCCTGTTTCAAGAGAAATTTAACAGGCTGTTAAAAGTAGAAGCTGTAAAAACCTTCAGGCCAGGCGAGTGTGGGAAAGCGAAAGACAGGGCAGCTATCGCTCGGGGCTGGGTGTGGGTGGAAGGAGCGGGACTGGTTCCCTTGCGGAACAGTCCTAGAGCTACAGGAGCCAAAGAGCAGTGAAGCTGAAAGTCGAACGTTATCATCCTTTGAACTTTCTGGGCTTATTCTGGTTTACGCCGTGCAAGGAAAAAGGGTAGTGTGTAGCTACAGGATACTTGCATTAGACCTGGTTATGGGGATGGCCGCAAACGCTGGCTGTCCTTTAATAACAGTTCAAATATGTTGTAGCTGCATTCTTTGTTTTAAGGTTGAACGGAAGTGGTCAGTGTTGTAATAGGGGATTAGGTTAAATAGGTTTGAGATGATACGGGAAATAATATACTCAAGGTTTGAGAGAAGTATAGACAAAACCTTGAAAGTCTCATCTGAATCATGGAATTACAACATTCATGTACAACTGTGTGATCCTTCAGCAGCAAAAGGCCTCACAGGGTTGTCAGTAACATTGTTTAAAACAGTTTGTATAGTGAGGTTAATATGTAGTTTACTATGTAGGTTTTTTTTTTTTTAAAAAAAGTCTATTGGATGAGTATCTGATGCTTAGGGAAAGACTTTAAGAATAGGGCAAATATACTTCAATGTCCCATTCTGGCCTCTGAGTGTTTGTTTCAGGGGGTTTATTTAAAGGTCAGTCTTGTAGTTACTCGGTGACCTCAAGCTGGTAGGTGATTTGTTTTCTCAGGGTCTCAGATTTCTGCCTGTCACCCGTGCCATGGAGGGATGGATTGCATACCGATACCTGCTGTATGATGATACATAAGTTCTAATTTTAAAGAACGCTTTTTTTAATGTTCAGATGTCTATATTGTGTTAGACATGAACAGAAAAGTCCTGAGAAGAGGACTGAGGGCATCATTTTTCTGCTATGTAAGCACCTAGTGTGACATAATTCTTTAATACTATATATCTCTGTATCTCATGAAGGATGTAGCGGAGTTGGACGAGATACAAAGGGAGAATAAAGAAGCTGTGACTTCAGTTTGGAGAGGAGAAGGCTGAGTGAGAAAGAGCTGAGGTTTTCAAAATCGTGAAAGTGGTGGATTAAGTGTGCGTGGAACTGTTGTTCATTGAGTTCTGCAACATGAGAGCTAAAAATGCAAATTTCTAGTTGAAATTGTTAGATTAGTTTAAAACAGATAAAGGACATTTTTGCACAGTGGATATTGTCCTGTGTAGGCTTTGTAGCATGTGGCTACCGAGACAAAACTTCTAATAAGGGTCTAAAAAGACCTCAGCCTTGCAGTTCTCTGCTTGGTGTGGTGAGGAAACCTGGTCAACGCTGGAAACAAAACATTGCCAGCAGAGTTGTTGGAAGACACTTTATCTGGGGAGAAGAGAATCTGATATCTTTTTTCCTTCTCTCTCTCTCTATGAAACAATATTTCAATGGATACAGGTTCTCGAAGCATTAAGGAGCTCCACAAGTAGACCTTAGTGCATGATGCAGAACCTCTTAATTGAAAGTGTTACGTCTCAGGTGGGACTTTTACTGATAATGTTGTGTTCAACATTATTCAAAATATCTTTTGCAAATTGAACGATAGATAATAAACATAAATATCAAATTTGCTAATTATGATGCTAATAGGTCATTAACAACTGATTCTGTTGGCACTTAGCGATGATACTTAATTCGGGTTGCTTACTATTGTGTTTGCATTTATTGAGCAACTAATGAGGCACGTGAGATACTCGTGTGATTTGTCCTCTGAAGATTTATCTGAAAAATAATGCTGTAAACGTAGTCCTTATCGTTGGTACGGCCAAACTGGGCCATCCATGGCTGCTGTGCTTGTTAACGTGGCACCAAAACAGGTTTTGACTAGGTAACATCAGGTAGGTTGGATTCATGGTTTTGCCATAATGCTCATGGTATCTCTCCCAGCTGAAGCTACAGCCCATTAATCTCACCGAGGCAGTGATGCAGTATCTTGAGAGCCCTTGATGAGTTGTTTTACTCCAGGAATGTGTTCAGTTGAGCTTTGAACATGTGCTGAGCTTCGGTGACCGATGGCATCCTGTGGCAGTGAGTTCCTCAGCTTCGCAGTGTGTTTTGGGCTTGTGAGATTCACTTGCTGTTTGTTACTCCTTTTATTAGAGGAGGCACTAAGTACTCTATTTGCTTTCTCCAGGCACTCATAATGGTACATATCTTTCAGTAAACTCTCCCCAGGCTGAAAAAGTTGTAATACATTTTTTTTTCTTATGTGAATGCTAGCTGTTTTATGTATTTATTTTCTTGGCCAACTTTCTGTACCTTTTCTAATTCTACCCTGGCCCTTTCAAGCCTGGGAGAAAGGAGAGGAAGACAGGGAGAGCATTGACAATGTGAAATGCAGGGCCAGGACCTGCATTTCACATATTCGTAATGTCATTTAAAATCTTTTGTTTTGTTCTTTATTTCTTTCCTAATATTCTAGTTAATCTTGTGAATGCAGGACGTAAAACTGACATTTGCAAAACACTGTCTTGAGTGGCAGTAATTAGCTCGATTTCCATTGCTGTATGTGTAGAGCTGTTTTTGCCCACGTCACTTCATATTTATCAACTTCGTATTCGACCTGCCATCTTCGTAGCCAGTCATCACTTTCTCCCGTTGCTCCCTGCAGCCAGCTTTTTTCCTCCCTTCAGAGTTCTCCTAGACCTTGTTGAAAATTAACCTGGAAACACTCAGAGAGTGATGTGAGTTTTGCCATTTGATGTAGCTCCGTGGGCAGCTAGTGATTCCTTCCCTGGAGGAAACAGGACCCAGAGCTGTTCTTCGGAGGAAGAGCTCTCTTGAGAATCCCGCGGGACAGGTCAGAGAGGTCAAGCTGCTCAGATCTTGCTCTGTGGATTCTTGCCAAGAGTGGCTTTTACAGCTATTTTGTGCTCCCTGCTTTTATTTACTGCTTCCTTCCAATGGAAACAATATATATCTTTCAGCAAATGAGTATTTTCGTCCTTCACACACACAAGAAGAGCACAAATGTAACAAATTGTTACAAAATTGTTACAAATTGTAACAAATTTGTTACACAAATGTGCTCTTCAGAGTTCCTGATATTTTTTTTTTCTTGCTTTTTAGGTCTAAGTTCTGTGGTGCACCTTGGAATTGTAGCTGAGGTCGGGGTGACACCGTGCAGCGTCAGCTTTGCTTAATTCCTGACAGACGTACACCTTTTATTTTCAGGGGGAGAAAAGGAAGGGTTTTTTTATGTCTGAGACTGCATTTGCATCAAAATACTCTGTTTCTTAGAGATTACTCAAACAGAGCTTACAAGTACCCTGTGTATATGAATATTTGAATTCACTTAACAGGCTACATGGTCTTATACTGCTTTGGGGCATATTAACATTTATTTTTTCTGCATGAAGGGTCAGATCTCCATATAGCAAGCTATGTATTTGTAGAGCTGGCTTAGGGATCTGTAGTAGCT
This sequence comes from Limnodromus scolopaceus, assembly GCA_028565335.1. NCBI lineage: Eukaryota > Metazoa > Chordata > Aves > Charadriiformes > Scolopacidae > Limnodromus > Limnodromus scolopaceus. The sequence goes on along the minus strand of JAOXNO010000041.1, from coordinate 65,749,146 downwards.
TAGTGTCTTTTTATAGGTGTAAATGACTTTTTCAATACCTTATATTTTGGGGGTAAATTTTCTTAGTATTATATTATTTCATAGCATTTATAGGGTAAGCAAACAAATTTGTGGATAGCAAAACTAGGTCACATGGATGAGATTAATTAACCTGTATACAGGCAGATAAAACCAGTGAAGGGAACAAGCTGTGAATAGAAGAAATATATCACAAAAAGCAGCATGACCCAGATTTGAAAGGTAGGGAAAAATTTATGTGCTTTCTTTAATTGTATTTAAGCTTTCTATATTTTAGACTAATCCAAGTTTGTAAAAATTGAAGACCCTAAATTACATTCATACTGTGAGTAGGAATATAGTGTGGAATAAATCCTCTGTGGAAATAATAGCTGATGTTCTGTGCAGTAGATCCTTACTGGACAATCCAAACAAATAAACAAATTGATGCCTGGTGTAACTCCCGTTTACTGCAATATGTGACGTGAGCAAGGATTTTATATCCGTGGCTCAGATGCGTTGTTGGTATTAATAAATGAAGTTACACTAATGTGCTAAATATCTCTGTGATGACTCAGAGAATCACGGAATGGTCAGGGCTTGAAGGGCCCTTTAGAAATCACCTAGTCCAACCCCCCGCCAAAGCGGGGTCACCCAGAGCAGGCTGGACAGGAATGCATCCAGGTGGGTTTGGAATATCACCAGAGAAGGAGACTCCACCACCTCCTTGGGCAACCTGTTCCAGGGCTCTGCCACCCTCAAAGTAATGAAGTTTTTCCTCATGTTGAGATGGAATTTCCCATGTTCCAGTTTGTGCCCATTGCCCCTTGTCCTGTCACCGGGCACCACTGAGAAGAGTCTGGGCCCATCCTCTTGCCACCCGCCCTTTAGATATTGCTCAGCATCGATGAGATCCCCTCTCAGTCTTCACTTCTCCAGGCTGAACAGACCCAGGTCTCTCAGCCTTTCCTTAGGGATAATATTTTTTACTTTACAAGTCAGTAGACCTTAAATTCAGTACTTTGATAATAAATGGGCCAAGTCATCTTAGGTGGTACACACCGCCACATCAGCCCAGGCATGTAACCAGCAAAAAGCCAAGGAAGGCTTGTGGGGATAAGGATGGCACTAACTACATGGAGGAGGTGCAACTGGGCAGTTGGGGAGACGCAACTGGGCTGGTGCAACAGCCTTGCTGCAGAGAGTATAACCAGTCCATCACTGATACACCAGTCCAAAGCTCCTGTCTTGGCATGGGTAATGGTATACAAACAGGTAACGCCATCCCTGAGATGTTAATGAGGAGCAGTCAGCACGGCACATCTGTGTCTCACGGGCTGGAGACAGCGAGTCAAGTGTCCTTTTCATAAAATATCAGAGGCTGCCGCCTTAGGGGTCTGTTTTCCTGGTGTAATTCTTTTGTCGTGAAAATTTCAGTCTATTTTCAGCAAAAGTAAATAAGCATTGCATAATTTGGTTGATTGGCACGGGTTTTATTCGTCTAACTTCAGATCTCCACTGAGATTTGTGTACATCTGTCAATTTTATTCTCCTTTCTCCCATCCCTTTGTCGGAGAAGATGTGTTTGCCTGGGAACAGTGACTTCCCTGAGGACACTGCGTTGTTAATGAGACTCAAACTTGATACCTGTTTGTCTTGAACTGAGATTGAGATCTTAATGCGTGGCTTGCGTGTGGCTACCCAAAATGTGCAAAGACTTAGGAATTGGCAAGTTGTGGAAAGCCTTTGTATTTTTCCATTTGTTGTGCTTCCAGTTTCGTTGAACCTTGTGTGTTTGCTGCCTGTATTCATCAGGGAAGGAAGAGAATCCTATCCTGGAGGAAAACTATTCATTTAAAAGACAATGTATTGTCGGTACAGATGCCTAAGATCTGCTTCTGCTCTAAATATCTGCTGTGTTTAAAGCACATAAGCACGTGTTGTAATAGGAATGAGTCTAATCTTGGTGAATACTCTCCAACGTATATGGAGATAAGCCCATTTAGGCAGCTGAAAAAATTCAGGGGAATGTTTTGCCACTTGCAATACCTACTTACGCTGGCAAGTCCCATTCACTGTAAGCTGTGCTCGTAGCACGTTATGAGGCTCATGTTTTCTTGTGGTTTTATTTCCTCATCTGGTTCCCTTCCAGCTCACCACATTTCACAAGGAAATCCGAGGCTGGATTAGGAAGCTCTGTCCCAGATCCTGCTGAATTGAGTTAATGCATTTGGGGAGGCAAAGTGTCTCCGGAGTCTGCCTGAAATCTGCCACAAGGAAAGGCTCACATGCTGCTCATTTAAGGGGCATCTTTCCCTGTACAACGTTAATGGAACCAAAAAATATATCCCTGGAGAACTGGGATAAGACGAGCAGCTTGTATTTTTTGTGATTTTCAGTTTTTCTTGTTTGTTTGGCTTGTAATTTTCTCAATGAAGAGGCCGTGCACCATTAGATTAATTAGGGCTGATGAATTTTCTTGAGATCATGCAGCAGGAACTCTTAACCTTTGTAGCTTGCTATATGCATGGTGATGTACCTGCTAAACCTGAACAAAATTTTAAATTAGCACAAATGTTTTCTTTATTATTGAAATGGTTGTCGTAGTATTTATAGTAAGAACAGTTTAATCTTCTATGACAGTTTCAACAAATTATTTAAAATATATTACTGCATTTTATCTTGCATTTCTATTTCCTTTAAATACTGCTGGCATGATAGAAGCTGGTTGATTTCTTCTGATGATGGCAAATATTCTTTTTAACCAAATTTTTAACCCAATGTGCCCCAAATATTAACAGTCCTGGCCTCTTACACCACCCTAAACATGCTGCCAGCAAACTGGGCCGAATGGGAATGGATTGACCTGTGTGTTCCCACCACTGGAGTTGCAGGCGTGACCTGGCAGTCGAATAATTTACTTCTGAGGATGTTGGCTCTCCGTGCACAGCTCAGCCACAACTTCGGTTTCTCCCCCTTTCCTTACTCCATCTTTCACCTCTCTACACTTACCATAGCTTAGCCAGGAAGGTTAATAAATTCCCATCTTTCACTGAATTTCTTGTCTTTAAGAGAAAGGTAAAGAAACAGAGGCTGCAGCTGCCCTCACTGATCTGTGATTTATAACTGGGGCGAATAATCTCCCTCCTGTTGTCAAAACGGTAAATGGTGTTTCCACAACGCAGCAATGATTGTTTAGATGGTACATGTAAATAAAATGGAGCCATCTGGACTGCTGAAAGCATGGCAAATATAGTACTCTGCTAGTGTGAGTAGATTAAGGCTATTTCTTCCTTTTAGGTAATCATAATATGTGGATTTCATTCACTTCTTGAAAATATATTCTTTTTTTCTTTTTGGTCAACAGCTGGTAACATTTACAACCCTTTGAGTGTGCTGAAGTCTAAAAAACAAGCAGCCTGTTTTTATTTGATAGATACAATGGATAGACTTAGACTCCAAATCCAGTTACAGGTATAGGTAAAAAATGGGTACAAGTCTTTCTGTGAATCCAAGTTTCAAAGTTGCCCACCTTCTCATAGAACAAAAGAGTAGAAATTTTGCTGTGCAAAATTTAGGATTGACTTCATTGAGTTGGACAGATCTGATGAGTTACATGAAAAATTACATCCAAGGTGAGCACCTTCTGGCTCTTCAAAAAGCTTTTATTATTTATTAGTTATCATGGATTTTGCAGTATTCGGGAAATGAAATAATTATGAGCCATGAACTGAGGGTGACACATTTTTCTTTCATCACTGATTGCTTATAATTTGCAGTAATACTTATTACTTTAATTATATTGCCATTTTATGTTTAGGTAAGCATAGGAAGGAGGTATTTTTCTTTCTGTAACTGAACATTTTTTTTAACCTGCTATGAACAGGCAACAAAAATGCAGAATCTGATTCTAGTCTTTGTTTTTTTTATCATAAACTCAGAATTTAAGCTGTTTGGAATTATATTATTCTTCATATGTCATGGCTTTCCTAGTAACATGAGTCTCCATAAGCTTGTGTTTTGGAATGAAAAAGTTTCATTTTAGAAATACCGAACATAGGCATTGAACAGGTTTCACATAGACTACTAGCAAGATGTCCAGGTATTTTCGGGGGATGGAAAAGGATTGCTGGCAGTCTACATTTTATTCTTGAGCTTGACTTTAATGTTCAGTCTGAGTATTGTGTATCCTGCAGTCGTTTTAGTGTCTATGGACTGTCCTTTAATGAAGTGCCCAGTGAAAAAAATGCTTCATGTAGTCTCTTCCTCTTTGAATTCTCCTTATGTGATGATGTGCTCAGAGATTTCAAGAAACTTCATATATAATGAAGTTAAACCATGCTGTGCTTCAGGTGATGGTCAGTCCAACTGTTTGGCATGTTACTGCTATTTAAATGTCTTGCAAGACCTACTGATGCTGACTCTTCAGTGTTTTCCCTAAAGGGACCTTTTTAATGAAGGTCCTACTACACGAAGTAATCTGTTAGAGAAACCAGCAGCCAGGAGTTGTATGTTCTGAATTTGTGGCCGTCCCACTTTATGAGAGGAGAAGGGACATCTAGAAAGCTGTTGCCTTCAGGGTTCCTGCTATAGGGCCTGTACCTGGGAAATCTCTGGTGAAAAGCGGTTCAATGTCACGTTGAATTAGAAGTTCTGCAAGAGTGTTTGGGCAGCAGCCCTGCCCAGCAGCATTTTGAATTTGGGAAGGTTTTTTGCCAGATACTGTGCTTGTCCTATTTAAACTCCCTGACTATTTGTTTTCTACTTAAAAGCGGGGAATGTTTGTACGACAGACCTGAATTCTGCCTAAATCAGCTAGTTACATTCAGCTTATTTTGAGACACTGGAGTTTGAAACTTCTTGGACCCTGATAGATTTGTACTTATATCAGCTCATATACTTCTGAGTTTAGTAATGGGTTACTATACTCTGCATTTATTCAGGCTGATTGAGCTTCATACATCAGATATGTAGATTCCTGGCTCTTGCTGTCACAAGAACTGAAAAGAGGTTGTAGAGGGGCGGGGGTCGGTCTCTTCTTCCAAGTAACAGGTGATGGGACAAGAGGAAATGGCCTCAAGCTGTACCAGGGCAGGTTTAGATTGGATATTAGGAAAATTTTTTACACTGAAAGGGTTATTAAGCCTTGGAACTGGCTGCTGAGAGTGGTTGAGTTACCATCCCTGGCAGTATTTAAAAGACGTGTAGACGCGGTGCTTAGAGGTATGGTTTAGTGATGTTTTTTGTCAGTGTTACGTCGAGGGTTAGACAGGATGATCTTAAATGTTTCTTCCAACCTAGACAATTCTATGATTCTAAGAAGGTTTTGCTTCATATGCTGATGCTGTAGCACCACACACTCCTTTTGGCTTCCAAATGCAAGCAGTTGTAATCTGGCCAGTGGTGCTCCGCTTGTGTGGCCACGGAGCAAAGACAAAGTGTGTCACTGAGTTTCAGCAAGGGATTTGCATATACTCTTAACTTCACCCACGCGCTGTTCCTTCTGCATTATGCATGGCCAAGGTGTTAAGAGATCGGCACTTTGCATGCAGGTCAAAACTACTAAGTGAGGTCTAACAGCTATTTAATTTGCTAAGCATTTTGGAAACAGGTTTAATAAGGGCCGGTAAAGTCAAGTCAGCTGTAACACAGGTCCAAGTGCAGTCATGAACGTTGAGCAAAACTCCAGGAAGAGTGAAAATAGCCCTTGTGTAGTCCTCTGCTGTTGCACGGTCCAGTCAGAGTCTGTCATGGAAATGATCTGGGTCTGCTGAACTGAGCAGTGAGATGACCCTGAGTACAGCTCAGATGGGTGGGATAACATCCTGCTCCCGACTTTGCACCTTGTCTTCCCTCCTCCTCCATGTCCAGGGAACTGGAAGAAGCCGGCTAGTGCCTGAGTAGGAAGGGGTGGCTGAGGGGTCTCTTCTGTGCCTCTGCTTTGCACTCACATGGAACATCTCTGGTTTTGTGCTAACTTGTCTCATTTTAACATATTCTCTTGCCCAAATTCTTGATGCTGACTTTTTCCCATGTCTGTTAAGTGTCTTTGAAGAGGCAACATGTGGCACTGTGAAGGTTCTCTGTTCTTTAGTGTATGTGGAATTAGCAGTACATATTTATACTTGTCTGTATTTGGACAGGAATTAAATTTTGTTTTTTTTGCTGTTAGCATGAACTTGCTGCCATAAGTAGTGAATAATCTGAAGCTGCAAAGCATCTGGCATTTCTGAAGACCATTCTCTGCTACCACATAATACACAAGCATTTAAACCATTATGTTTAGGCTGCTGAGGAAAAAAGATTAGAGTAGTCGAGCATAGCAAAAAACCAAGAGAGTCACAAATATGTGAATTCATTTCAGTAAGTGTTCAAGCAGCTGTAGACTTCATATTTAGTTCTAAAAAGGTCCATATGGAGTTCTTTCTCTTCTGAATTTTAAATATATGCCCAAATATGGTCTCTCCTGATGAACACAATAACTATTCTTCCACTTCCTCTAACAGTTTTCCTGATTCTGTTCACATTTCAACCTTGTGAACAGACTTTCTTTGTTTGCTCTGGCTTTATGGAACGGCAGAATGAGATGATAGCAGTCCCTCAAAATCTCAGCTATCTCTTCCTGTGCTAAATTCATTTTTTGGCTTGTTGCTGAGCTGGAATCACATCAGGTTTGCTTATTAAGTCTCTCTAAAGCAGCATTCGAATCCATCGTGTACATATGGACCAGAGATACAAGCCTTGGTCCTAGTTCTTACCTCCGTATTTGAGCTCTCAATTTAACGTGGGGAAAAAAAATGCAGAATTCAGCGTGCGTGTTTGGGGTCTATTAGTATTAAAGACGTCTGGGAGTCTCTGAGTATTACTAAACTAATGGACTGCCTGGAGCCTTACAGTGCAAAGTGCCTTCAGCTCGCTATAAATTATGTGGGTGTACCATTAAAGCAGCAGTTAGTACTTTCATGTAGCGTAACTGAACTGTTTTAGCAATTTTTTTTACTAATCTGGGTCGTGCATTCTATAGTCATGCGAACCCTTCTGGTATTCGTGTTCTGTAGACATCACATAGAAATTATCTTTGATTTCAGAAGCTGGTAATAATGTGAGCTTATGTGCAAGTAAGAGGGTCTTCAAGGTTGATGATGTGTTTTTGAGTACATGAAAATATAGAAAACACTTAGGGTGCTGTGATAGCATTAAGATTTTGAGGGCTGTTTGTGTTCAGAAAAGTTAGGGATAAATTAATGAAATGTGTTGTTTTAAATTGTATTAATTAAAACGTGCTAATCCTTTAGTTGCATAGTCCCAAACGCTTCATTTTTGAGTGTTTCAGTATATCCATTCTCTGTGCCATCCTCATAAACTTCCAGAGATGGGTATTTCTCTGTGGCTGTGCAGACATCTGTGCAGATAAGCTGGCTGCTCAGCTGGGAACCAGTTCAGTACAGAAACTGGGGTCACGCTGGGGTTGAAATAATGGTAAGAAGTTATGCAGAAATATTCACTTGAATTTGCCAATATGGTTGTATGATTTTTGTTGGCTTGTGTTGGGGTGAGGTAGAATAAATGCATGTTTGTCTGCAGAGGAGCTTATAGACATGCTTTATCTATGCAGTTTAATTTACTTGAGCTTCGCTCTTATTAGTTAATAACTTTAACTGTCCTAGGTGTGCACCTAAGCATAGAGAAATGCCCACAAACAAGGTTACCTTCGTGTGTGGAAGGTTCATTAAAGGTACATATTACCATGAAAAAGCAGGAATGCGAAAATTTCGACATTTTCATTCCACTCGTTACAATTCGTAAAGTTATCGGGACGTTTCTAATTTTGAAACTTGCCAAATCTGGGGGAAGATTTGACCCGTGTCCCTTTTGGGAGCGTTGATCGTGGGGCCGGCCGGTTCGGCGAAGGCTTTCCTGCAGCGGTGGCAGCAGCTGCAGCGCCCCGTGTCCCGGCGAAGTCGCCCCGGGGGGGAAAAGGAGCAGCGCCGAGGAGAGAGAACTATAAATACTGCATGGCTGCGGCTCCACCGCTCCCTGAACCCACTTACTGTTGCTACATTGCACACTGCAAAAATGTCACATCTCCTCACAGTACAGCACGGAATCACGTGGAAATAACTAACTGTACCGTTCGCCTCTGTTTTGGCTTAGAGTTACGGTTTGGCGTTTTTTAGGTTGATTTGATAAAGAAAATAGCTTTATTTTCTGTCAGTTTTCTACCCTCCTTATATCCCTCTCCTTGTACTTTCCAATGGCTTTTTAATTGATTGCTCGTCTTCAGCTAAAATTTTTAAAGGAACAGAAATCTCTGAAGGTTTTATGTCATAGAATCATAGAATTGTGTAGGTTGGAAGGGACCTTCTGGTGAGACCCCACCTCGAGTACTGTGTCCAGTTTTGGGCCCCGTACCACAAGAAAGACATTGAGGTGCTGGAGCGGGTCCAGAGAAGGGCAACAAAGCT
>JAOXNO010000041.1:65717471-65729923 GCA_028565335.1 Limnodromus scolopaceus | reverse complement strand
TGGGCAGCCTGTTCCACGGCTCTGCCACCCTCAAAGTGAAGAAGTTCCTCCTCATGTTTAGATGGAACTTCTTATGTTCAAGTTCACGCCCTTTACCTCTTGTCCTGTTGTTGACAGCAGTGGGATTACATACGTGATTGGTTTCCTGTGCAAGATATGAAATTGCTTTAAAAGGATCTCAGAAGGTTGCTCTACATATTTTTGCTCCTAGCGGGATCACCAATATAAAGATTATATGACAGATCAACCCTGCTTGCTTGGAAAGGGGTATTTACTTGAATTTATGAGTCTAAGAAGACACATCTCAGATTTGGGATGCTGGTGAGCTTTGGTATCTGGGATAATATGCTTGGTGCATTTTTTTTAGAAGTTTTGTTGTTTTTCATCATATTTGAATTAGTTATTGAGTGGCTGCTAGTTTAGCTTCTTCTGCTTAATATCTTTTTAAAGTGTTTGAGAATTCTAGCTTGATATATTCTGAACAGATGAATTTTCAAAAGGAAAGTTGTTTTTACAAGTAAGGGCATGCAACTGCTGGGGGATCCAGTCCCTTATTTAATACTTCAAAGCGCATTATGATTTCATCCCAGGTAAACTATAGTATCCATTGCAGGCAATATTTAAAGAATGACATAGGAGTACTGTTGTTTATTAATATACTGGAAAATGGAGGTTCTACTAAATGTACAAAATTAGAGGCCATATTAAAAGTAACTATAGAAGTGAACGGAGCCTAGAAGTTACCTGCCTGGGGCTGGTGGGACTGGCCGTAATTCCTTGTCTGGAAGAATGACCTTTAAATAAAGGTCAGGGAGAATTGCACTGGAAACCTCGCAGGTGCGTGAAAGAAGGCACTTAAGATATTATATTGCCAGTGGGAGTTGGCCTTTACTGTAAACTTCACTGTGGTTAACATTTATAAATACTTACCATGTTTCCCCTAGTAATATGTTTGAAATGTATTTTTTTTTTTTTTAAGATTTGTAACCATTTTAACCAACCTGACTGTGCCGCTTTGTGCTACATCTTTACACCTTGTTCCTCTTTCTTCTAGCATGTCGTTTTCTCAAGTCGAACTCCTACTTCAAATGCTTTTCTGTTTTCTCATGTTGAACTCACGCTTCAAAATGTTTTTAAGCTTTTCCTGCATCTGCTTCTCTGCCTGTCTTCTGGCCTTGCTCGCTCAGTACAATGAGTTGCTTGTCTCCTCTCTTCTTTGTATCTCTCCTTCCCCAAAATCTCTCTTTGCATCCATCTGATTGAACTTCATCCTTTCCGCGAAGATACTGTGACCAGCTGAATAGTTCACAAGGAAAAGAAATACTCAGTAGAACAGACAGAGGACAAAGGAGAATTTTAGCATCCAAAGCTGCTTGGAAACCAAAGAAACTTTCAGAAAACCACCCTGCATTTGCAGGAACAGGTTGTACATGTGTAGATTTTGTATGTGCACAGGAGTGCTAACGGTGAAGTACATCTGTTTAAAAAAAAAAAAAAAAAATTACATTCTTACAGTCTGATCTTAAGACCCACTTTAATCATATGATGTTGTTATTTAAGACTCTAAATACCAGAAGTTAATGGGGCTTAGCCTCTTCTTGGCACGTCTGTGCTGTGCAAATATATATGAACAAGGGATAAAAAGCTGCCTCAGAAATAAGGAGCACGTTTAACAATTAGTTCACTCAATATTTTTCCTTTTTTTCCTTTAAAAAAAACGGGGAAAACAGTGTCAATCTTAAGCCTTTTGCAAAAGAGTTTGTCACCTGTGCAGATCAGCCAGCAAAGAAATCAAAGACGGCATAAATCTGCCCTTAAACTGGGCAGTAAGAAGAATCTTCTGGTGGTGCCGTTGAGCAAAAATGGATATGACCATTGATTTTTCAATACTGATTTCAAAGCAATGTTTAAGATATGAAGTAAGAGGTGCCACGCTGAGAAACAGCAGCTACAGAGAAAAGTGAAGGAGGAATTTACTCGGCATTCTGGTACGTTAGTACTTATGCCTCAGCACACATCCTCTGAAATATTTATTTGGGTGTTTCAGTTATTTAACAGAGAGATCAAAAATGCATTACCAGACAGTGTCACCAAAGTGAATTTAAGTGAAGGACTGGTGTGTAGGGAATAAACCCATCATTATGGAGGTTGTGAAGAGCAAAATATTGTATGATTGAATTTGTTTAGGTAATTACCGTGGAGGGGGATTTTTTAGGATAATGTGCAAGTGATTTGATTTTCTAGCATTTTCTTCCGCAGAATGCAAGTGCTTTAGAGAAGACTCAAGAATCAGTTGGCCCCTTTTACAGAGGGAGATCAAGGGAACTGCAGGAGAACAGATTAACTTCCTTAGAACCTTCATACACGTCATCGTTCTTTACTTTTCAGTCTCCAAACCTGCATCTATACTTTTAAATAAAATGGGGCCAGGAGGTGTTCCGTGGCCCTGAAGTGACATGAAATGGGCTTTGCTGGCCCTTGGATCTCTTCTGAGCCTCAAGAAAGTAATTTTTTTTGATTTAGCCTCGTGGGCTGTGTTGCAGGGAGTCATTTCAGCAGGATGAACACCTGCAGAGATCGGAGAGCACCGAGCCTGGTAGCACCTCGTCACGGGCATTTCCTAGCACTGACTAAGGGACCGCGCTTGGGGACATTCCAAGGGAACAGTGCTTCCTTTTGCTGCCTGACCACTCTTTTTCCTAGCAGAATGAAGATAGCATTGGAGTCTGTGCTGGCCCTTTTGCAGAAGTCCCTCAGGACTGGAGCCCGACCGGTGCATTTTCATGTGGTGTCCCATCGAGGCCAAAGCTGCCTCCTCGTCTGATGGGTCTGGGAGAATGGGGAGCTCCAAGTGCCTCGTCTCCCCTGAGATCTTGCTATGGGCTGGGTCAGCACATCCTTGTGCACATTCTGTTTTAATTCTTGTAGCTGTATTCTTTTAGGTTTTGCATTTACCTGGATGAATTTTGTGTCGGTGGGATTCTGTTCGGAGTTACGGTATTTGGTTCCTAATAATCAAGAGATTTTCAATGGAGTTAATCAGATGCCTGTATTTATGTAGATTTCTTTCCTGTCACTTAGGCAGTGATGTCTCAGATTCCCTTTGCGCTGGCAAGCATTAATACTGCCTTTGGAAAAAAGTGGTTCTGCCCTTTTCATGCCCTGGCTGTTTGCTTCTGGCCCTCTGCCATCTTCCTCCTACTGCTTATGCAAACATTTGCATAGTGATCCAGTTCAGAGATGTGATGGATGCTGAAACTAACCTCTCAAACCAAAAAAAGTTGCTTTTTAACCTGGATCAATGCTTTGTTCTGCTTCACTGTTGGTGCTAGTGCAGAGATTAAAGCAGTCTGGGGGCAAGAGTGGAGTGGGCTGGGGGGCGAGGGAGGGCAGCATCTCTTTTTCAGGTTATTGCCAGCTTTAAAGTAAGAGTGTAAGGTGGAGATTGAACCCGTCAAATTGCAAATTGCCCATCAGAGTTGGTCTTCAATTCAGATTTTCTTCTGCGCAACCTTTTCTGCAGAACTCTGGAGGGGTGTGAAATACATGGCGCCTTGGGATTGTACCCCCCCATCTTCAGTCCTGTCTGAAATGCATTTTTGCTTTAATGTTATTCTAATTAGAAAAGGCAATGCTTGATCTTCTCCAGCATTTTAATTTCGTAATTTGGCGAGCTGGTTCTTAAACTGATGTATATAATCCCGAATAAAGCCACAGAATCCAAGTGTTAGTGGCAGGTTTCACACAGATGGAAATCCCTTTCCTGAATAGTTTTTTTTTTTTTTTTTTTCAGAGTTAATTATTAAATACGCCTTTCTAGCAGTTGCTGTTATTCTAACAGGAAACTTTTCTCACAGTCTGGCTAATGGCATTACTCAGCCCGTAACAATGCCGCCTCTGTAGCTGGGATATTCCCACAGGTACATTTTTAACTCGTCTGACAATAGCAGTCTAGAGGGCTTCTCCCTGCAGGCAACAGGGCTCTTATTGTGCAAATGAATGTTTATATAAAAATAGATTGTTCTTATCATGCCTAGGAGCCAGCGACCCTTGAATTTGAAACCTTGCTCTGAGATCTGGCCTTGTTGGCCTTGGCCAAGGCATTTGATGCCTCTGCTCCAGCCGTATTTCAGAGAGAGGAGAATTAATAACTGTCGCGATTAGGCTGAAGTGGCCACTCGTGTGACACACGGTAACAAGATCAGAAATGTAGTGACTGTTGAGTTTGCTCCAGGCAAACTGGACAAACAGACCTGCACTCCCCTTATTTGCTGGTGCTGATGCAGGATGCAAGAGGGAGAGGACTCTATATGGAACAGATCTTTAAAAATAGGTTTGTGTGTGTGTAGGTATCATTATGTTCTGTATTTACCAATATGAAACTAGATAGGAGGGTTTGTTCCTTTGCAGAATCAACAAAATTGATCATAGTCATAATTACGTTGAAGATTTTAAAACATGATTTTTTTATAGCAGGCAAGTACGTTGTGTGTCTCCTAATACATCTATACTTAATGAAGATATCCTGACCAACGTCTGTCCATATCGATAATATTTTAAACCCTTTAGTAAATATCAAGTTTAGAATATTTAAGATAGTTAAAAATAAATTGAAACATATATATTTAATAAATTCCTTTTGTATGATGTTTAACAACCGTAAGGCTCCAAAAACTGGAGCGTTCTGTTGTTGCTCTTGCTGTTTTCCCCTGCTGTGCCAGTTCGCACTCGCTGGAGCACACCATTCAGAGAGCGAGCTCTGGGGGTTGAATTTCTTGCCTTTTGATAATCTGTGCATTGTGATAATTCTGGGCTTTTTAATGTGCTCTTAGTCTTTTCTTCTTACTCTTTTTTTTTTTTTTAAAAAAAAAAAGAAAAAGGCAGTTAGATGGTCACGCTACTTGCCCATGCTTTTTTTTTTTTTTTTTAAAAAAAAATTTATTCATGAGCTGTTTTCAACTTCCCTTGGTCATGGAGTGGTAACAAATAGCAGGACAAGAAATTCCTGCAGATTTTGTGAAAGTTGCTGGCTGGATAGACAAAAAATAATATCTAAAAATAGCAGCTGTGAGGGGATGCCAGCAAACTGAGCTCAATTTATTTCATCTGGCCTGTTGGCCTGAGAAATGTAACCCAGCAATAGCCATAGGGGCAGAGTAAACAGCCTGGTGCTTCCGCAGAGCTAAAGGGCAAGGTGCTGAGGGAAAAGTACAATAATAAGGGTAAGCATATAGCCATCCTTCTATTCTTTCATATTCCAGCTGTCCTATCATCTTCCTGTGTCAGAAGTGGTGTTTTAGCAGCCAGAGCTGGTGCTGGCTTTGTTCAGCCAGTGGTTAAGGGATGGGCAGGGGCCAGGGAAGGAGAGCACCCACGGCTGGGATATGCAGGGACCTCAGGGTACCATAGTTGAAAATGCAGAGAGAGGACATGAGGTGGAGCGAGGACTGTCTGGTGGTAGTTTTGATTGTGAGTTTACTCCCAATATTTGGCCCCTTGCCACAAAAAAGACGTTGAGGTGCTGGAGCGGGTCCAGAGAAGGGCAACGAAGCTGGAGAGGGGTCTAGAGAATAAGTCTTATGAGGAGAGGCTGAGGGAGCTGGGGGTGTTCAGCCTGGAGAAAAGAAGGCTGAGGGTAGACCTTCCCGCTCTCTACAACTCCCTGAAAGGAGGGTGTAGAGAGGCAGGGGTCGGTCTCTTCTCCCAGGCCACAGGCAACAGGACAAAAGGAAATGGCCTCAAGTTGTGCCAGGGGAGGTTCAGATTGGATATCAGGAAAAATTTTTACACTTCAAAGGTTATTAAGCCTTGGAATGGGCTGCCCAGGGAAGTGGTTGAGGTACCATCCCTGGAGGTATTCAAAAGATGGGTTGACATAGAGCTTAGAGACATGGTTTAGTGATGGTTTTTATCAGAGTTAGGTTGATGGTTGGACTCGATGATCTTAAAGGTCCCTTCCAACCGAGACAATGCTATAATTCTATGATTCCAAGGTCTTTGGAAATCTGTTTTCATTTGTTTCACTTTTATACCAAAAGCAGCCACAGGTGTATCATGTTGCTCTAAAATACAATCAGCTTAACTATAGAAAGCCAAGACCTGTTGTGTTTTTAAGAAAATGAAAGAAGGCACCCCAGACAATCATATCGGCAAAACTGAATCTGTATTTTAGCTATATAACATCCTTTTGAACAAATGAATTTCCAACTGGGAATTAGGGACCTGGAATACTATGATTTCTTCTGCTGTACAAGCCTAGGTAAGCCAGGTAACCTGCCTTACTTTTCCTGAGATAATAGTTTGGGTTGTGGAGAAGTCTTTGGAATATCACTTCGACAAAACTGAACCAGTTCCTAAAAGGTAACTTTTCTGTGGAAGCTGTGATAGCGAGCATCTCTGGTTGTCCAGAGAAGTTGTGGATACCCCATCCCTGGAGGTGTTCAAGGCCAGGTTGGAGGGGACTTTGAGCAACCTGGTCTGGTGGGAGGTGTCCCTGCCCAGGGCAGGGGGTTGGAACTGGATGATCTTGAAGGTCCCTTCCAACCCAAACCATTCTGTGGTTAACAAATGGTGCTATCTTCCATTTCCACACAACCTGAGTGTCAAACAACGAAATGATTCGATGGTGTCTGTGGCTTTAGGGAGACAAATGTGATGTCTGCTCCCTGGCAGGATCTTCCCTACACCGGGACCTCTACTGATCTAGTTTCCCCAGCAGTTGGAGTGTAATGTTTAAAAAAGGCATTTAAATGGTCTGCTTCTCCATAGCGCTGGTGGGGCATCGGTTCCTTTCTTTGTGCCACTGCAGATGCAGTCTTTCATTATCCTTTCCATGGTTACTTGTGCATTTTTATTTAAATTCTGTATTCCAGAAAATTAGGTGACTTGTGCCTTGTTGATGCGTCTCCAAGGAGTTCTTTGTCCCACTATTTATTAAACTTAAGTGCTTGATATCTGGGATTTGGTTCTTCAGCTAGTAATTTCCCTTTGCTATTCCGTAATGAGATAGTTCTGGGTAGCTTTTGCATGAAAATCCACTTGCCAAAACTGCGGGAAGTTTTTTTTTTTTCCTAATTCAACTCTTTATTTGTAGGTTGTGTAATTGCAGTTTACTGCTCTCTGACAGAGGAGTTGAATCCATCACCCTGGAGTATATTGTGCTCCAAAGTGGCTTTAGGGAGACACAAACCGTGGGATGACCTTAATGTCCTTTTCCTCGCACTTACTGGCCTACAACTCTAACGCTCTTAAATACTGTGTATCTATCGACCTACTGTATTTTGGCTTCATGTGATTTAGCATTGGTAGATAAGTAAGGAAGCCATTGAAATGTTTATGCTTTTTATTGACTTTAAGGTTCTTTGGAGAGCAGCATTAATCTACAGTTCAGTGAAGCAGTAAGAAAATGAAATACTCCCTCAAGAGTTTCCTTTTGTAAATAGAGCCGTGCATTAAGCTGCTGTGAACTGGCGTGCTTTCAGGTTTTTGAATGCGCTGGTTTTGTCTTCATTAGTAATTATAGCTGAGGGTAGTAGCGCTGGAATTGTCCTTCATCAGAAATAACAATAAGACTTGATGGTGTTGGGTATGTGATGTGCTTGGGAAATGCTCGCCCTTGACCTCAAGCTTTTGGCCTGCCCCACCGCTGCCCGTCCTCTGGTGCAAGCGCTGCCTCCGACATATGGTCACCTTAAAATGCTAAATTAGAGCAGTAGCCTTTTATGCCTCCTTTGTAATCACTGCGGTATAAATGACTGGACGCTGAAGAGGAATGACTAATCTGGTTGGCTCAAACAAAATCATGAAATGCAGTGGTGAAAAATGTTCTCTTAGTCCCTGCTGTTGATTGACTGTATTTACTATGGGGGATCTGACTATGAGATCGTTATAAAACCCATATATTTGGGTATATCCGTACAGTCACCTGCTATAGGAGTGACCTTGGCAAAGTGAGTTCATCCTTCTGTGTTTTACTTTTGCTTTATTGTCTTTATTGAATATGGGCTGACAGTGGAATAATTTTTTTATTTATTTATTCTTTTAACTGAGATTTTTTTTTTAATCAAAAAGCAGAGACATTGTCTTGGGAGGTTCCTTATGGAAAATATGAAAAATAACGTTTAAGTTTTTCTGGCCTCTGAGTACTGAAGAAGTATATGGTTAGCAAGCACTGCAAAGTTTATGGTGGTATTTTCAGTTTTTTCCAGTACACATATTTCCTCATTTTTCAATAGAATAATAATTATAATTTCCTGGAAAAACTTTTAGTTTGTGGGACAAAAAAAAAGCCTTCTGCTGCAGTAGTTGGAAAACCCCAGAAGGAAAATGTTCTGCTATTCTTACCGTGAAACCTCTGAATATGAATATCCTTAATTCGGAATAAGCATTACTCTTGTTTTAGCCAAATCTATATCACAGATGAAAAATGTTTCTAAAATCTGTATTTGAGTATGTATAACAGACAGATTTTGATAGCGTTGATATTAAAGGATGCTGTATGAGCCACAAACCACAAAGCAGCATCTGCATCCGTCTGGCTCCCTGAAGTATTTCATTTTTTTGGTTGATTCCACTCTTTGAAAATACTGTTTTTTATTGAAGCATTACGTGTACAGTTTCTCGATGTGCAGGATGATGTTACTTTAGAATTCATTTTTCCTGAAATGTATTTTTGTGCTGGGGGAAGTAGGCTTCAAAGCCAAATCTAGTTCCAAGTACAGTTTACAAGAGGGCAATTTAGCAGTGAACCTGGTAATTATGCTGGGTTTTTCTGGATCCTTTGGGAGGCTGGGTGTGCCGGGAGAGAAAGGTCATCTTCCCTTTTATTACTCTTCTTCCTTCTCCTGTCCTTCTTCTTCTCCTGTACTAAATTGGTAGCCAGATTTATTTCCATTACACTCTGCCTACCCACATAAATTACAGGAGGAAATAAAAGCAGGATCAAACATATAACTTCGTTGTTAAGTGCATGTTACTTCCAAGAAAACAAAACTTGTAGCTGATTCATTTTTAAGACTTTAACTACAACACACATTTTTCTCTTTCTGCTTTGTTTTGGCAGGATAAAAATCTTGAACATGCCTCGTAGCCCAACATCAAGCGAAGATGAAATGGCACAAAGCTTCTCCGACTATTCCGTTGACTCTGAATCAGACAGCTCCAAAGAAGAAACTATTTATGACACAATTAGAGCAACTGCTGAAAAGCCAAGCAGCAGAATGGAAGACAGTCAGAGCAACACATTAGTGATCCGAATTATAATACCTGATTTGCAGCAAACGGTAAGGGATATTGCATTACAATTAAAAAACCACAAAATTACATTATTAGCTTTGCTGGCTTCAATCTGCAGTACATCTATTTTATTACAATTTTTAAAAAAATTGCAGGCAAAATTTATGTCCTGTTTTCTTTAAATGTCTAAATTTTCTCCCCAATGGTATGTCTGACTGATTGCCTTAACTAAAGGCACCGTCCTATCTGAGAGAGCATGTTTAGTATGTTGAATTGAGGAAAGCTGTGATCATAAAGCAAAATCCTCATCTGATTTGCATGCAGAGTTGTTTTGGCAGAAAAAAGAGAATTGGGCATCTAAAATTTCAACAGAAGATGAAGGTTGAACCCCCAAATCACATTATCTTTATGAAAGACACATAGATATATAACCCCATTGTTATCTATTTTAGTTTCTCTTTTTATGAGATTGTGATTGATGCTAGACTGGTGCCTAGCAGGAGGTCATAAAATTCTCTCTCTCTCTTTACCATCTTAGTTGCCTTTCACTGTCATCCTCCCACGAAGAGATACCCTTGTTAGATAGCTGGTGGCTTTTAGAGCATAAAGATGAGAAAAGAGAAGCACAAATAAATCTTTCCTTCCTCCGTTGCTGCTATGCCTTTACATGGTGGTGTTTCTCTGACTTCCACCCAGAGAAATCAACACTCTTGGTTTGGAGGAAGAATAAAGCAAGGCATCCACAGTTTTTACAGTAACATGAAATTCCTATTTTGTTCTTTCCCGCCTCCTCACCGCTTGTACTGGAAACATCTCACAGAGAATAAAACAAACCCTTTCTGATTTTCCTGGAGGAGTCATTTGCAGATTAACTTGTGGCCCTATGGCTATATCTCACATCCCAAAGCCTATAGGATGAAATTAGAGGCTTTTCAACAAAAGGCTTAATCTCTCACATCTTACAGAAAGAATTGAACAGACTTCATTTGTTAAAAAATATCTCATTAATTGAGTAAATGTGGAAAAAAGGGGGTTTTTTATTAAAAAACATATCTTGGCTATTCTTTAAAGTATTAGAAATCTACAGTCTAAATCCCTTGCTCTTTCTCACAAGGAACTACTAAGTTGTGTTTCTTTTATGGTTGAATGCGTAACATTCAGTATCTGGAACGTTTCAAGCATAAAGTTGGAAAAGTTTGCTGTCGTAATTTCGTAAGTAAAAGAATCATTGTCCTCCACAAGTGCTACGATAGGAATAACAATCTCATCCCCAAGAAGGTCTTAGGAGTTACTTACTGATTCTTTCTAGAACCATAACCTGTCCTAGTTTGTGATTAATTATCTAAATTACCCTGGGCCTCCTTGAATGCTGTGGTCGGGTTTTTCAATTGATGGTAGGCATCAGACTTTTTTCATTTCAAAGATGGTTATAAAAACACATTCTTTTTATGGATGTGTGCTACATACATCACTCTGTGCTGACATTTAAGATCTACATCATACTGTGCTGCCATTGAAGATCTATCTCAGATGAAATTATTCCTTTCTTTTTAATTAAGTTCATTTTTAGAATGATAGAGATGGCCTGTCTACAGGCTGACAGGGAAGAGCTGTTTTGACAGTGTGGCCTCAGGTGTGGTTGGAGAGCTCTTTTTTTTAAAGCCCAATCTACACAGTGCTCAGAGAAATCTGTGTTGGAGTTGGGAGCATTATCTCTTAAATTCTTGCACTTCAAAAAAATCTTTTAGACGAGGATTTCTGCAGAAATGACAGTATCATTAGTTTACATGGTGTGAGATTTACCTGTATGAAGAGGAAGTGGTGTGGGACCCGAGCTGGAGAGGAAGGGGCAGAGCAGGACTGCGGATGCTGCGAGCTGCACGTGGGATTTTTATTAAATCCTGGCTGGAGCAGTCATCACCTTGGGTCTTTCATTTCAGTATTGATTGAAATACCAAAATGCGCTGTTGTAAGTCTTAAATTTTAATGGATTTTGCCTGTAGTGAAGTCCCCTGTCAAGACAAGCTCTGACTGGCCATGGTTAGGATTTTATTGATGATCCTACCAGCTTGCTTGTATCCTTGACTGTGTTCACTGCTCAATGAATAGATCCAGTAAAGTGGAAAGATTACCTTTACTTGCTAGGTTTACTCTGCTGTTAAAAACAGAGAGATGTTAGCTTCCTGAAGCCCTCTTATTTCATTACTCTGTTTTTTAGACCAATAATAAGATATTTATTGACACTATTGAAACAATTGTTTTTTTTAAAATTCATTTTGTGCAGGAAATGAAATAAACCAAAAAGTATTTTTGGTTTTGTGTTTCATTTGTTCATTTTTATTGCTTTGCTTTTGCATTTTTTTTTCCTTTCCAATAAACTCTTAATGAAAAGTAACTCAATTGTTTTAACCAGTTCTATAGCAGATGATCTATTTATGATTTAATTTATCAGCCCACAAGCTCTAGTACAGGAAAGTGAAATCTGGATGCAGCTTTGCAAACAGGAGGACTGGTAGCTTAAATGTAGTGTAGCAAAGGTTGGAGAAGATCACATTTCATGAGCTGTGCTACAGCTACAAGCCAAATCCAACATACGCCCCATTTGCTCTATAATTAGAATTAATTAAACATAAGAGGTGTTTAAAATTAGTCTGTTTAATCAAAGGAGCATGAAATGACATCATTTAGTTTATGTTTTTAATCTTTATTGCTTTTTAGAAAGTATGATCAAGAATATATTTGTTTAAAAGAAGGCAAGTTTAGGGTTTTAGATAAAATTCAACGTACCAGGAAGCTTCAAATGCCTTGCTAAAACTCACGAGGAATAAAAGTTTGCTCAACTGCAGTGACTGTGGTGTAAATGGCCTTTATTTCATTGCACGTATGAGAGCATCAGTCATCTTAAGTAGGATGTACTGCTGTAGAAAACTTTATTACCTATTGCAGGAAATCTGTCTTGTTGCCCTTTTATTCTCATTTGAGAATGTAAACATAATGTAAACCTTAACAAGTTCATAGAAGTTCTTATGAAGACTTACTTTTCAGTTCTTATAGAAATTCTTTTTTTCTCTCCTTTTCAGTTCAGATGATAATCATAGAATGTTTTGGGTTGGAAGGGACCTTCAAGATCATCCAGTCCCACCCCCTGCCCTGGGCAGGGACACCTCCCGCCAGACCAGGTTGCTCAAAGCCCCATCCAGCCTGGCCTTGAACCCCTC
>JAOXNO010000041.1:65669795-65705784 GCA_028565335.1 Limnodromus scolopaceus | reverse complement strand
CTGTCCAGGTCCCTCTGGATGGCATCCCTTCCCTCCAGCGTGTCAACTGCGCCACCGAGCTTGGTGTCGTCGGCAAATTTGCTGAGGGTGCACTCTATCCCACTGTCCATGTCACTGACAAAGATGTTAAATAGTACTGGTCCCAGTACCAACCCCTGAGGAACACCACTCATTACTGGCTGCCACTTGGACATTGAGCCGTTGACTGCAACCCTTTGAGTGTGGCAAATACAAATTATGTATTTACTCTAATCTCCCCGGAATCTTCCAGCCGGAAGCACAGTTACAGTGTGGTACTGATTTTCCATTTGCTTGTTGTTGGATGCTTGCTTTCTGCTGCCTGGCGTTAAAATGTTCCTGTTCTAGTAACAGCTAGAATAATATCCCTGCTCTTTTGGGAAATAATTTGTAAATGAATAAATTATTTAATAAATATTGTTTTAGGAAGAAAAGACGTAATAGTTGAAATACTAAACTGGGATTTGGGATGTGTCACAGATGTAATTTATGTATTGAGTAAAACACTTAATTTTTCTAATCCCAATTGCAACATGTGTAGGTTTGTAACTCCCACTGAAGTCAGTAGTAATTAGGTACCTAAGATAGAGTGAATGGCTCTGCATCCCTGTATCTCTCAGCTTGAATTCCTTATTATTATACAGGAATGATACTGATCTGGGATGATACGAAGGTAAAAACATTACAGATTGGGAGATGCTCAGCTGGTGTGTTATAGAGAAAGCAGCAGTCAAGTAAATGAGACTGATGAATGGAAATACTGTGATTTATCTCAAACTTATTTGCTAATCAGGAGTTGCAAATTGCACTAGAGTCTCATTCAGAGAGGTTTATTTCCAAGCATTCAGGGTCTAAAATTACATTTGTATGACTGATAACACAACTCTTGAAGATTTTCCCTCTTTTGGATCAGTGTCCTTTGCATTCTGTGCGTCTACTTTACATCACAGAATCCAGAAGGTTATTACTTGAATTGTGGCAAGATTTCCCCAAACTGTCTTCACACCTTAAAAGCAAGCTTCAGACATCTGATCATCTTCAGTGCCATCTAGTGGGCAACTTCCCGAAGATTAGCAGGACAAAAAAACCTGCCTTCTGTTTAGTTGGCTTGTCACGTTTGATACTTAGGGGATAAAATGTGCCAAACTTTGTATTTTCTCGATCCCTTAAACTTTCATTCCTCAAATAAGCAGATGCTTAACCTTACGCACAGAGTTGCTGCACCTGAAGTGCACACATTGGCCCTGGGTACACATCTGGGTGGTAGTCCTCTGGGACCACAACCTCTGGGTGGTTCTAAAAATTAGGCCCTAAGTAAAATAGCATCTTCTCTGCTAAAAATCTTTACCTGGAACACTTGCCTAGATTGTATAATAACCAAAATACGAATTCATCTCTTGACAGGCTTGCCGGTACGGGCACGTCCAACATCTGGAGCATCTTCTCTTCTATGGGGCTGATATGTGTGCGCAGAACGCCTCGGGGAACACAGCGCTGCACATCTGCGCCCTGTACAACCAGGTGAGGTGACACACACCGCCTCTGCTGGCAGCATCACACCCTCCTCCTGCAGTGACAGCAAGGTCCCCGGGGAGAGCTGGGGGGTGTCAGGGGTCCCCTCTGCCTGAGGAAGTGGGAGAGATGTCTTGCTTTGGGGGAAGATGGGGCCAGGGAGTCCAGTCCCCTGGGGACTGGAAACCAGTGGTGTAAGAGAATGACAAGGAACCAGGAAAAAAAGGCAGAATTGAGGTACAAATGCTAAGTTTTTCATGTCCATCCACAGAAACAAAGCTTTGTTGAGTTTTCTGTTGAAGAAGTTTACTGGTTTGCAGTTTTCTCACTGTTAATAAATGCATTTCGGTATAAATTTCCCATTATTATTGATCCATAGAGGCAAGTTACACTGAAAAAGAACATAGCTCATTATTTTTCATTTGTTTTATGCAATGAAGTGTTACAGCTTTTAAACAGTGGCCTTAGAAACTAGAAAGAACATAATTAAAAACTATATTCTTAGTATTTTATTCACTGATTACAAATAGGGCTGTTCATTGTAGGTAGCAGGAGCACACATATTAATTAGAAAATAAAACAACACCATGTTCTACTAGCTTATGTTTTTTGTATCATATCTAAATATTTGTTTCTTATTCAGAATTTGTTGCTGTTTTGCTAGAATTTAAATTAAAATTAAATAAGAAATACTTGAAAAACACTGTGGAAATGTATCTTTAGATTATACAGAAGATACTGGATTCTCTGCTATTTATGACTTGTGTAGTCGTTTACAAATAATAGAACCATATGATTTAATAGCATTTTATCCTCTCTGCGTGGATGGGATGGGGAGCAAATGAGTTTTACAACTATGTTAAAACAGAGTACACATGATGTTACATTGAATTAGGAAAACACAAGTCATGAGATGTGACTGTAACTAGTGAAACATCTGTTAAAGCATCTGCTTCTTAATTAATGACCATCTTAGCTTTTTTCAAACGTCTTGTCAAGACAGATTTCTCAATTAGGTCTAAAATACCCTCAACCTCTCAGCAAACACAATTTTGGGAATAATTTGACATTTTTCAAGACTTTGGACTGGATTTGCATGTCATAATTGATAGAAATTCATATAGAGTTCTAGCCATACAAATCTTCCCCGTTAATGCTGGTTATTTGAAGGACGCAGCGTCTTAGTGGGAATGGTACCTCTATGGGCTGCTGCTTTCCCACTGTCCACCGATCGTCTTCAACGGGCTCTCAAGCACCTACAACAACTAGTTTAGAGTTAGCAGTAGTTCCTCTGCTCAGCTTGGGTCACTTCTGTGACTGTAGGCATACAAAATGATGAGAAAAAACTTCTTTACGGTGAGGGTGACAGAGCCCTGGAACAGGCTGCCCAGGGAGGTCGTGGAGTTCCCTTCTTTGGAGAATTTCAAGACCCGCCTGGATGCCGTCCTGAGTAACATGCTCTAGCTCTGGGCAATCCTGCTTCAGCAGGGGAGTTGGACTAGAAGATCTTTATGGTCCCTACCAACTCTAAAAATTCAGTGAAATTCAGTGAAAACTTTTGCAAGCTGGCACATGTTAAAATTCCTAGAAGATTTTGCAATTTTAGAAATTCACCTTCATTGCAACAAACATTTTGCATTTAGGTTTAATGTGTAACTTCTAAGAAGCACTTCTGTGGGAAAAAATATTTAAGAATATTCACTTTAACCTCATTTACTTCACTTTTCTCGAGTGTAGAACGACAGTATTTTTCATGTTGAGATGTGTTTTTTCTGCTGACCTCAGTGGAAAAAAATTTCCTGTGGGAGACTTAGAGACTCTAATTGAAATTGCATCTACAAATTTGCAAATATTTTCATGGTCATTGATCTTGGCTTTGTGATTGAAGTTCAACATCTTGCTACTACGCTCTCATGCTTCTGTTTTCCTTCATCAGGTATATTTGAAAACAAAAAGTTTTTCTCAGGGTGCTGAGAACAGTAACCTGCTTTTAAAAATCTCTGTGCTGACTTTTTAGTGTCCTTTTTATTGAAAGTTGTTAGGGAATGTGGGAGAAAGGGTGCTGGCCTTTTCTGGATGGAGAGGATGGGAAGGACAGCAGCATCCTTTTTACCTCTCGATTCCTGTAGATGGAGTCATTACCCATTGGATTTTTCCCTTCCAGACTTCCCCGAGGGATTTTCTTGGGATGCTTTCTGAAGTTGGTAATTCTGTTTTCCTGAGTGTCAGCTAAATGCTGATCTGAATAAATTCTTCTTTTTTAAAGATATTTTGTGGCCTTCCAGTAAATTAATAAAATCTGGACAGATCTTATACTTTTGTATTTTGCAAATAGTAACGCTGGGATGAAGTTTGCTTTCTTTCAGTCAGTGGATTGGATTCTACATGAAAACTGTTTAGTGTTAAATCAAGTAATTAGCTCTCAGACAGCAAATTGAATCTAATCTGCTGACAAGCCCACGCTTCTCTGTGAAATGGTTTTTAATCTTATCAAGTCTAAAAAGCTGCTGCATATTCAGTTTACGTGTGATATAGTGAATGAGCAATACTAAGATCTTAATATCAGAATTTACTAGCTTGTCAGGGCCAAAATGTGCACAAACAGGAGTTAGGGCATTCATAAGCAGCACCTTCACAGTGGAGAGCTCTAAAATGTGGATTTTCCATTGAATTAAGAGAGGTAAAGTAATCAAATAAATTTCTGGTGGTAATTTTTTTTCTTATTCTCCCTAGTTTGTTACCCTTAATACTGGAAGAATGGGGAAGGAGACAGAAGGGAGAGAAGATGAAGCTAAGACTGCTTCTATTTGGTTAAAAAGAATAAAAATACCCAAATGCAGTACTTCATCCAAAACAAGTTTCCTTGAAAATTCTTATGTTGAAGTATTCTGACCATTTTTGTCAAAACTTTCCTTATCAGAACCATTTAATAAATAAATCACTTTAATCACAAACAAAACACTGCATGTTTTTTGTTACACTGCAAACTTAGTTAAATTTGCAAATCATGTAGAGTTTTAAAATGTGTAATTCTTTTATTTTTGAAGTGTTGAATTATTACTCAGATATATTTAGGACAACCTTGTGACAGAGGAGACTTAATGGGATCAAGAATCTGGTGGGAGAAATTAGAAACCACAATGACAAAAATTACTTTCAATCATAATTTCTGTGCATTCACTTATGACTCAGAATCTAGTAAATAAGCTTCATTTCTGCCACTCAAATAGCTATGATTGTTTTCTCTGGCTGCAAGTTTACTATTAAAAGTGAAAGGTAGCACATTGAAATACCTCATTAGTTAGAACTCCATAGCGCAACATGACAAGAAATCCGGAAAGCACAATAAAATTAATAGAAATATTTGTGAATAGGAAATGTAAAACCATTTAGAAAAGTGAACTGGTCTGTGTAAGGTCCAAAGATGAACATTAAAGATGACAGGTAGGAAATACAGCTTATATATGGATCATCAAAAAGTCTAGTATTCTGAGAACCGTGCCAGAACCCCAGAGGATTTCTAGCAGGTTATGATCAGTCGTCTTTTATAGCGGTGCAGAACAGCAACTTCAGCAATACACTGTATTGGTAAAAAAAAGAAATTGTTTTTAAAGGATTTTGTTTGCAGATTTCCTCAGTTCAGAGGACCCGAAGCCATACTTTTCTCTTGTTGGAAGGTCTGTATTGGGCTTTTGCTGTAACTGTCAGTATTTTCAGGGGAAAAAAATGAAGGTAAGACTGGTCAGTGCAGTGTGTAGAACCAGACTAAATAATTTCACATATATTAAAAAAAAACGCCATACATTAAATGTTAAAAATTGAAGATAGGTTGAAAAAAGCCAAAACAACTGCATGCAAGTGGTAGAACTGCGTTATTTATTTTTTAACAGTAGAGGAGGATATCCTTCATCCCAGGTATTGGTTACTGTACTGTGAACAGTTCCATTTTCCCTACAAAACAGGCAAAAACCATATGAAAGTCAAATTTCATTTTGAACCAACACATTTTCTGTGCATATTTTCATGTGTGAAATTTCCACTTTTAAAAAAAAATAAATACGGTGTTTATCTCTCACATTCCCCTACATCTTTTTACACTTCCATATTGTTTCCACGCACTGCAAAATCACCTAAAGCTTTGCCGTAGTTAAAGCACTATTTTAATAACTTAATTTCTCAGATTATTTATTTACTTTGTTTGCTTCTTATCTAAGGAAAGTTATACCAAGCAGCAACACATCTCATAGCCACAATTTAGTAACTGAAGACCCTTATTAACAAGTTTACTCTTCTACCATTTCCAGGAGAGCTGTGCGAGGGTGCTACTGTTCCGGGGAGCCAACAAGGAGATCAAGAATTACAACAGCCAGTCTCCGTTTCAGGTAAAAAAAGAAATTCCCCTTCCCCAAGCCCTCCAGAAATATATTTTTAAGAAAATCTCACGTGAACTTGGTTTTGTGGAGAAGTTAGAAGAACTATAATTTTGGAAACTGTGCCTTTTGTGCAACGCAATAATCATAGAACCATAGAATGGTTTGGGTTGGAAGGGACCTTAAAGATCATCGAGTTCCAATGCCCTGCCATGGGCAGGGACACCTCCCACTAGACCAGGTTGCTCAAAGCCCCATCCAGCCTGGTCTTGAACACCTCCAATAAGTGAAGATGTCCTGGAATAATGAGGAAAACACACCCACGCTTAGCTGTTCCGGTGACACTCTCAATGAATTTGAGATTTCTATGAGCTGTTGATGACACAACATGAAATGATTGGTGTCCTGTGGTCAGATGTGCCGTGCTCTGTAATGATCTCCAGTCCCATGTAAGAGAGATCCAAGGAGTGACGGGGCAGTTAAGCTTCATTTGGCCCCTGTTGACTTGGCCAGAATGAAACTCCTCCTTCCTCAGGTGTGAGGCCAAAGAGCTGGGCCAAGTTGCAGGGCCAGGTTTGATTTAATGTCCGAGGTAAAAGTTGAAGTTGTCATCTCTGCCTCCAAAAGAAAATGAAGTCTTTCTTTGGATTGGTCAAAACTGACTAGATTTTTTTTCCCCACCATTTTCTTATATTAAAGTACTTTCAAAAAGCTTAATTAAAAATCCAAATGGAAGGAAATTGTTTGTCCGAAGGGTTGTCAGGTATGCCTGACAACCTTAAGCCCTTCTTTCTGAAGAAGTCTTAATTAGCTGAGATTTCAGAGGAACATTCATAATGCAAACTGAGATGTGAGAAATAGGGAAGAAAGCTGTAATGTTTTAAGAAAAAAGAGCAGAAAGAATTTTTTTCAAGTTACGGAAAACGGTGCTTCTGGAAAAATGATGGCACAGTACCATTAAAGGCAACTGTGTGGTTGTGAACCAGGAGGGGGCTACTTCCCAAAACGGAGTAGTCTTTCACCCAAAAGAAATCCTGATTTACCCTTGCTATTTGTATCTTTCCCATCACATCCTTGACCCACTTTGCATAATGCTGGTGTGGACTGAAGGAAGGCTGCCTTCTCTCTCATGTTTTGAAATAGTTGGAATATTAACTATGAAGTCCCATGTTGGCTCCCCAAAGTTTACTTGTAGGTAATGCCTCTGAGTTTCAGGCTGTTTAAAAAAGTACTCTGCCAAATATGTCTATATCAGTTTAATTACCTCCATATTGTCAAGGTTTTCTGGATGTAAGTTGTGTATCTCAAGAGCAAGTGTTCTGCCTGCAAATCCCAGCAAGATCATTGTTTACATTCGGGACCGTTTTCCCAAAATTGGGGAAATGGTGCATTAATAATTTAATTTTACGTGCTATTTTTTGGCCCTTAATCTAAATTTATGCTAAGCACAAATTCCTGAAGTAATAGGTAATACTTATCCTGATACCTTAGAATTATGGAGTGATTAAAAAATGGGATAAGAGAAAACCCTAAATATTGGAGGAATGGGTTCCAGTGTCACCTCTTCACTTTGAGAGACGAGATTATATTATTCCTTTACGTTTTTGAGATACACTTTTCTTTTTGTTTTAAGATTTTGTTTGGGGTGGGTAAATGGCAAGCAAAAGAACTTCCGTTTGTCTTCCTCTTGGTGCTGAGTGCTGCAACGTTCCTGTTCTTCCTCTTAGAACAGAAAAAGGCAGGGGAAAAAGGCAGAAAAGAAAATCTTTGTAAGAGCTGGTGCTGGAAGCTGTAGGGCTTCAAGAAGTGAAGGATGACCAGCCATAATTATATAAAATCAAGTGAGCACAGGAGACAGAAGAAATAATTTCACAAGAAAAGTATAGCTCTGGAAGTGCACTTACTGACCCAGGGACTGTCCCTGACTTTATGGAATAAAATCCTATTTTTCGTTGTTTATTAGATGTTAATCACAGAATCACAGGACAATACGGGGTTGGAAGGGACCTCTGGAGATCATGTGGTCCAATCCCTTGCCAAAGCAGGTCCACCCAGAGCAGGTTGTACAGG
This sequence comes from Limnodromus scolopaceus, assembly GCA_028565335.1. Taxonomy (NCBI): domain Eukaryota; kingdom Metazoa; phylum Chordata; class Aves; order Charadriiformes; family Scolopacidae; genus Limnodromus; species Limnodromus scolopaceus. The sequence continues at coordinate 65,697,814 of JAOXNO010000041.1, read as the reverse complement.
AGCATGTCCAGGCGGGTTTGGAATGTCTCCAGAGAAGGAGACTCCACCACCTCTCTGGGCAGCCTCGTCCAGGGCTCTGCCACCCTTAAAGGAAAGAAGTTCCTCCTCATGTTTAGGTGGAACTTCTTATGTTCAAGTTTGTGCCCATTTTCTCTTGTCCTGTCACTGGGCACCACTGAAAAAAGACTGGCCCCATCCTCTTGACACCCACCCTTTAAGTATTTATAAGCATTTTGCAGATCCCCCCTCAATCTTCTCTTCTCCAGACTAAAAAGACCCAAGTCCATCAGCCTTTCCCCATCAGAGAGATGTTCTAGTCCCCTCATCATCTTTGTAGTCCTCTGCTGTCCCCTCTCCAGCAGTTCCCTGTCCTTGTTAAACTGGGGAGCCCAGAACTGGTCCCAGTGCTCCAGATGGGGCCTCCTCAGGGCAGAGTAGAGGGGGAGGATGACCTCCCTTGACCTGCTGGTCACGCTCTTCCTGATGCACCCTGGGATGCTTGGGCTTTTAACTGGTCACTCTCCCCCTGGCATGGACAGAAGGACTGGCAATACGTTTGACTTTATTTTGTCCTTTCTAGAGCTACATATTTAAAAAAAGGAAACGACTTTCCATCTTTTTACTCTATGGGGTGTTACTTTTAAGTGTAGGGAATGTAGGAAAAGTTCTAGTTTTTCTGAATGCAGCAAGTAGAGAAAACCCTGACGCCAGCGCTGCAATAAAGCAGCATTAGAATTAATTCTTTGCCATCTGTCTGTTGCTGACCCAGTCGATCAGACACCACAAGTGGAGCTGTTATAAAATTATGCAGAATCCCCTTGAGTTAATAGGATTTTGCATACTAAAAATGTTTACTCATGTAATCAGTAGCAAGGAACATCGAAGCATCTCATATGTACATAATGAGAACGGTTGTAGCTGCAGCATCTATTCCTTTGAGTAACCTCCATTATGTTCTTTTCTCAGAAATCTAAAAGGATGATTCTTTTGAATTGCTGCTTAGAAAAATTGATGATATGAAAACCGTGCTGTTCTGTAAAACAGAAGTTTCCAGACATGGAGAAATTGGTGTGTTGCTTTCAAGGCCTGCCAAAGCTTTATTTATTTTGTTGAAAATGAGCAGCAGAGTTTGTATCTAGCATTAGTGTCCCATGAATGCAGTGTAATTTTACAACCAAAAAAAACCCCAGATATGTGAGGGTTCATTTCTTACCAAATCACGGTGCTTATTAAAACAAGCCTGGGTCAACTGCATCACATGAAAGGAAAATGAATCTGGGCTGAGCTCTGTGCCACTTAATTCAGGTATCCCACACTGTGTACACCTCTCTGCCTGGCATCTGGATGTCCTTATGGCCTTTTCAGTGGAGCTAGTGTTGGAATGGCGTGGTCAGGTGTCAAGGCCATGAGAAAGCTTGTCTGTATTTCCCAATTAACCACCTAAGCTTTTATTAGCTACCTTTTGAAGAGATGTGTATCATCCTGACTGATTACTGGGGTCCATTAAGTCAGTAATCACGGATGAGTACCGCTGATGTCACCCACAGCCCAAAGTCTGTCTGTGACTGTCAGCCTTGACAGATGGTGCAGCTGATGGGGTGCGCTCTGCAGTAACAGAATAGGGGTCAGCAGACATTTCTCTGTGTGTTTTTTGTGGGGTCCTTCCCCCTGCTAATAAGTATTAACACTTGTATGGGTGTGGGGTGAGTCTCCTCCCTCTGTCCTCCTCCTGTATACGTTCCAAGCAGATCAGGGCAATTCCTGCAGCACCGTCCTCGATCTAAGTGTGAGAATTCTGTGTGTTCTGTGCTTTTTGGTTAGAGGCGGAGGAGGATTTAGAGTTAAGATGAAACCTGTGCCACATCGTTATACTTTATTGCCACTTCTATTTATTAATCACTTATCCATCCTGTCTTGGCTGGGTAATCCAAGTACCTTACATGCTAATTATTCTGTGCTAACAGATGGGGAAAAAAACATCGGAGTCACAGAGCTGGAAGTGCTACCTAATAATACACCGTTATGTACATTGTGCTTGGCCATTTTTCTTTGGAAGTAACTATAACCAGAGCAGGTCTGTGCCTTTATTTGTAGCACTGAACTTGGACATGCTCTCAACCGTGGCTGCTGTAAGTACCGCTGATGCCTCCACAGCCATTCATACCTTGTGACAGAGACTGCTGAAACGTGACGTTTGCCACCAACGTACAGCACGTGGATTTACAGCTCTCATAAACTGGCTTATGAAATGCTGAACTGTAACTTCTGTTCCAGCTATAGGTTAAAGTTTCTGGTGGCTTTAGGGGTTTCTTTGACATTACCGTTTGTATTTTATTAGTAAAACCTCCCAAAATACCCTTTCAGAAAAGTCATGATACCCTATCAATATCTATAGCTACTTAGTTTTCCACAAATTTTATATGCTCCTAGATCAATGTAAAATAATTTCTTACCTATCTGGCAAATATTAATCCAGTAACTCAGAAACATCAGGGTTTTGCGGTGTTCACAAGTGTAAGACTCTGAAACCTACTACTGTTGAAATTCTGTTGTGTTAAGTTAAAATGAACATACACCTCGTTTGTCATGTTTTCCCTTTTTCTTTTAGTGAGCAGAAGCTCTATATGAATAATTCATATGTTTTCATATGGGCTATAAAACACTTTCAGGCTTAAAGCTAATAGAGCTAATAATTAGTCAGTGTTTTTGAAGCATATGTGTTTTAATGTACAGAAGTATTCTGAGGTGGCATTTAGTGACATCTTTTAATGGCAGAGTTGTACCTGAGAATGATTTCTCTTGGATGTACCTTGTTATTGACCACTGCTGTCCCAAATCAGCATGGGTTGTGAATGTGCTTATGTGAACATAGATGGCAGGAGGAGCAGCAGCCTCCACTGCAGGTAGAATTGTTCCTTTCAACGTGTTGGCCGTACATCCATTTGCAATTGCTCATACTTTTGCCAGATTTGAATCATTTGAAATGAAATTTTCCGTGCCTGGTATCTCAGGCGGCATTGTTCGGAAAAACAAAATGATTCAGCTGTTTCGGAGTACGGGTGAGGGAAAACATGTGTTGTTTTGCTCATACTGAAAAACTGTTGACCCACCTCTCCTTATCCCATCTCCCCTGTTGTGTCGTGTTATGCTGCTTTGTTTTGTTTTGTTTTCTTTAATTGCCCTGCATGCTGTCAGTGATCCCCATGTTAATAACGTGGCAGTGTAAACCAGTTTGCAGTCTGGCTCAAACATGGGGCTCCGAAACAAAGCTACGTGTTTGGAAGCTAAACTGGCTGGGGGGAATAGAGACAGGAGCAGTTGGGGATGGGTAAGTAAATGTGGAGCTTGGAGATGGGTGAGAAAATACAAAACCAGCTGAGACTTGAAAGAGTAGAGTGAATGGAGCAAGACCAAGATTGATAAGGGTAGTGGGGAAAAGAGAAATTCAGCTTGAAGGGAAATTGGGACTGACTGTATAGAGAGGGAGCCTTGCTTGGGCAGTGATGCTGGGGATCAAGCCTTGGACTGGAATGAGCTGGGAGGCCAGGGAGGAGGGGGCTGTCACAAGGTGGAAGGGCCTGCAATGCTCCCAGCTCCGCTAATGGTCTGTAAAAAATTAATCTTGTTTATTATCCACCATATCACTGTAATGGCTTCGCAAACCCCAATTTTGCTTTAGTTTATCATAATTTTGAATTTTGTCTTTTTGATGAGATTTACAGGCAAAGAACAGGAAGTTTTTCTCAGGTATTTTTTGTCTCTGACTTATTATTGAAAGGGTGAAACTCTAAGTGAGCTAATTTTAAAACATAAAATCTCTGTCCAGGGCCTCAAAAAGGCATCTTTACAAATATGAAGTATTGGTTTCTCTCTCGATATCAAAATATGTAACTGTTGTGTTAATGGAGGGTATGAATTACACAAGGACTTTGTCTTTGCCAGGTATTTATTTCATCCTAATTCTTTTCCTGAAGCACCTGTGTGAAGAATGCCTCATTGAATATTGTGTATTGCTCTTTGTGTGTGTAGCTCTTTTCTCATTACGCATTCTGCCTTTAGTCAGGCTTTCAGCTTTTCCCAGCTTTTGTCCTGATTTGAGTCAAATAGTGGAATTTATTCATACTTGCTTTGTTTTTTTTTATATTTTTTTTTGTTAGATCAGTGCTTGTGTTGATCAGTTCTGTTGTGTTTTGCAGTACAGAAATAACAGGTAAAGGACAATCTGTCACCGAAGAGCGTACAGTCTAATTTGCACTTACTCATTATTTGTGATATTTAGCTATTGATAGAAAAAGATTTAAGGTTTTAATCGTGTAAAAAAAACCCAAAGTACTAGAATAAGTATAATAAAAAATTCTACAGAATGGCTTTTTAAGACTGAGACATAGAGGTATTAGTAAGAGTTGCATTTAGCGTTTTTAAATCTACACAAGTGAACAAACCAGAACAAAGTATAGATTTTTCCTTTAAAAATAAAAAAGTGTGTTAGTATGTATATATGTAGGCATACTCGATGTTATTTCTTAAAAAGACATAATTAAAATTAAAAAAAGAAAAAAGGGAGAGGTCTCACAGTGATATATCCAGATGTAAACAATGATTAGTTATGAGATGTTTTCTCATCACTTACCTTGAAGTGCTATTTATGCAGAGAAACCCGCATTCTCATTTGAGAAAAAGGCTTTTTGGGAATTTTACACATTGCCTTGGGCACATTTATGCCTTTGTGGTGCTGATACGTTACCTGTTAGGGTACTGGGGGAAATGTTACCAAATGAAAACATTCCTGAGAACGATAGAGATATGAGATGTTGTTCCAATAACCCTTCCAACAGGAAAGTGCTTGGTGGCAGGTTAGAGGTGACCTCAAGTGTCAGCAGATTTCCTCCTACTGTCAATTTTGAAGTATTGACAAACTGTTGGGGTAGATGCTTCTCCTCACGGGCACGTGAAGTACAATTACCAAACGTCAATATTTGGTTCGTTATACAGCTGATGACAAGCAGATAACGAAGCAGAATGTAATACTCTTGCTGAAGACATGAGACAGCAAAGATGCTTCTGTATCAACTAGCTACTTTTGAAAATTCAGACCTCAGCCTAAGGAGTTTTCACCAATACTCTTAACCTGGCATGATAAATGCTGGATATAGTAAGAGGTACAGGAGCAGAAAAATACATATGGATACCTCATGAAATTCAACCAAACCAAGTGCAATCATGGCACTCCCAGGCACAAATACAGTTTGAGTGGAGAATGGACGAAGAGCAGCCCTGAGGAGAAGGACTTGGGGGTGTTGGTGGATGAGAAGCTCAACATGAGCCAGCAGTGTGCGCTGGCAGCCCAGAAAGCCAACCACATCCTGAGCTGCATCAAAAGAAGCGTGGCCAGCAGGGCAAGGGAGGTGATTCTGCCCCTCTACTCTGTGCTCATGAAACCCTACCTGGAGTCCTGCGTTGAACTTTGGAGTCCTCAGCACAAGGACATGGACCTCTTGGAATGAATCCAGAGGAGGCCACAACAATGCTGCCTGGGCTGGAGCACCTCTCCTATGAAGACAGGCTGAGAGAGTTGGGAGTGTTCAGCCTGGAGAAGAGAAGGCTCTGGGGAGACCTTATAACAGCCTTCTAGTTCCTGAAGGGGCCTGCAGGAGAGACGGGGAGGGACTCTTGATCAGAGAGTGGAGCGATAGGATCGGGGGTAATGATTTTTAAATTGAAGGAGGGGAGATTTAGATGAGATCTCAGGAAGAAATTCTTTCCTGTGAGGGTGGTGAGACACTGGCCCAGGTTGCCCAGAGAAGCTGTGGATGCTCCATCCCTTGGAGGGGGGAAAGAAAAAAAATATCATTAAAGAAATTAAATATTATCATCTTTTATTGAGAAAAGCAAAATATTGCCACACTTGGAGATGATAAAAATGCTTACTGCACAATGTGTCTTTTTTTTTAAAAAAAACAACAAGCTGTTGTTGCTGCCCAGTTGTTACGTGACTATAAACTTATGGGGGAGTGTCCGTGAGACCATCCTTTGGATCGCTCTCCATGTAAATGATCTGAGACCCCTTTTTCTTCCCCTTTGCGCTGTCTCTCCCCGCTCAGGCAGAGGTGCCCAGCTGAAACACCTCAGGTGTTCTCACAGGCAGCAGGATTTCCCTGGGAAAAACGGTCTCTGAGGTCGCAAGGAGCCAATCTGTTTGTTTTTCCACCAAATGGGTAAACTTCCAAAAGCTCAGAAGGGACTGAAATCGGGTTATGAAAGGGAACAAATTAAGCAAACTAAATTGTAAGGGTCACTACCAGTTCTTGCCTCAAAGTAAGAAAGGCTCGTGTGCGATTCAGACGCGGTTAGTTGTCACAGATTAAGTTGCAAGAAGCAATGGAGATTTGTATAGCCTTAATTTAATTATAATATTTTGATAGCAAGATTGAATATTGCTCTGGCGATTGTATTTATACTGTTGTCCAAGAAGAGAAGACAGCAAGGGTAAGTTCTTTAACAGCCTGATCATAACCAAGCAGTCACACGTAGCGTGTCTTATCCTTGGGAAAAGGTCAGCTCTGACAACTGTGTGTGTTTTAACTGCGGGAGAGAGGAGAGATGTTGTTCTTTTAGGAATTCTTGATTCCTGTGCCTGTATGTGTGGTATAAGAATGTTAAACCTTATGAGAAGTGTGTTTCACAAACCATAGATAAGCATGCTTGAGGTAATCTCCTACATTTCAATTTGTCTTACTGTTAAACCGTGTTATTTTGAGATATTAATGCCATTCAGTTTCTCTATAAAATGTAATACCTCATTACATTTTGTCTGCTGCTATTGTGTGTATGTAATCGCGTTAGTGGCACTGCTTGAATCACAACCACTAATGAACCAGAAATACCAGAGAAACTGAAATTCGCCTTTTGTGCTGAGGCTCCTTCTGCCATGATGACCAGGATGCCCAAAGGTGTCCTCTTGTCCCACGTTCTTCTGTCTGTGTCCAAACGGATTGTTACAACTTCAGACTAGATGGAAGGAAGACTCCAGACTAGATGGAAGACATTTTTTTTATGCTGAGGGTGGTGAGACACTGGCCCAGGTTGCCCAGAGAGGTGGTAGATGCCCCATCCCTGGAAACATTCACGGTCAGGTTGGATGGGGCTCTGAGCAATCTGGTCTAGCTGAAGATGTGTCTGGCTGCTTATTGCAGGGGGGTTGGACTAGATGGCCTTTAAAGATCCCTTCCAACCCCAACCATTGTATGATTCTGTGAACTTACACTTGTGTTTCTGGGAAATGATGATATTTTGTGTCCATGCCGTGCTGAGCACAGCCCATCAGTGGGACTCATGGGCACTTCAGGCCTGAAAGTACAGATTAATGGTCATAGTGAGGATGGACAGCGATGAGGTGACATCAGCTCTTGCTTTTGCCTGACTATACAGGTTATTCAGTGTTAATTTCTGGCAATATCTGAGTGAGTTCTTGTTGCTTATAAAAATGGGGGTTCTGTGCCTCTAGGACAGACTTAGCATCTTCTTGCATTGCTATTTGGAGAGAACATTCGTGACAAGCAGTTGGCGTCCACTGCCGTCCTGTGTCCGTCTTCATCAGAGTCTGTTATTGGCACTGACTTTTACTAGACTGCCGTTTCCAAAGGTTTTATTATAGTTAACCCCCAGAATTTGGAAGGAATCCACCAAATGTATTAGGTAAAATAATCATAGTATTTTATGAACCCGATGCATTTTATCCTGAGGGCTTTCCAAAAGCATTTTCAGCCATTTGGGTTAGCAGTTTAAGCAACACTGTATTATTAAGTGTTTGCAGAGCTGAATCCCATGAACAGTTTCTACTGTGAAATAGTGGGCAGTATCTGCTGCCTGCTGTGAGTAGGAAGACATTTTTCTGAAAGTGTTTGGGGAAGAAGCTGCTAATATAGCACATTTTGGCTTTTCTATGAGGTAGGACTGCCTTCAGAGGTGAAGGTTTTTACCCTACAGCCGCACAGCCCTATACACGCTTTGGCTGAATTTTCCACGTAACCTGACATTGAGCGTAATTCCAAGGAAAGCAAAATCTAGCAAAGAGCACGCTTTCTCAGGCTTTTTTTTTAAAGAGTTCTACTGAGGAAGATTGCATTTCATGGCTTTTTGATTTAGCATATTATTGGAGGGGAGGGGGGGGACAGAAGAAAATTAAGTCAATTTTATTACTGGCTGTGTCTTATCTGATTCATCTGATGCTGCAACCTGGCTTTATCTGCTTTTGGTAAATACTCCTTTGCAATCGCTGCTCGCCCATGTGGCAGTAACGAGGATTATGCAATAACTGGCTTTTGATGGCTCTTTCCAGCTTGAGCTGGATTTTCCCCTGGAATGAGCCTGTAATTGTAAATGTGCGTGTATCGCACTGTTTGCTTTTTCTTTTCCATATTAATTATTAAAACCCAAGCGTAGAAAAAGCGCATCTTCCTTGAGAATGACCTGCTAGGTGGCATTTTAGCAGAGGAGCAGAAAGAATTTGCCATTTCTTTTCTCTACTTTTAAAATAGAAATAAATGTTACACTTCCCAATACATGCAGTGACCATGGAGGAGGCTTAATACAAGGTAGGGTAACCTAAATATCTTAGTTATCTCTCATCTAAAGGAACAGGAGGAGATAAAAGAATGCCACGAAGCAGTGAAGTTGTGCCTGGGATGAATTTGCCTGCATGTTCCTTTTTTGCTTCCTGACATGTTTCATGGTAACTTTAATCGACTTCCCCGTGTATTGATTTCAACACTTCCTGGCAAGCTGGCTCTTGCATAACGAGGGATCCTTTTGTCATAGGAGTTCAGTTTGCATTTCAAAGCCGGGAGAGTGAGATGATTTAGAAGTGATTTGCTCGCATGTGGTGAGGAAAGGACTTAGATTTTTTTTTTTATCTTGGTGTCCATGCAGGCTTAGTTTTAATCTGAAGGTATTCAGTCGTGGCTTATTCATGAATAAGAGTAGTTAAGTTTTAAGGACGCAGTTGTGTATGTTCATGTAAGATAAAATACAGGTTCTATTTCTTAAATCACAGTAAGGTTACTGGAAAATGAACAAGGCTGCCTACGGGCTGTTGAGGTGTCGGTCCAGTATAGAGTCCCGCTAAGATAGCACCGCGGGACACAAAGAGACCAAAAGAGGTCATTCAGTGCAACAGCCTTCTCTTCATTTTGGCTCGAATTCACCAGGCTTGTCAGCTCTGGCCCCGATCCATGGCTACTGACTGTATTTCAGAAGACCCACGGGGACTGTAAAATCTCTTGCAAGCAAAACCAGCATTTTAATGATGAAAATGTGCCAGCACCATTATGCTTGCACTGTACTTTTTTGACTGTGCTCAGCTAAATACATGTCGTGTATTTGGATGCACGTTGTTGTATCGATAGGACAGTAGGACGATAGGACAAGGGGAAATGGCCTCAAGTTGCGCCAGGGGAGGTTCGGGTTGGATATTAGGAAATATTTCTTTACTGAAAGGGTTGTCAGGCATTGGAATGGGTTGCCCAGGGAGGTGGTTGAGGCACCATGTCTGGAAGTATTCAAGAGACGAGTTGACATGGTGCTCAGGGATATGGTTTAGTGTTGGGTTGGTGGTGTTTTGGGTGTGGTGTGGTTTTTTGTGGTTTTTTTTTTTTTTTTTTCCCCGTTGGTTGGACTAGATGATCTTAAAAGGTCCCTTCCAACCTAGGTGATTCTGTGATTCTGTATATTTTATTTGCTTTTTTTAAAAATATTAGTTGCTCAGAAATATTTAGGGTAAAATCGTAGTTCCTCTGAAGTGGGTAAAATTCTGTTCGATTTCACTGGGGGGTGGAAGTGTGTTCCTTGCACTTCACTTAAGGCTGTTTCAAAGCCATCCTACCAAATCTTTCTATATAATCTGTTCTACTGAATATGATTATTTTTAATTAACATTTCCTGATTTTTAGTACTGTGCTATTCTTTTAAGTAATACAAAATTGCAAACTATATTTTAACAAATAACTTTAATTACACAAAGTCTTTAGCTACTAATAGATAATTTGCTGTAGCTGGAAACAAGATGCTTTCTCTTCTGAGTGGAAACTTGGTAAGAGTTTTAGGAGGCAAAAACAGTGCTTGGGAGACTACGGTTGTAATGTTTTTTCCATTCTCTGAGCAGAATATGCTTCATGGTTGCGTTCCCTACAGTAGCCACTGCTGCAGAAGCCTCGTTGTTGTTGCCTCGTTGGGACATTGACCTTGTCCCACCCACTGTAGGACATGTTCCATCAGGTTTACGATCCAAAGGTGTGAAAAAAATGCTTAGATCTTAGTGCTGCATCTGGCAATACTTGAAGTTTAAAAACCTTGTCTTAGTTAAGCATTCAAAAATAGCCAGAGCACCAGTGTGAGGTGGTCCTCACCAGGGAAGCCATCGAGATGCTTGGAGGGTTTTCATAAGGGACGGCAGAGCCGAGCTGGCTACGGCTGCGCTCGGGAAAGCACGAATACTTTGACCTTAATACTAAGGTGAAGCGATCGTGGCAAGCCTTTGTTGGAACAGTGCTAAAATGATCAAGGGAATGATGAAGAGCCTCAAAGAGATATTGGCCCTTTCCCATAATTTATATTTTCAGATGCTAAAACTAGTTGTTGAGCAAATGTAAGGTATCTATTTTAAGATACTGCATGTCAATATCTGACTACAGATGGCTCCATGAATCATAGTTGGGAGAAGGAAAATGTTAGACACTAAGATATTGTTGCTAAGAGATTTTTGTACACAGTATGCTAACATGTGCTGGCAAATTTGAGAACAGTAGCAGCAGCATGCTTTTGGAGAAAAAAATTTCAGTGGTGAAGAAACTGTCTTCAAAGGACTATTTAAAGGATAGTAACATTATTGTCCTTTGTTGTATCAAGAACCGATGAAGATGAAATTGTCTTTCAAGCAGATAACACACCGAAAACATCCAAAAGGTAAAGCTAATTCTGGTATCCGATGAAATAGAAAGTGGAGACTAGAAAGAAGAAAAAATATATATATACTTTGGGGTTTAAATTAAGCAAGTTTCAAGAAGATTAAAGGTGATGGTTGCTGATATTTTGCCATCTACTGGACATCAGATATATTAATATAAAAAGTTAGTTCATTTTAAAATGCATAATATTAAGCCTGTATTACATTTTATAATTAAAGTTGTTAAGACTAATTTTTGTTCAGCAAAGAAGCATGTGTGAAAATGCTGACTATGATTTTTTTACTTATATTCTTTCATAATGTTACTATAGAGTAATTTAGGAAAATTGCCAGCATTTTATTGTCCTGGTAAAGAACAGGGATTATTTCTGCACTTAATATAAATCTTTACTGACTATCATTTAAAGAAAAAAATTTGAAATTTTACTGCTTTTCTTTATGTGTATCTTATTAGTCTTATTTCAGTGATTTTGCTGAAACCTGAAAATATTATACCTGAAATGAAGCTTCAAATTGATAAAATTAATTTTATCAATTAGTTTTATCAAACAAAACCTTTCAGTTCTGATAGATTTTCAACAAAAGCATTATTATCTTATTATATATGTACAAAATATTACATGATTATAAACTTCTCAAAATAGCAATTTGCTTCTGACATTTCTAATTGGATGTATTACGTCTCAGCTTCAAAACTGATTACTTTTTAATAAAGTTTTGGAGTGTAAATGTAAATGTGTGTCTCAATAACGTAAACATATGTATCTTCTTGAGATATCCATATTATATGTATTTAGAAGTGCTGTTAGAGTGAATTAGTGATATTAATAGTAGATTAATCAAACATTTGGTTTTATTTTATAATTAGGTGAACTAAGAAGCTTCCGCTAGTTTTATTTTAGAATGTTGTAGCCTAAAAGTGAAAAATCAACTGTAATCAATACAGCTACAAAATGTGGGATGATACTTTCCCCTTTGATTTTGGAAAGTAAAATACAGAATTCATGATTATTCAGCATTTCTATTTTTAGTTATTTAGTTATTGTAACTGTATAGAATTTTCCAACTGGTTCAGAAGAGCACCCATTTTGTTGTATTTATTGAATTCTTAGTGTCTTCTCTAATTGAAAATCTCTTCAGTTTATATTAGGATTTGAGCTCAGAACAAAACTTATCAAATTGTCACCTCTTGCTGAGGTATTACAAAAGAATATATTTCCAAAGGAAATTGAGTTCTAGACAGGTTCTTGTATTTATTGAATAAATAAACATACCCTCATGTAGAAGCTCTCTAAAATTGTGTGAGAAACCAATAGTGTTTGATCAGTACATTTTTCTCTGACACCTATGGAAAAGAAATTTGGAACACAGATTGCCTCTTGCTTTTCCAAACTGAACTCCATCTGCACCACTGAAGAGAGCTCTAAATTCTACATGCTGCTCATATATGAGAGCAGTGAATACATATCGATTTTTTTTTTTTTTAGTGGTTTTTATTTTTTTTATTTTTTTTATTTTGAGTCTGCAGAGTGTGCTGCATGATTTGGTGTCGCTATTTATCAGGGATGGAACTCCATGGTGGTGTGTCCTGCGCGGACATGCACAGGCACATGTGAGAGCAAGGTCTTTGCAATTAACAACCTGAATTTAACTTTCTAATCTCCTGGTGGATGACTACTGCATCCTTGATGGTACTCGGTGACAGACTTCAGGGTAGCTGTAGACTCCAGAAAGCTCTTACCTCTTGGTTTTATTACAGAGAGTTTTTCTTTCAAGAAGACATGATAGAAATATGTTCAAGTTGGACTATGTTGCCTTTTCATTGCCCCACAGTAAGAACTATTGGATTTTCATACCAAATTAAAAAAGTTTCTGTCTCCAAAGGTTCTGATTATAATGGAATGGTTTGGAGATTGCCTTGCTGGTGGATTCTCACCTCTTTCTTGATATTGCAGTTATTGGGTGAATTGTTGGTATAATTTTTGTCTGGAAAACTTTTTTAAAATGATAACATTTATTATATTTTTAATATTAAGAAAACACGTCCTAATTATGACATATGGAAGAGCGTTTCAGGCAGTCTGTTCATCAAGGAAGTGATCCCAACCATTCTTCCTAAACCCACTGGTGTTTCTCAGGAGTCTCTGCTGATCATGAATCCTCTTGCGTAATGGCTGCGACTGCTTGAGTGGTGTTTCTTCATTGTTATAATAACACAGTCCTTAGTGGTACAATAAATAATTTAGGGTTTTATAAGTCTGTGACTTAAGTGGAAGGCAATTTCTGGAGAGTCTTATGGTTCCAGTCTCGTTCGCGGGATTGTATCACCTCTTCCTTCCAGTTCCACCTGGAGGTGGGAGCACGTAGGGTAGATGTGACGGAGCATCCTCTGTGTCCATCTGCGTTCCCGCTGCGGGGCTGAGACTGAGCAAAGTCAAGACTGAACTCTCACTTCGTCCTGGGATATCTGTCTCCTTTAATGTATAGTGCCATACCTGGACTCGTTGCCATTTCAAGCTTGCTCGAAAGACCCTCATTTAGCGAGCGCTGCTGGGTAGCAGAGGCGATGGAAGGGTGAAACGTCAGCTCTGGAGGAAAGGATAATGAAAGGCACTTTCATCAGGAAAGTGAAATTGTCTGGAAGAGAAGAGGAAGAAAAAGCAGGTGGGGGATGCTGACTGTTTTACCATGAACTGGTTATTGTGAATTGCAGCTGCAGCTGGGCAGCCCAAACAGCTTCCTCCGCTCTCCATTTAGGCAGAACATTTTAAAGCTTTATGTCTCGCCTGGTCTAAAATGTAAGCAGAAGGAAGTGCAGCAGCCTTGACTGAGAGAGAAGAGTAATTGAGCTGAGAGATGCTCTCCTCACTCCCAGGTAGAAAGTTTGTCTCAGTTCATTGGCTGGGTTTCAGAAGGAAAAACTTCAATTTCTGTCTTTTTTTGTATTGTTTCTTACTGTGTGGAGCAGTTTGTTCCAAAGAGCAATAATGTAATTCTGAGTTTGGTGCTTGCCTTTCAGGGACTGACCTATAAAGCTCTAAAATTGTGTTTGCTAACAGGCTGCAAAGATCCTGCTCTAATTTGATATAAACTCCACCTGTGATACATTTCAAAAGCAGAAAAAAAATCAATTGTGGAAGGTTAGTGACAGGTAAAGTTTATATATAATTTCCAGTTTCCCGAAAGGAACAAAACACTGCATTAATCATAATCTATAATCCAAAATAAAAAAAAAAAATACTTTAAGTAATTGATATAGTGACAACTGCATTTATGAGGCTGAAAAGAGACACTGGTGAGTCAGTGCTGCTACTTATATCTGGTCCAGAGTCTGAAAACATTATGAAACTGTGTCGCACTGGAACCTGTAACTGGACATCTGTCGGGTTTCACTGTTTGCACAAAGTAGTCTTATTTGCTGTTATTTAAAGTAAATTTCTTTGGGGAACAAGACTCAGGGAAGCAGAACTAACCAGATGCGTCAAATATTTAATTTCTGAATTGATTTCCAAAAGCCAACTTCAAATCTGCCTGTATCCGGAGGGAAAATTTCTGACAGTAAATATCAGAAAACCAGAGGATGAGAGTAACGCTGTGCCAGAAGAAAGAAATACCCTTCTAAAGGTGCCTCACCAGTGAGGAGGGTTTCATTCCTCGCCCAGTGTCCCGTGCGGGTACCCCCCTCTCCTGCCTGTTCCCCCCCTGCTCTCTGCATCACGGCTACTTCATTCATTCAAGTTTCTACTTCGCTGAGCGGTCCCTTAGTTACCAGCCATAGCAACCGGCCAAGTGTCAATTAACCTCCTTCGTTAAGGGGGTGGCAGAGCAGCTGGCATGGCCTGGCCTGGCAGGGAGGAACCCGCTGTCACCAGCTGCATCCTTTGAAGGAAACATCTGTCTGTGAGACAGTCCCCGAGACGCCGGGGTGACCCTTAACAGGCTTTTTCTACCACGGCGGAGCAAATACCTGTATAAAACACACAGCTTCTGGTCACCCTCTGCGTGACGTACCCTGGCAGTGACAACCAGCTCGTGTCACTGCTCCCCTGCCTTGCCCGGAGTCGCTGGCCCCGTGGCTCGGTGCTCCGCTGCCCTCTGCGTGTGTCTCAGCTCTCACCCCTTTCAGTGACTCCATTAACTTTTTGTTCCGGTGACATTTTATGAAGACAGAGTATCATGGAAATACAGGTGATACCTCCAGTCTAGCGGCATGGTTTACCCTACTTTCTTTTTATTTTATATGAATTTACCTCCTACTGAGATACGTCATCCTCCTTAGCTTTACTTTCTGCTCCTTTCCCTGTTGTAAGCTTATGTACTTATTCAGGTCAGTCATGTATGCTATCAAATGTAATTTGAAAATAACTAATGTCCCTTGTTAACACCCTTAGTGGGGTCAGTGAAACTTGGAGGCATGAGAGCCTGTAAATGAGTCGCTTTGGTTACTATCATTCATGTAAAATTGCCTCTAACGAGGATTTAAAAAACCCGGGAGAGCTTCTGTTCTCTGTAGACGCTATGGCAGTGATCCCAACCCAATGGCGGTGCCGCAGATAAAGCTCCTGGTTTGGGGCTGAAAACTGTACTTGAACTATTTAGTCATGCTTTTCAGCTGGACTTGGATTGACACCACGCTGTGATGCCGCAGGTGCAGTCTTTCTGATCCTGGAGCTGATGCAAAGTAAATAATCCCTTTAAAAACAGAGGAAAAAAAAAGCAGGTTTTAGTAGAAGCTGTCTATGAGTGATATTTTTTTTTTTTTTAAATTCTTATTTTTTTTAGGCAATGCATAAACAGGGTTTATCAGGTTTACAGAGTAACAGGACTGAGGACAGATTTTTGATGTAAGATAAATGTCTTGTCTGTGGCAAAAGGACGCAATGAAAGGACATTTGCTGCAGGAATGAATGAACCTGAATTATATAGTAAGGCTGCTGAATTTGCGGTTTTTAAAAAGCTGCAGTTTTGGAAGCTTCAGCACAACGGAGCCTGTAGACGGCCTCTGGTTGTAAAGTGCTACCTCTAGCCTTTCATGGTGATATTTCATGTCTGTCAACATGCACGCGGTGCATTATGATGATTGGAATCCAGTTCCTAGTGGAACTGGAGAAAACCTTTCCTTGTAGTTCTGCTGGCTGTGCTGCTTTTTCCCTGCCAAGAAGAGAGAGACGTCTTGTGATCCAAAAAAAAAAATCCCCAAACGCCCTTCTTTCCTGCCATAACCTCTCAATTAGAAATCTAGAACTTGACTGCAGACCATCCTGAGAAGCAAAATATGGCTATTTAAAAACATGTAAATATAGAAGCTTATTTTCTGTGAAGATACTACAATAGTGTGGGTTTTTTTTTTCTAAAGTACAAAGAAATTTAGTACAATTATAGAACTTCAGGAAGGTTCTGATTTAGTTTTCGTCTTAATTGAGGGGAGATTCGACACCTCCTTGACTCGGTTCAAGCCCTGGGTCCTGTGAAGACCGTTCACGCTTATGGTTTCATTTGAACACAGTATAACTTTGGTTCAAGATAAATTTTGATGGAGAAGGGGCTGTGGTTGCTGTGCTTTGTAGTTCGCAGCTGTAAAAATTGAATGAGTGTAATTCTGTGTCTTTCAGATTTGTCTCTGGCTTCACTCTCTCCCACACTCTTTACCCATCAACTTCAAGTGAAGTATGTTGATGTTATGCCAAGAAATATTTGTACTTTTTAACTTTTTCTTGCTTTCTTTAGCTCTTAACAACCTCCATTTTTGCTGTTAGGATTTTACATACCGTTTTTAGCGAACTGAAGCAAATTAAATTGAGAGAAACGATACCTTGAGCTCGCTGAGTTTCAGCGCTTGCTTCAGAAGCAAGCACAGGAACAATTCTCTGTCAAGCTGTCTCTTAGCTATCTGGCAGTATCCTTTTTCAAGTAATAAAATGTGTTTATCACTTGAACAGCATGTTTATACTTGAGTTTTACAATCTCCTCTGTATCAAAAATTTTTTCATTTGAGTAACATGGCTGCTGTCTAGCAAGCTGCCTGTCACTGCTGAATTCCCTGGTTGAATTTTACATGCTAATTAGGGGAAACGTTGACGGGAGGTATTGTTTCTAGCTTATATTGTAGAGAAAACCCCCGATCTACACACAAATGTTGCTTTTATGAACCTGAACCGAGCCAGGCTGCAGAATGTGAAGGTAAAGAGGCAGCGTTTGTACAATTTGCTAATTTCATAGGGTTTTTTGCCAGGGAGAATCGTGAGCTACACTTCAGAAGCTGCACAGAGAGGGCTGGGGGCCAGGTTCTGATACCTCATCCATGCCGAGAAGTGGTTTATTTCAGGAGTAGTTCCTGGAGTAAAGGTCTTCTTCCTAATGGTTCTAATAGTAATTTTCAGCTGGATGATTGCCCCTGTTGGTGATGAGGTGGGAGTGCACCAACCTACCTCTGTCTCTGGCCTCCCCAATCTTTGCAGATATTATGGCACGCAGAAGTCTTACGACATATCTGAGTAGAAACACTCTGTATTTTTCCAACTGTGGTTGGAAAGCAGAAGTGGGATCGGGTTGAACCAGCATTACTGATCCATAGTAATGCATTTTGCTCCCAAGAAATCCATCAGTGTTTGACGTAACACAACTGAGAAGTGCCCAAAGCAAAGCATTTCCTTATTGTTAATATTGTAATGAGAAAATAATTACATGGTTATCACTAGTAAGTATGGTGATATTATATGTGAGTTAATTATTTAAGGGACAAAAACGATTATACTGTACATACCGTGCTCATGGCTGCCTACTGAGGATTATTTTAAAACACAAGTGTATGCGTATTGAGTATAACTGCCAGGTGTTACACAAACGTGGAATAGAATCTCTGCCATGACATAGATACAACTGAAATGAAAAGAAAATTTTATTACTGTATTTAGCCTTTATGTTGGTTAAAAAATTTTAATGAAACAAGAAACAATTTGTCAAGGAAAAAAAAGAAGGAACCTGAAAAGCATTAAAAAAAAATAATGGGGGAAAACCTGGATTCAGGGAATTAACATGGTAAATGCTATCTTCAGTTGTTTGTTTTAAACTCTGCTTGGTAAGCTAAAAAAGTTATTCCGATATGTATCATACTTAAAATATGGTCATTTCTTTAAAGTCTTGCTTTTACTTTACTAGCCAGTAGACTTTGCAACCTAAACTCAATCAGTTTGTCTCTCGTTAGACCAGCTATTGCTTGCTTTGGACAAAAAGATAAACCAGAGATTACTTTGCTGTGCTTGAAATAACTTGTCCTTCCCTGAGGGTTTCCAGGGCTGCCCTCAGAAAGGACTAATGGGTAATGGCTCGAAGCGTAAGGACTGATACAATGGGAGTCTCAGGTGTAAAGAAAGGCCTTAAATGAAGACACCAGGAGGGGAGAAGAGAGTGTGATAATCTGAATTTCAGCAATCCCCTCTAGTTTTATTCAGGAGCGTTGCAGTGAGTTCTTTTTTTGAAGGCAGTGCATCCATCCCTGTAGGAAATAGCCTTCCTAGTAGTGCCTTTCAGTGAGACGTCTGCCGGTGGTGCGGTAGGATCTGCAGTGTGTCCACTCCGAGACCTCCGTGACATGCATTAATGGCAGAAAATATCACGTAAATAATCGATGCGGAATGAAAAGTGCAGAAAATATGTGTAATTATTTTATTTTTAGGTGAAATGGATATAATGGTCATGACTCGTGATTTAAGCCTGCTCTGGTCTTCCATTTAAAGCAGATTTGGAAACTTAAATATATATTAGTCAAGATTCTCTGTCTGTAGTTTGTTGCTTGTGTGTAGAGTCTTAGTTTTTGAGGATTTCTGTATTAGTTTGTTTTGCTTGGTAGTAAGTAAAATTGTCCATTCAATTTCCTGTGACGAGTGCAGAAATAAGGTGTTCTGCTTGTTACATGAAGAGATATTACTCACATTAACTGTACTTCCCTAAGGCCATTTCAGCACTTTCGTCTTCCTTTGCTTTATTCTTCATCCCTGAGATCTGTGGAGCGCTACAAACCAGAAGATCATTTTTCTTGGTCGTGAATTTTCAGCTCAGAAATTTCCCTGAGTTTTTAATCATTTCTCATGACTGCCAGTAGCCTGATGTCCAGGGGAGCCCTTAAATAAGTTCTTTTTAAAATTTTTTTTTTTTTTTTTGGCCTGCACCCTGTATATTCAGAAGCTTCTGTGAGAAAGGTGAGCCCAGGTTATCCCTTTTACCTACACCAGGAAAGCCACAGTGCTGTTAGGGGAACAGTAGGTGCCATAATAAGCTGCCAAATGGAACCAGAAAAAGTGATTGCTGAATATTCAGGGGGGAAATAGAAGAAGAAAAAGGGAGGAGACAGCAATGGCATAACCAAATCCCTTCCCTCATATCCTGTGGAGGTGTTTATTCTTTTAAGTGCATTTAGATGAGAATTTGGAATAGATAGTTACATGTCTATGTTTGACAACCAGGAAATAAATGAAAAAGGAAATTATTATTTTAGAACTATTTTTATTAGAACATTTTAAATTCTATACATATGCATAAGCTTTTCCAATTCCTCTTTTTTTAGTCTTTTTTGGTGTCTTAGCAATACCTGAATACTTGTAGCTCTTGGTATTTCTTCCTTGGTTATCCCACCTACGCTGCCTTGTAGCCCCTGTTTTCATTGTTCAGGTAAGTTGTGAGGCAGGAGCAATTAAAGGGAAATAATATCTTCAGTGTGTCTCTCCGAGCCAGCTCCCGTGGCGTTCTCCACACACCAGTATAGCTCCCAGGGCTGTGGGGATGGTGTGTTTAATGTTCACTGCTGGTTTTGACTGCGGCAACATGAAAAGCCTCAGCTCTTCTAGGAGTCTCCCGAGACACCCACGATCCCGGCGTTCCTGGTAAATGGGGAACTGGGGGCCAGGCAGAGCTGCTTACAAATAGATTGAGATATCATTTCTCAACATTATTTCAGAAATGTATTGCAGAATAGAAGTAATAAACAGTTACTCCACTTTGTGAAGTGAAAATATGTCTGTATGATGTTTGTCAGTAATGTAACACGCATATTTTCCTACTTAATAAGTGATGGCAATATACTAATTGTAACTTTTTTACAATCCCTTAGGTGGCCATAATAGCAGGAAATTTTGAGCTTGCTGAATATATCAAGAATCACAGGGAAGCTGACATTGGTAAGCAAAATATTTACAGACACTGGAAATAAGTTATTCATGTTTAAACCAGGGTTTTGCAAAGATGTTAAATCTGATTCCATGTGAGGTGTGACTACAGGCTGATGACAGTATTGGTTTAGGGAGATTTTAAAAGTAACTTTTCTGTAAAAAATGAAAACGGGGAAAAAGCTGAAATGTTTTCAAAATAAGCTCTGAAAATGAAAATTTGATAAGTACTGCAAAAGAGTGATGGATGCTTTATAAGTATAAATTAGACAGTTTCTAACAGGGTAAATACACATCCACATAACCTAGAAGAGCCAAATTGGCTCTTGCAGGCTGTTTTGTCATCAGCCTAAAGCAGCTCTCAAGTAGGAATAATTGGTCAGAAGAAGAAGAAGATAAAGAAAGATGCTTCTCTGCAATTAAATTAATATGTGACAGGAGCTCTCTATCCATAAAATCATTTCCTCTCACCGAGGCTGGTGTGTGGCACTAACGACAGGCATCAAGGGCCCTTGACAAAACATCTTAAGGCTTTTAAAAGATCTTTTGACATAGAGAGTTTTGCCTTTAAAATAAAACCCAGTTTGATAAAAGTGATTTCTAATACAGTTTAATTAAAATGAATTTAAATGCTTTAATTCAAGTTAATTAAAGTTCCACAGGAACATCCTAAAGCTGAACGCAAAAAGTCTTTCCTTTTGAAGCAGGAGGGTGTGAGTTGCCTGCACTGATATAACTCAGTGATGCAAATCTATGACCTGATAGTATTTCGTTTCTGTGGGAAACTTGGCCAGCTCACGTGAAATTTAGGGCTGGGAAAGAATTGCTCTGGATTAAGGATCCTTTCCATTTCCCTTCTTGGTTGCATGTGATCTGCGGGCATATAGTTAAAAATTCTGGGCGGTAATGTGAATTCTCGTAGCACTGTGATACTTTCAACTCTTTGCAATGCGCATCAAGAAAACGGAAAGCTTTTTTTTGCATAAAAGTCATAACTTCTGCATAAAAGTTCATAGTGAGTTTGGAAGGTTTTTACTTGCCATAGTGGGATATCTCTTTCCCATGTAAGAAGTCTTCGTCCTTCTGTATCTATAAAGAATAAGATGTAAAAAATGCACTAAAAATGATCCAATTATTCCTAATAGGGTGAGCATTGTATTGTTGTTTGTATTTTCATAGGGCTAATGGTTTTATACTTTTGTGAAGTTGTTGAAATGAAAGGAAATGGCTGTTTAGATTCATACGTTGCCTTTATTTCTTCCATGTTAGTTCTTGATATTTTGGCTTGTGTGTAGAGTCAGTGCAGAACAAGCTTTGCACATAGCCAAAACACGGTATTATGTTTTATGTGTCTCTACATGGATTTTTTCCTCTTAAAAATAGTTACGTACGATAAAAGAAAATAAAACTAGTAAAGGAATGACTTGCTAGTATTAATTACACATACACTTACAGTATGAGTAACTAAAAGAAAAGTAACACTTAACAATACGCTTAAAACCAGTAGCCTCTGCACTGGTTTGTATGAAACCACATTGATGTTAGTGCCGTCATTTTTTGGACTGACCAGTTCTGCATCACTTTTCCTTTCCCCCGACCAGTGGAGGTTCCGAGTTGTGTCAATGTGTGGGAGAAATTGGAAAGTAGTTGTGAAGTAGATGGCTGAGACTCGGTCCAGGAAACGGGTGATAGCCGTGTGGCTGAGGTTTTAGGCAAACCTTATTATTACCGTGTAAAAGCTTTCTGTAGGATTTGGTGATTTCTAGGAAAATACTTAGAAAATATATTATAAGGAAAGATTCTCAATATTTTCTTGATGCCTTCCCTTGTACACTGAAAAAATAGAAATATTGGTTCTTCCATGGTTCATCTGCATTTTTTTGCAAGATGGTGGCGGTTTACGCATAGCTATTGAAATTAGTAATTTGTTTTACAGAATAAGCATTACGTTGTGGTGTTTCCTCCCAGCTAATTTAATTTAGCCAGACATTTGTCCCTTAAGATTCATTTCTTTTTAAAATAAAAAAAAAGTGAAGTCATCAAAATGTCTATTTCTGAAATGTCTTCCAGCTTAAAAAAAAAAAATAAAAAAATCGGGACAATATCCCGAGCAGAAAACCTGAGAGCTAGTACGATGATGAACGTGCAGAATAATGTCAGCGCTTAAACTTCAACAAGTTGGCTTTTATTTATCTTACTTGTCTGGTTATCCGCTATATCCCTGTAGTTTTGGATGTATTCCAACATACATCATTGGAGTAATGTACCTTCTCAAAGCCCAGAGGCAAGAGAGTGGGAAGGAATAGCAAAGAGCGTGAGAATTATCCTCATGAAGAGACGAAGGACAGATCATACTATGAAGTCTCTTGAGAAACATTTCATCTTTCGTCCCTCAGAAAGTGCATTTTTGGTTAGATACTGAATTTTGATATTGATTCAGTTCATTGAACCTCGTTGTTATTATTTTAGGCTAATTGTAATTTATATTTTGCAATTATTTTAGACTAATTTAATAATCAATTCTTTGGAGTATATGCTGCTTTGGGTGGTTCTCTCTTGCTCATCATCTACCAGCTTAGAGATGTTTAATCATTTAATAGAAAGCTTCTCAGTGATATTTGTGATTATTCAGAATAGCATCCATTGGGAGGAGAGGCTGGTGGTGCATTGGGGAAAAACTCCGCATTACTCTTGATTCTTGGAAAAAACTCCACATTACTCTTGGAAGATTCCTGACAAAGTCTTTTAACTTTTAGTGATCTTCATACGCAATATCTTTAGCTATAGATACTTTCAAATACAAGCCTAATATACTCCTAAGTAATCTAAGTTGCAATACTGTTTTGGTTTTTTGTTTTTTCCAAAAGAATCTATCTACTTTCCTGGGTGTGCCATCTTAAGGATCGGAAAATTTTAATTGGTGGCAGTGATTAGAGGCTGGACCTAACTTAGTGTTTCAAAAGCATTTTTTTTTTTTAATCTGGTGACAGAAACAAGTTTCTACATTTTCCAAACTGAAGTATCTGAAATATGAAAAATAATATTTACTTGAATTCTCTAATCTTACATAGTGAGGAACTACACTATCCCTGTCCATCTGTTTTGACATGTGCTAATTAACATTATTCTTAGATAATTTTGTTGTCCCAAACTATTGCGGTAGGAAGTGGCTTGTACTTTCAATGCAGAAGGTATTATGTGGGTGTCTTCCAGTTTGTCGGTAGTCACAAAGCTGTTTCAAGGAGTGTTGCCAAAACTGCAATTATAAGGATGTAAGAGCAGTAATGTAATGCTTATGATTCACGATCCTGTGCCGTGCCTTGTGCTGAATGAGCTGCCTGGGGAGTAAAGGCATGCGGCTGCAGCGGGTCGGCAGCACAAGCACTAGATCTGGTCCACAAGAGCTCCACGTAAATAAATATATGTGCTTAAGTACTGAATATATCACTTGTTACCTATTCCACCTTTCTCTACCAATTATATTCCATTGGCATTTAGAGCAGAATATCGTTTTAAGCCGTATAGGAATTTGGAGTTGGTTGGTCAGTTTAGAAGAGGCTGAATCGCATGTCTTAAAGGGAGTCTTTTTTTTTTTTAATTTTAATTTTATTTTATTTCCTTGGCCTGGATCTGTGCCAGGTTGTAATGCTGAGACCATCCCTTCTGTTGAAGATGATGGAGCAGGAGCCCAGGAGGAAAATCCTTTATCAGTAGAAAACCCTAATTTACAGCAGAACTACTAAGTCTTTGTTCTGCAGATCAAATCTCAACAAGATTTTTCTTCCTTTTTTCTTTTTATTCAATTATAAAGCACTTCTATTAAACAAATGTGTTGAAATGCTGAAAAACTAGGCATATATAAAATAAGTTTCTTTGCAATAATCATAAGACTTCATACTGTTCTGTAAAAAGAAGAAAGCATAAAAATATTTATTTTAGAGCCAAAAAAGGCAAAAATAATGACCCATGTTACTGGAGTAATGTGACATCTGCTGGTAAGAGAGGGATGTTTGTTGAAGGTGTGTAGTGTCTGGTTCTCTCACTCAGATCTTGCCAGATAAAAGCATCTACTTAGGGCCAATGTGAGTGTATACGTTTAGTCAGAGAGATGAAATCTGTCTGCTTCCCTTTTATAGAAGCAAAATGACTTGAAGTTTGTATCCACAACAGAAGATGTAGGTGCCATTGGCGACCTGCTTAATCAGAGGAGTGTCTACCTGGTCATCTGAAAAAAAGAAAGAGGAGGTTTTGCCTGCAGGGTATCTCAACTACGTAAAATTGTGCTCTAGAGGCCATTCATTTGGCGAAGGTGAGCATGTTTGAAGACGGATAAGGTTGTTACCGGTTTTAAAACTCTCAGGAGGGGTCAGAGCTGGTAGATGGACCCTGAGACAGTTCTGAGCAGCAGCACTTTGGTTGAAGAGCACGTACCGCAATGGTCCTACCAATCTACCTTCACATTGTTTCTTCAATCTGGAGAAAGCTAGATTTCTCTCATGTCCTCATTCTGGCTGGGTGCAGCTCCCTGTCTCTTGGGTAATTTCACAGAGGAGGCTCATGATGAAACAAGGGGTGATCTGTGCAAGGGGGAGACCTGGAATTCAAACCCGCTGACTCTTCCCATGGGGCTGATCTACAGCACGTAAACGTTCAGGCAAAGTTGCACATCAGGCAGTTCTGCTCCTTTTTGGTTGTAAGCCCTTGTGTCTCCCAGCAAACTGGAGTTTCCTAGAATCCGCTTCTGCTTAGCCACGATATCAGCATAAAAATCTGTTAGTTATTCCGTCCTATTAAAAAATCTGACCTTTTCCTCTGAATGTTCAAAACTGTGGGGGTTCTCTCACACATGCTCTCTTTTCTTCTGTCAGCAAGTGGCTTCCTCCTTACCTTGCGGCCTTTCCCACCATCGATTGCCAATTAATCTTTCCATCTCAGGTGGTACATTAGGTGACCAGTTTGTTGAAACTGTGGCATGAAAAGTATTTATCACAGATAACGATTTTTGTTGACTCAGTGCTGCCATTTTCAGAAATAAACTGAGAAAAAAAACCCCTTTCAAATAACTCCAATAGCCACATTAGTACAATAAAAGACACCTTGCTATCACCGACGGAGAAACTTCACATTAGTCTTATTTCAGTCAGGGATGATGCAGTTTTGTAAGACCAAATCAAACATAAGAGATAAAAGATTCAGAGGAGAGGAAAAAGGGGTATCAGTAAAGGATTAAAAACAAGATCCAGATTTCATTGTATTTATTTCTTTTATGAGGTTCTAAACATCAGGGAATCCCTTTTGTTTCCTTGACAGATGTTTGAAAGGTGAATGAATATCATCATTTAAAAAGTAATCCTATTTGAAACAAATTAAAATAATATTTTTCATAAAGCAAGAAAACCTATTACCAGAAGGTACTTAGGAACTTGTTTTACAAGCAGTATGAAATACTTAGTATAGCTTCTCAGCTTATTTTGATTCACCATGCCCCCAAATTAGGGTTTTTTTTTGAGGAATAATAGCAACATCAAAGCAGCTTATTTTAATTATCACTTATTTTGAAAGTCTTTGGAACCCAGAAGTAACTTGCAGCTCAGTGACTATTGTTCATCTTCTTTTCTGCTTTGAGGAAGACATTACATCTACTCCTGATACAGCACAGCACTTACACATCATTGAAAAAAATAATAATAACATCCCTTTTTAATCTTACTTTTTTTTTTTAACTAGCTTTAGCACATTTATAATTTGTTTAACTTTATGCATTTATTTATTGCAGACTAAGAGAAAGTAATGGATTAAAAGATGTGATAAACAGAAAAATTAATCCCTGATTGTTTTCATCCAGCCTGCAGCTGTCTGGGAGTAAATGAGCACAGCAGATTTAGGCAGCATTTGCTATAGAGAATTTACTATGGCTTCTATAGGATGGAGATACAAAACCCAATCATATATGTAAGAATATTGAAGCTTTCATTAGATATAGATATGCAGATATTAAGCACGTTGCAAGCTGATAATCCTTTGACTTGGATAACCTATTTTTAAATCTCTCTTTTTGCCTTGGTTCTTTGTGATGAGATGAATTTTCAGATGGATTAAATGACATGGGTTGTTCTTCAAGTGAACAAGGTTTGTTTTATATTGTACATCTTGTCCTTCAGCAGCTCTGAAGCTAGAAGCGATAGGATTCTTTTGTTTTATTTTTGTTTGCTTTTTCCTTTTGAAAAAAGAAACACATTGAGCTGGTGTGCGAGTTTTTGGTAGTTGATTAGCAGACTAACTAATACTTGGATACTGTTGCTAGGCTTCAAGTCAGAGTTCCTGTATTCCTCTATAATTATGCAGAGATATGTGTATGTGATGGTTTGTCTGTGCTTTCACTTGGATTTTTTTATTTATTTTTTTTTAAATATTGCAAGTCTGCTAATACGTAGGCTTGTCCTTTAAGATTGCACACTGGGCAATTGCTTTTAAATAAAACATTTTTCAAGTATGAGTAAAAGTATTGATTTCTATTGAAATTGGGACTGTAAACATCCTAGGAAACATGCATTTTATTGTAGAGTAAGCAGAACGAGTCTTTTAAAAGAAAAGAATATTAGTTGGTTTGTGGTAAAATTGCTTTTCTAACCCGTTCTTTTTAATTAGATCAGAGTGATTGAGGTCAGCATTCTTGGTTTTTCAGCTGCGAGTGTTTGTATGAAGTGCAAGCCAGCCCAATGAATATTCTGTTTGTTTACTTATTTATTTTGATTTTGGGAACCATTTGGTAATTTGATTTTTTTTCCATAAATCAAATGCCTGCAGAATACTTCTCAAATTGGGAGAAATCAGATTTAGAAAGATAAAAGCAGAAACAAGAAAAGGCAGTAAATCAAACGACTTAAAAATCTACAAAACTGTCAGCAGCATGCACTGACTTGTTCTATTTTTATCGCGTGTTACTTAATAGAAGCAAAAGGGACACAAGCCTGTATTATAGCCCTGTGTGTTTGTCGTTTGAATCTGAAGAACATGAACCTGTTTCATATGCCAGCAGGCGTCTTAACGTGCAAAAGGATGATACTAGTGGGATCAGGATGACAAAGACACCAAGATCTTCATTGCCCACGTTTTAAATGCATATTGTTTGGGAGATTGTCATAGTCCTATATTCCCTTCTGTGGTTTCTTTCAAATATCTCTCCTAAATCAATAATTAATTCTCATGTCTGTAGAAAAAAAACCCTTTACATTAACGACATGGGTTACAACCAAATGAATATTGGTTGGCATGAAATGAATTCATTGCTATTATTTATCTGGTTTCCTCCGAAGGGTTGCAAGGAATAGAACGTCATATGCTCAGTCTCGCTGTGTGGTAGCAAACAAATTGGAAAATTGGGAATGGTGATCTGCTAATGTAATTACATACCTAAATGTAGGACAGAGTGGGAAAAACTTACGGGAGGTTTTTCTTTTCCCCTTTGATCACAAATAATTTTTTTTCTGTGCATGTGTTAGTGCAAAATTGTTCAGTAGCTACTTTTCTTTCAAAGTTTAAACTTGATTTTCAGAAGTTGATTATTCCTGTTGGCTTTTGAACTTTGGTGTATTCTGTGCATATAACGTGCAACTGCCTGCAAAGTAGCACAAATTGTGTAGTGCATGGTCACTGCCTGGGATTTCTTAGGCTTGCTCTTTTTTTTGAGCAGGAAAGTGAGGAGAGAACTAATGACATACATAACTGCTGATACAAGTACAGAAGATTTCAGAATGATTTGGCCTGGTTTTGTAAGCCAGTCTGTAGCATGTCCTTGCCACCTGCCAGGTAGGCAACGAATGCCACAGCTACTCCTGTTAAAGTTTATTTTACAGACTGAACAAGGAGAACCTTGTAATTGAGTGGAAAATAAGCTA
>JAOXNO010000041.1:65644650-65662579 GCA_028565335.1 Limnodromus scolopaceus | reverse complement strand
TTTTTTCAACAGCACCGTGACTCCAGGTGTATCTTTGTCTTTTGAAGGCACTCCCAGAAGTTTCTGCACATGCTCAGAGGCAGCAACTGGAGACCAGAAACTGAAGGGCAAAGAGTTGAGCTTTGGGTTGAACCATGTTTAACATCAGAAAGCCCTTCAAGCAAGGAGGTTGTTAGTGTAGCTTCGTGCTGTACTAA
This sequence comes from Limnodromus scolopaceus, assembly GCA_028565335.1. Lineage (NCBI taxonomy): Eukaryota > Metazoa > Chordata > Aves > Charadriiformes > Scolopacidae > Limnodromus > Limnodromus scolopaceus. The sequence goes on along the minus strand of JAOXNO010000041.1, from coordinate 65,662,382 downwards.
CCTATTGATACAGCATCAGCCTGGCGTGAGGAATGGCTGGAATGAGCTCGTTTGTTTGCCCCAGAGCTAGCCAAGCCGCTCATTAAGTCTGGGGTGTTGATAGTGGTCCCTGCGCGGGGTGATGCTCTGGTTGCTATGGTGACAGCGCTTTCTTTTGAACGCTGTGGCAGAGCATCCTGCGGGCTGGGAATGACCACTGCGCCTGCTGTAGGTACCCAGGAATTACTGTGCCTGTGTACTTCCCTCTTTAGTTGGTGTTTCTGTTTTCCACCCATGGCTACATCTAAATAAACAGTTGCGGTTTATTCTGTGCCAGCTGATGAGGGAAATAGTTCAATTGATGGGGGAAGTTTTTCTGGTGTCTAAACTCTGTTATGCAAGTGACAAATCGTGTTCTGCATTAAAGAAGTGTAAATCTGGGTAAAATCCACATAAATTATTACGGATTTAGGCTAGTGCCTTATCCTAGGGTGTGTTCGGGTTTCCTCTTGGAGAAGGAAAAAAGACAAAATCTATTAAGTCTATTTCTGGCAGCTGGTGGACTGTGTCCTATGCAATTTGAAGAGTATCTATGCAGAGTAAAAAAATCTGCATTTCCTAAGTGGAAAAAATGGAGTACGTTGGGAATAAAGAGTTGTTTAAAACCATAGATTCCCCATTTAGTTATATTTAATATTTGGTAACGGCATGTTCTTGACATATGAAGATGAAACTGTAACGTACTGCTGATATCCAAATGTTTGTACTGATCCAGTGCTATAAGCAAATTAAAATCTAAAATTATTTGATTAATATTGAGTCCATGTGCAATAGAAGTTATGCTGGTTTCTGAAACAGTAAGTTACACTGACATGAGCTTTGTATTGAACTTTTATAGATTACACCAGCATATGGTTTAGATGCTTTGTTACCACCCTTAACACAACAGGCTCTAATTTTAGCATGTCCTTTACTGGTTACAGCTAAATTGTTTTTGTCATATACTACTTTTTTTTTTTTTTTTTTTGAGAAAAGTAAAGGGTTTTTTTGTTTGCAGTGTTTGAATAATTGTGCTCAAGTCCATTAAGCTTTGTGGAAACTAAAAAGAAATAGGAAAACAGTGAGTCATTAAAATACATGTTGTGGAGGATTAAATTCTCTGTTCTGGTTGAATGGCTTCCAGGCAGTAAGGAAAAGTCAGCCAAGTATCATATCATGTTAAAGAAGTCTCACAATTTTGGCAAGTTTTTTCTGGTTTTTTGTTTGTTTTTTTTTTTTTTTTCTTGGTAAATGCTCCTAAAATATTACTTTGGGAAAACCAAAGTCATCTCTGCTACATGAGAGGTGCCTGTGACGGACTGGGTAAGCAGGGCATGGTGATACTGGGTGGCGCTGGTGTGGTATCATCGTTTGACCGTCAGTGAACATCAGTGGTGAGATAAGGTGTGTTTCTTAACTCGTATGTGTGTCCTTGTCTGCCAAGATCAGCATTTTACTAAGTTGTTCCAGTGAGCAGAGCTGTTTAAGGAGGCAGAATATTCAAGTCCAGAATTCGTTTGATGGGCTGTCAGGCTAGAACACAGGTAGACTCATTAGAGTTCGTTATCATACAAATGGCAGCCTATGACTTAACTTCCTAATGCAGATCAGTAGATGTAGAATTATAAGAAATGGGTTTTAGTCATGACAACTCACATGTATACTCTGACCATTTTTGTTTCATGATATTAATGTTTTGTTTCATTTATATTAATCTCATAAAAGCTACGGGGTGTCCATTTCGAATAGCTTTCAGGTTTCTGTGTTAAAACACATTTTATTGGTTGCTTATTTCTGATGTGGCAAGATGTGAATAGATGTGTTTAAAACATTAAGATCCAGATCAGTAGTTAAACCTCTTTTATCATTAGATAAAGAGTATTTTTTTAACGGCTGAATTTTAATTGCATAAGACTGAACACACACACACACACACACAGAGAATCTTGAAATCAAAATCATATCTCTATGTTTAGTGATACTTAAGATTCCATCTTTTAACACATACAGATTTGGGCTAGGGCCAGTATAGTTTATATGTGAAGAGAGCCAATTCTGAAGTATTTGGCAAAATATTTGGGTGCATATTTCGTCTCCTTTTTCTAGAATGCTACTGCTTTGTGTATCGGATCAGCAATAGAAGCATAGGAGATCTCAATTATTCTACCTAAACGAATAATCTGTTTAATTAGGATCTTGAGTATGTGTGTAGTGATATAAAATAACTTACTGTAAAGGGTTTTTTTTATATTTCAGTTGATCTTAAATTTAGGGGTTATTTTAGGCAAAGAAATGCTTCCAAACAGTCTGTGGAAAATTTAATATAGCTTTATAGTGAAAGAATTGTGTTTGAAGTACCGAGGATCCTGAGAATTGGAGGTTAATATTATTTGGGGATGCTTTTGGTCTTGGTCTTCCAAGGGCAAAGTATAGTGTGCTCTGTGGAAATCACCAAGCAGTGCCATGAAAGTTTTGGTCTGGATTTATACAAACATTAAAGAAGTCTTCATAATTTCCATAAAGTGAGATCTGAACCCTGATCTCTCTGACTCAGGGACCTGTTTCCCTTGGCCGAGTGCTGTGTTGTCACTCCACAATCACTGCAGTGCAGTCCAGTTGTCTCACTCAGATGTTTCTCCAGCAAATCTAAAAGAGCAAATTTAACTGAAAATCTGTGAAGGAAAATACAACTGAACTGGAGGAAAATGAGCCGTTAGTGTAGTGTTTCCAACCATTAAAAGTGTGTTAATATCCTAAGATACTAGCCAGATTCTTACTGAAACGATATTTCATCTTGTTTTCCAGGTGGAGGTGGTTATTAGTCTGATTTTTCTCATTATACCTGGAATATCTGACATTTAGGATTTTTTGTATTATTTGTCTCAGGCTTTCTAACAATCAAATATATATATCTGAAAGGACTGCAAAAATATATGACCTTAATGGAATTTTTTTGCCACCTAGAGTGAGGCATATTTGATTTTCTTATTCATTATTTTACGCTTTCTAATTTTATGGTTATGACAGGAATGTTTTCTGTTGTAATTTGTCATTCTGTAATTTTATGAGATCGGAGCTAGAGTTGCCAACAGAATTTTTGAGTTCAACCAATTGTTGAAATAAATAACTAGTTGATTAAATCGAACTTTTTTTTTTCCCCTTGAAAATGTCTTGTCTGAAAAATAAACATCAACTTCTATTGAATTGAAAATTATTTTGCTGTGTACAGTCTGGGGGAGGAAAACTGTGCTGCTTAAATACAAACAGTATCGTGAGTGTCCTTAAAACCAGAAGGGTTAAAGCTATTAAATTCCGATAAAGAATATTAATGCGTGGAGTTTACGCCCGCCTGAGTAGGCATCAATGATAATAAATTCAGACACATGGAAATACTTCATAAGATAAGGTTTATGCAGATTTTGTGGAATATTTGTCCGGGATAATTTGTATAAACTTGCAAAAATTATACATTCCTCTGCTGTTCCCCTTAGCTTGTAAATAGTGGTGTATAAATTCATGACGGTTAACTAGGCTTTTAGTTTCTCACTGTGATTTAAAAATTAATTTACTGTTTCTGATCTTAATATTTACTGTTGCATATTCCTAAAGGTAATAAAATAATTGTTATGAATCATGGTGTAAGGTAATTCCCATTGAATCTTGCTATTGAAAGCGAAGATGGTGATGGCAATAACTTCTTCCCTCATTGGAAAAAATTTTTACGTAACTTTAAATTTGTTTTTCTGCTTGACTGTTGTGTGTCTGAAGTTTCATAGTCAGATAGAGAATGAATATAATTGAGAATTAATATGATTGTAGTTTACTACAGTAAACACAGGCTTTTAATACCAAGTGCCTGCGGCAGCCGGGAACGGGGTCGGAATGATCTGGGAGGCTCCTGCCAGAGCCTCCAGCCTGGCGGTGTGGAGGAGCGTCGGGAGTTCAGAGCAGGTTGTGAATGATCCTCCTTCTTAACTGCTTTCCCTTGATTTGCATTTGATTCTGACCTGCTTAACCACTGGTAGATTATTTCAATTTTCCTGGTGAATAATGCATGAGGGTATATAAGTGGATGTTCCTTGGCTGAGTGGGCCGCAGATGAGAAGTGTCAGCTCCTTTGCAGCATTAATGTGCATATTTTTTTTCTCAGGTTAAAGCTGTAGAGAACCTAGAGATGCTTTTTTTGGATAACTCCTACAAATGCCAAAATATTGGCAATGTTTGCTTGTTCTCTTCTTTCCCGTTTGAATACCTGTTATTACAATGAAAAAGTCAGTTGCCAATTTTCCATTATGAGCTTCTTTTCCTTGGGACTCCCCTTCAGGATGTCGATGTTACGTTGTTGTACCTGCTGCTGAAGCTTCCTGAAAACTGTCAGAAACAGGGATTTTTTTTAATTTTTTTTTTGTTTCCCTGCCACTAAGGTTAATTTGTTTTACCAAATGAGAACACTAACTCCTTCTTGCACCTCCTTCTTACTCTTTGGTAGATAATTGGAGTATTCTTTCCTGCCCAAGGCACAGATACATGCAATTCTCGTGTATAATATGTGTGATGTTTCATATTGGTGGTTCTAAACACTTTGAATTTTGTAATAATTGAAGCAACACTTAAACCTGCCCATGATCCACTGAGTCGGAAAACCTCTTCAAATTTTCCCCTTTTTAATGTAGAGGGACATTTGAGTGTCTTGATGTACACTTGTTTCAGTCCCTGGGGTAGACAGATCTTTCCTCCTTTTTCAGGTTATTAGAAAATATCCTTTTAGGTTCCAGAATGCTAGAAGATAAAAGCACAACCGTCGCTCTTGTTCGCTTGTGGTTTGGCTTATAATTACAGGGCACCTATTCAGGATCATAATTTGATCCCCAAAATATCAAAACTCTGAAACTTGTTTTCTAAACAAAAATATTCAGTTAGAATGGTCAAATGTGAAAACTTTCAGGGATGTATCCGACATATCAAATGCTTTGGAAAATTATGTTTTAATATAAGAGTCCTGTGGGGGTGTGGTTAAAAGAACTCCCTAAAATACGAAATCATGCTGCTGAACAAAACAGTCTTATGAAATACAGCTCTTCCAAACTCCCCAAATGTAACAATATCCCTTGAATTTACAGACATCCAACCGTGAACTGCAGATAAGGATATTGCAAAATAAACATATTGCAAAATAATACTTTTAAACTAAACTTAGCCTGACATTTCATGAGATAAAAGATGGAAAGTGTGTGAAATTAGAGAACTATAGTAAATAAGGCACAAAGTTGTGCAAATGTTTAAAAAGCTTATAGAGATTAATAGCTATGATAACAGAATTCCATAAATATTCAAAAACCATCCTGTGAATATTTTGTGGACTTTTTATAGTATTTGATCCAGAGAAAATGAAAATTGTGGAGAAAATATTTGGCACGTTCTTAGAAGGGTTAGTTTTTTTACTACTAATAGCTTGTACAATATGAATTCTCAAAATATAACCAGAAAAATAATAGAGAGGAAAAAGAGAAAAAATATTTTGAGAAGACAGGTTTCACTTTGACATAATTACAAAGCATGCTATGAAAGCTGTTTTCCGGAAAGTTAAGTGATCTTTTTGTGACGCTGATTCTGCAATTCCAGTGCTACTGGGGCAGGGAGGGGGTTGGTGTTGGTGTCTTGTCCAACGCTACAGCAAGTGGTGCCTGATGTCCCCATGTGTCATTCCAAATGCTGCTGATAAAGCAGTCTGTCTTGTTGTTCCAGGTGTATCACTAAGATATTCCTCTCTTCCAAACCCTCTCTCACCTTCCTCTGCCATCCTTAATCACGCTCAACATTCTTCATCGCCTTCCATTACCTTCCATTAACTCATTTCCTCCTTTCATATGCAAAGCAGGAACAGCAGAGTAGGAGAAAGTGAGAGAAAGTAGAGTTTGCTTCCTCATCTCCTCTAAATGTTTATTTTGCTCGCTTTTCCATTTTCAAATCATGCCATCAGCAGAGCTTCGTTTACGTAACCTTCTGCTTTCAAATTTTCCCCTTAAAATCGAATTCTGACACCTAACTTCTTTTTGATGTTGCCTTCGTTCCTTGCCCTTCTTAAAGGATCCTGCTTCTCATATCCAAGTAGAAGCCCCTGGAATGTGTTGCTGGCAGGTAAGGGTTAAACCATGGTCATTTTTCTTTTTTTGGGGCAATAGTAGAAAGGTTCAATTTTGGTGCTCTTATTCCTGGTGAAGGAAAAGCAATGAAACACAGAGATATTTTAGGAATATTTCCATAAAGAAAGGCTTCAGAGACCCATATTCTGTTGTCTTGAGCCCATTTAAGTTGGTGATAGATAAAGAGAGTCTCAATTAGTGATTTTGGGCTCCAAATGACTCTGAACTCTACACGTGGGCCTCAGAACATTGAAAAGATGGATGGACTAGAGAAAGTGTTTTTAGTGTAAGATGCTATTCATTGTGACTAATAGAATAATCTCTTCTTAATATGCTTTGTATACGAAATCATACATCTAAATTGGTGATTAAGTCCTGTATTATCCCAGTCAAACAGAATGCTAGGGATCTGTATTTTCTTGGGATGTTTGAGAGTAACACTCTCATTTTAAGAGTGGTATTAGTGTCAGGAGTACTGGATATTTCTATAGTCAAGGAAAAATAATGCAGTCCTGCACCTCATGCTGTTTCAGCAAGGATTGTATATACAGGGAGCCTGTTCTATGTGGTCCCACCTACTTTTTTCCTGGGAAAGCCAGTAAATATGCAGCAGAAAAAGATACCTTTGGTTAGAAAACTTCTGCACACAAAAAAATAAATGTTTTATGGTATGGACCAAATTAGCAACTTAAAAATGTAAGCTGTCAGAACAATATAGATCGAAGGAGAGACTAAGATGCATTAAGATTTTAATTTTTTAACTGTATAACTACAGATTAAGATGTTCATTGCAACAAATGCCATAGTCCCCCATGAATAGTTCTCGGTGTACTTGTCTTCCATCCACTAGAAAGTGTCATCCGGTTAATCTTGATGCACAGCTTTGTGTGAAAACCTTAAAACACGTGGATTTTAATATTTTTCCTGCATAATAAATAGGATACTAATTATGTATAAATACTTCTATGAATACATATAGTAGGTTTTTTAAAGGTTCTTTTAAAAGAATGGTTATTGCTTAATGTTTACTGATCCGTTACTTGGTGTTAGTATATTGGTATTTTAATGTGGTTATTGGTATTTTAATGTGGTTTACAATTCAGTTATTAATAGGAAGACTCCAAATTTCATCGAACAATATAGGCTGGAAATTTTTTAAGTATTAAAAAATTGGCTGCTTAATTTTTATTCAAAGCCAACAGAATTTGGGCATAGAGGTCCTGTTGAAAATCCTAACTTTGGAGTTTGAGACAGTGGCCTGGAGGCTGCCCTGAGATTATAAAGGTGTCTGCATGAGCCGTGCGGAATTCCAGGGACTCTGCAAAGCAGGAGAGTGGTTGTAGAATATACCAGCTCAGATTTACCATATATCTTCCTGTAAAATGTGATGTCTACAGACACCTGGGTATATACATATCCATTCTTTACAGTGCAGTGAGCGACAGAAACTATTTTAGAGTAATTAAGTTCTCTCAAAACTTGAAATAAAATGCTTCAAATACTTTAACAAAAGAACAACAAATCTTAGATTTTTCAGTGTCCTTTATTGTTATTTTAGGTGTATTTGCTTGTACTCTTCTGTCACTTTAACTGCTCTTTATCTCTTTGTGGATCTGAGTTTCAGAAAGGAGTGTGACTAATGGTTTGATGCTGGATCAAAGGAAGTATTTTCAGAACTTAAATACATGTTGGAGCAACAAAAGCCACATTCACAGTTTGCTAAAAACCAAACAAACTTGTTTTCAAATCAGTAGGGATGAATTAACCAATACTTTTTCCATCATGAGCGTAAGACGTAATTCAGATTGCTTGTTTTCTTAAATGCTTGCACAGTACGTTTTGGAGAAATAAATCGCAGGGGATGGCCTTTGTGCTACAGTAGAATTTGCCTCTCTTATTGGCGAGAAAGTTGGAAGATGTCAGTTAAACTCCTGGTGAGAGACATTCAGTTGGAATAAATTGTTGTTACTGTTACGACTCAAAGGAAGAAAAAAACCCACAAAGCACCTCACTGTGTAGTTACGTGTTACTATATGAAATTGTCGGGCTGTGGATTCCGTCAGATTGGCATTTACAGAGATGGAGAGAGCCTGGTAACTCCAGTATTGACAGGGTGGCAACTTTTAAGTTTGCCTACGCAGCGTTGACCCTTCCAATAACACTTTTTTGGTTTTGGAGGAGAGTTCAATTATCAGTGAGGCCAACATTTTTAGGAAAATGTTTTGGTTTAGTGAACCTCTGAAGTATTGTGCAGTGGCTGCTCTACTCTTTGTCCAATGTAGGATGTTGTTATCTGTGCCTGGAGACTTGACGGTGACTCCCCAATCTCCTGCCATCGTCCCCTCAGAGTTCCCCTTTTTCTTTCTTCTCCATCCAGGTGTCTTTTCAAGTGCATTTTACATTAATTCAGCCCAAGTGGTGGTGTCTCCTTAAAACATAGGAATGTTTTAAGCCTTTCCCCCAAGCCCTAGCTAAAATACAGGAAGTTTTCAATGCAGTTCCATTAGGTTTTGGTTTTCTTGGTTTAAAGCTATAACTTGATGGCTTTGGAGATGTTTCTTTAAATTTTTATTCAAACTGTGTTATAACTTGGATTACAGGTTGTCAGAATCCAATTGTGCTGCGTTTCCTACCATGGTTACAGCCTTTGTAATGAAATGTATAGATGTACCGTGTTCTGTTTTTATTAGAAATTATCTTGAGGACTGCTTAGTTTTATGACATTTTCTGTTCTTGTCAGAATCTGCCATGACAATTGCTTAACAAGGAATTAAAATCTCATGGGTTCCTAATTTTGCTCCATCTTTACCTGATAAAATGTTCATAAACACACAGTATGGGGCATGAGCTATAAAAAAGGCACTGAGGACTGATCTAATTCTTAAAACTATGAAGGTGCAACTGAAGGGGAATTTATATAAAGTATTTTTGGAATTTATGCAAAATATTGAAAACTAAAATGCCCGCATGGGTTACAAAACTGAGAAACAAAACTACTACTCGTGCTTTTATTCGTTTATATCAGCTTTAAGCAGATCTGGACTTGACTTAACTGATGGTTTAGCTGTTCCCTGAGCCCAGGAAGCTCTTCCATCAGTCCTCCCCGTTTCAGGAGGCAGAGCGAGAGCGGAAGCGTGACTGAAGTGTCCCCATCACCCAGGCATCCCTGACTGATGGAAGGAGATGCCCTGTTGGGGAGCTGTGGTTTAATTAGCGCGGTTTTGAGTCAGCCCCAAAACGCAGGGAGCACAAAACTCGCCTTAAGTCGAGTTCTTTTCAGCGCTCATATGACAAAGAAACCTTAATAAATTAAAGACGAAAGATGAGCCTTTCAGGAGCTAACGAAGGCATGGTTTCATAACTAAGCGTCTGAGCAACTTGAGCCACTAAGGCTGGATAGTCACAAATCCTGTTCAGTTGCTGGAAGCGAGTGACAACTTCCCAGTAACGGCTTCAAAGCTGTTCCCTGCCTTCTGTATTTTCAGAGGCTTCTCACCATCTATAGGGAAGGTCACACGGGGACACATCTTTTGATATCATATGACATTATGCAGTGCAGCCATCACATTGCATCATCATTGAAATAAACACTGCTCACATCGTGCCTTTTCCTTACATTAAAGCTTAATGAGAAAAAATTGGAGTTGTACAATGAGGACAAATGGATCCCTGCTAGTGTTCTTTCTGGATTTGGTCTCCAAAGCTGAGGCAAATAGAGAGGGAAACATTTCATCTTTGCTGAAATCAGCAATCCTAATGAACAGTGATGAACATTCAAAGCTTCACCCATTGCAACCTCCTCGATGTTTTATTTTTCAAAATTCAGCTGGAGAAATTGGAATTGCTAAAGATCTGGTGTAGTACAACAGCTACTTGAATCTTATTTTTCCCGTTTACTGTCTTCCCGTAGCATTTTTTGGGGGTGTTTGCATCCTGTTTAGCCTTCCATATCTCAAGCATTTCCAGTTTCCCCCCTGGGAGAGTTTAGCACATTCCAGTGCCCCTCGTTGTCAAAATTTAAATTGGTAATATTTTGATGTCATGAAAAGACATGAGCGGATTGCCAAATTAAAAAAAAATAAAAAAAATAAAAAATTGGAATTCTTCTTTCGGGATAGTCCTTTTATGCTTGGATGGAGACAACATTCAGGTTGGCACTGAAGCTCTCCCATGATTGCAGTAAGTCACAGTGTAGTACAAAGTCTGCTTCTATGCCTTTTCTTTCTTTTTTTTTGCCATTATTTTGGTAACAAACTGCTACTGTGTACCTCTCTCCACATTTCCTTCTGTGTAATGCCTGTAGGGAACTTCGGGAGTGACTCGCACAGTAAAACAGCGTCAGTAAATTATTTAAAATGGGTATAGTCACTTTAGTGTGATTTAATAATTAAAAACCCCTTTTAAGAAAAAGGCAGCTCCACAGAGACCTTTGGTAAAGTACTGAGAACTCTGGTTTGAAAACTGGTGGCTCTGGCCAAAAGCCCTGAAGTTGTTTGGATTACCATGGGATTGTCAGCTCTGACAGTTACAGGAAGATCCTCTCAAGCCGCTTATAGTCCCCAGTGTCTTATTTACTTTCTTATCACTTGGCAAAGTCAGACCTAAATTATTATTGCACATTCAGATCATTAAAACATTAAGTCTCTCTTCTTTCCATTGCTCTCTTTAAGATAATTGTTTAATGATGTAAATGCCTCTAATAACTTGAATCCGTTACTTTAACTAAGCAATACTTTATTAACAAATCCAGGCTTTTTTTATAAAATGTGAAATTCTCTGTCTCTTTCTGTGCACGTGCACACATATATATAGATAGAAAGGGCCAAGGCTAGCATTTTATTTCCCACATAAAGAGTTATAAATCTCTGTGAAGCCCAGTGTAAATTGTGATGTTAGCTTTAGATTGCAAACAGCTTCATTTGGGAAACCACGCAGAGAAAGGTATTGCCTAAGGCTGTAAAAATATTTCATTTCCCTGAGAAAACAAAGTGGTTGCTATGGGACAGAAAATGATCTAATGATGGCTTTTCACAGACACGGGCTACTGGACAGAATTAGAATATTCAAATTGCAGTGGGCAAAAAAAGCTGATTTTTCTAGGATATATTTCTGAAAGATTTTTCTTAGTGTAAATCTAGATACTTTCAAGAAAAATAAAGAAGCTGGTATTTTTCCATAGGGTACAATTTAATTGTTTTTTGTTTCCAGTCCTCCTAGAATACTGTGCAAATGAAACGTATTTGTTTAGTCAAACTAGCTTTTAAATACCTCTGAAGAAAAGTGCAGTCCTTTTGAATGCTGAACGATGATTTCTTAAGGTATTGCCTAGTGCAAATAATGATATTTTTTTTGTGTGTAGCAATATAATTAAAAATCGAAGCAATAATATGAAAGTTATTCTAAAAATGTAATGGTAATTCTCCTAAATGGTGTTTTTAAATGAGGGGAACATTTAAATACTGGTGGTTGAAATGCTACTATACCAGGTCTAAAAGCGCCCTCACCATCATCCTTTAACCAAACAAAATTATGGAGTTGAATGCGGTGGGGCTGTCTGGGGGTCATTTGGCTGTTTGAAACTCATTAGGATCCATGATTTCTAATTAACACTCTTACCCCATCCTGCTTGTGTAAAAGCTGTGGTTCTGTCTCTTCTCGTTCTCTTTCCCCATGAGATTTCCTATGAGACAGCAGTTTTTAACAGCCCCTCCTCTTCCCTGGCTGGGGGGGCTGCAGTGCCACTCCGAGTGTGCCTGCGTGGAGATGGGTTAAACTAATTAACTACAATTAAACACCATGTGACATGGGGCATAAACCTGCTAGGCCTTTACGGGTAGTTGACACCTAATGGTGCAGAAAGGGAAATTTTAGGATGTTCCTTTGAACTGGTCCTAAGCTTAGAATCATAGAATCGTAAATTGTCTGGGTTGGAAGGGACCTTTAAGATCATCGAGTCCAACCATCAACCTAACACTGATAAAAAAACAAGGAAACAAACAAAAAAACCCCAAACAAACAAACAAAAAACCTCCTCACTAACCCATGTCACTAAGCTCTATGTCAACCTGTCTTTTGAATACCTCCAGGGATGGTGCCTCAACCACTTCCCTGGGCAGCCCATTCCAATGCTTAATAACCCTTTCAGTGTAAAATTTTTTCCTAATATCCAATCTGAACCTCCCCTGGCACAACTTGAGGCCATTTCCTCTTGTCTGATCGCCTCTGACTTGGGAGAAGAGACCGACCCCCCCCTGGCTACACCCTCCTTTCAGGGAGTTGTAGAGAGCGAGGAGGTCTCCCCTCAGCCTCCTTTTCTCCAGGCTGAACAACCCCAGCTCCCTCAGCTGTCCCACTGAAGTCTATCTTTCTGAATTCAATTAAATGGACCTAGAAAAGATGTGTAGTGGGAAGTCCACCATCCTGCAGCATTTGCCGTAACCTTTCACTCTCCGGAGCACGGACAACCTGGCAAACCCAGAAATTGTGTAGAGACTTCTCAGGTGGATCTGCATGGAGTGCTTTGAGTAGAGGATGGCTTGTTAGCTATAGGACGCTCGCCTTGCCAGACCCTACTGGGCCTTCAAAACTCACACCTGAACTGTCTTCCCTTTTGCTTTTTGGTCTGGGCATGTGCTGCAAAAAGGCCCGAGTCCACCAGAGCTCGCTGGATTTTGCTCTGCACTTGCTGCACTCAAGTGCTTATGCTACTTTCATGAATTACTTAGCACTTGTACTCTTGTTAAAAAATTATTTTAATGTTCTTCCTAGCTTGTTATGAACACTAATTTTTAATGTCTGTAGATTAGTAACGAGTAGGCACCTTCCTAATGCTTGAGAAAAATTGGTCTGTTCTTGAATGAAACAAAAATTGAAGTTGTTTCATAATATTTGTTTTCATGCCCTTCGTAACTTCCGTAGCAAGCTTGAGGGCCTTAGAGGTCTTGGCTCTCCAAAGAAATTCGTGCTGTGGTCATGCTTGAAATTCCCACTAGCTGTGGGGGGCTTGCATGGGTGCGTGCAAAAATCGCTGCTTTAGACCATCCTGCTTTTGGCATGAATAGTGAAGAGGATGATCTTGCAATACCATTGGCATCCTTGTGTCTTCCCAACTTCCCTGAGTGTTTCTAGCAGGTAGTATCAAGCTAGGTAAGTCTTACTTGTGCTCTTTAAAAACTTCTTCTGAATGTGTCATATTTTGAGATGTTATTAAAATCAACAGACCATTGAGAGACCGTTTGCCATTGAGACTGGTCACGATTTGTGTCCTTAGGGTATGCTTGTACCTTTGTTTAGTCAGAAATATTTGTGATTATTGCCATTAATATTAAATTTCTGCTTTGCTTTGATTTCCTATCTCCTTTTCCATATTTTTTCCATACTCTTTAAAACTATTCCCTGAATTTTGTCTTGTAGTAATCCTTAGATTCCTGTTTAATACCTTCGGCCACCTTTCACAGTCTCCTTACTTCAGTTATATTCATTTCAGGCATTTCTGGAGCTGCGAAGTTGTTTTCTGCCAGCCAGTTTCCTGAACTACCCATTCTTATACAACCTTTGTGTGCTGCTACGTGCTTATGGTTTCTATTCATCACTGCTAATCCAGTCTCTAGACCTTTTTTTTTTCCTCTCCTCTTTTTTTCTTTATGTGTTTGCATGTCTTTTCTTTACAGTGCTCCCTGTTAGCGAAGATGTGGTTCTTACCTGGCATTAACAGTTGTGTACTGGGGGGTTTTCTATCACTGACTCTAGGCACCACCCGTGCTGGGTAGGTATTGAAAATGCAGAATATTGATAAATGCGAAGTAGTAATGGTGTCAAAGCCAAGAAAATTATCATCAGCCACAGAACTTTAGTTAGGTGATAGCTGCTTCCCCCTCTGCCCCTTTTTCCTCTAAAGGAGAGTGACAGAATAGATAAGAAAGACCAATTGAATTTACGGACAAAGGTTTTCCCAGCCATAATGGAGCGTAGCAACAATAGTCCTGACAGTCCAGCCCTTTAAGGAGCGCAGCTGAAGGTGAAAATCAGTCGGTAAGGCTTAATTAGTGAGATTCTAAAATAAAATCCACATTGAGACAGAGTAAGGTGATGATAAGGAGAGAACCAGCATTTTGTTTATGATGTTATTTACCACTAGCAAAGGCTCTCCATTCCTTTCAGTTAATGATCAGAGATTCGCACATAGTCTTTTCTAAAAAAGCCTAACAAACGTTAATTGCTGAGCATCGTGATTACATAAGCTGAAAAAAGTAAAAGAAAACCCTGCCTATTCCTTTAGATAACGGAGCAGTGGAGCACTATTTAAAAAATGAGTTTCCTGGTTAATATATTGAACCTCGTCTATTGAAATATTGACGAAGTTTGAATAATGAAATGGAAGGCTTACTTGGCTGCTCTTCTGTCGGAGTTGGACTCTGGAGAGTGAGATTCACAGTGATTTCTGTCTAGGGTTGTGAAATATATTGCTTTTGTTCCGCAGATTATTCCACTCAAGGAAGCAAATTGTTTTTCTCCATTTATTTTGCTGTGTTCAGTTTGCACTAGAATACAGGGCAACAGTAGGGGCAGGGATGAGCTGCGCTGCTCCGTGCAGCTTCCGGATGGAAATGTGACTTTGGGATCATGATGGGCTGTGGAGAGGTACCTGCCTTCCAGCTTACTGACTGTTCTCAACCAGGGCTGCACCCCATTTGCTCTCCCCAGTTACGTGCTCAGAAAAATCCATTAACTATATTCAAATGGTTGAGGGAGAGGAGAAATCCTTTTTAATACCTTCTATGCTTTTATATCGTTCTATTCTTCTCATTATCCTACATGGGTCCCTTTCTATTGCTCTGTTATACTCCACTATTGTGCATCATTCAAATATTCCTTTATTTCTTGCCTGAAATTCTGGTCCCATTAGAGTCCGTAGCAAAAGACACACCACCTTTACAGGAACTAGGATTTAAACTGCAGTGTCTTTCCATTTATTCATTACTTAACAACCTGTAGAATAAGAGCTGCATCTCTTCCAAGTTAAGCCAATGTCAAGACTCTGTGAATGGAGCTTGCTGAGAGCATTTAGTTCTTGTAGTCTTTCCTACATAAATTTAAATCACTAATTAGTCACGCTTGCATCTTAATGATTTGCCGTATTGCTTTTGGCTGCTATATGGTTGGATAAATCTTTATGTTAAACTGGCGCCTGGTATTCAGAAACTGAGTAAGATTTGAGAAGAGGCTGTAGGAATTGCACTTTACTCCTTGGTGTGATCTTCAGCATCTGAACGTACGCTGCTTTCTTGTTTATATACCACACGACATACACTTCCCTGAGTCATTGAATACCGTGATTCCTAAGCATCTTAAAGCAGTAATCCATTTTCATTTTCTCCATTGAAAAATCTCTTTCAGATTATATCTGCCAGATTCATTGGAAATCGCTGGAATTTCACTGTATTTTCTTCCCATCTACCAGTCCTTCTGCTTCCATTTATACTTTATTTCTTGACCTCAGATGTGTCTTGTGAGTCCCATTTATTTCTCCTCCTCCTTTTCTGCTGATAATTCTTTTGATGTTCCTTGCAGCTTCCCAGCATAAAGGAAAGCATGGTCCTAGCCGGGGGGGCTTAGGGTGAGTCATTGCTAAATTTCTTACCAAATTCTAAACCAGGAAAAAAGATATTAAGGCTTTGTGGAAAATTTATTCTTGAAGTGATTTTATTAATTTTTTCCCCAACTTCATAAATTTCCATTTATTCTTGTTCTGTTTCACCACCCTTCCACCAGTCATGGGCCAGCTGAGGGATTGGTCTCAGGCATTCCTGGCCTTCACTGGGAGCACAGTATGGAGTGTGCAAATAATCTTTGGCTGTATTTCTGTCCCCTGTTGTGATGGAGGTGTCCTGGGGACTGCGGTCACCTGTGTGTTGTCTGGAAGCAGTGGTTCCTCAGAAGCTAAAGCTGCTGGGGGCTGCTTGTAGGATCGCTGCACCACAAGTTCCTGGTGAAAGTGGGTCTGGTGTCCACTGGTAGAGCCAAGGGCTGGATCTTTCCTTCTTTTTAGGTCTCTATTACAAATAATAGTAAACACAAAAATATTGCAGGTAATTTGAATTCACTTCTTAACTGAAGCTTCCTAGTGTGATATCTGAAATACATATTTTATGTTACCCTGTTTTAACTCTTCTGTCTTTTTTCTTTTGATACATACTGGATTTTCCATGCAGTTTTATTTGCTTATGAAGATATATTGTTTATTACTTAAAATTCTCATACTTGAAATCATGCCTTTGAATATGTGAGTACAATCATCATAACGTGTTTTAGATGTGCTTCTGTAGGTGATGACAGGCTGGTGGTTAGTGCCAAATGACGCTTCCTCTAATGAAAGTGTTGGTGAACACATACAGTAATTACACGTGTGTACAAGTAATACCCACATGAGAATGATTTCGCTCCTAAACACAGTCCGCAATTATTCTGAAACATCAAGAATCTGCACCTGAAATGCCATGACTCTAGAGAATGTATGCAATTTGCTTATTTATACGATTACTCTCCTTTCTCTGATCCCACTCTTTTTTAGGAATGGGCATTGCCATTTTCTGCTAGCTTTATTTGCATCGCTTCTTGTCCGGAAGAAAACAGAGTTATTTTGAAACTTGAACACGGAAGTCAAATTTTATTGTAGTACTCATGATGTCCGGGGGTGTGACTGCCAAATAATATCCAGAACACTTCTATTTTCATAGTAATGTCTTGGATGTCAGCCATGCATTTTCCGCTGAATTAATGAATATCGTCTAGCTGTATCTACCACTGTTGCCAGAAACATGAGACTAAGTGATAATATTTCTGAAATAGTATGTACATAAGATTACTTTTTGATAATGGGTTTTAAGCATACACCTTCTTAATTCTTTAATTGATCTTATTTACCTGCTCTTCATTACTAACCTATGTAAACAAGACCCAAAATCTAAACTCAGGTGTCAGTGTACCATCTCGAAACTTAATCTGCAGCAACATCAAGGAACAGATTACGTTCAGTGGGGAAAAAAAAAAAAAAGTCTTCCCTCAACATCTTCAAACATTTTCCAATGCGAGTGATGATGTCTCGAACCAGAAGTAGGCATAGTATTGCTAATATTACTTTAATAATCAACCTCAAAACCTCTTTGGTGAGCAAGCCTTCCTTTCTCAATGGGATTAACCACTGAGAACATTACAAATGCTGCAAACACCTACATATTTGTACAAAGATAACCCCCTGTTAGAGCGGATACATTCTTTTTTTATCCTTTCTTATTTATACCAGCATGATTCATTAACAGTTATTTTTGAGATGAAGAAATGTAGGCTACTAATATAATTTAAAATGTTGTTATTTCAATGAATAAGTCAGCAATGTTTTAGTTTCTTTTTAACACCAAATGTCTAAATGGAACTAAGGATAGTGAGACAATTATCAGCTTAAATTATTGGGTTTTATCTTTTAAAGATCCTGCATGATAACATGGCTTTAGATAAAGCTTGCTCTCCTCTATTTAGAAGAGAAGATATTTTGAGGGTTGAATGGTTGCGTTA
>JAOXNO010000041.1:65621445-65644550 GCA_028565335.1 Limnodromus scolopaceus | reverse complement strand
GATAACATGGCTTTAGATAAAGCTTGCTCTCCTCTATTTAGAAGAGAAGATATTTTGAGGGTTGAATGGTTGCGTTACGTATCTACTATTTGTAGCATAAAAGACGACTGGAAATTTGCAGTGGGAGACTCTACTTGGGTAACCCAAACGTGCATCGTCTCAGAAGTGTAAGTATAACTTCCTTGGTGCTCACAGTGCTAGGTCCACTTTGGAACCGAGATGGTGAGAATAAGAGCAAATGAGGAATTCTTGAAGATGGCTTAGACTAGATCAGAGTGGGGAAAAAAAGTGTGCAGAGGATAACATGAGGATGCAATAATGATGGTTCTCACTTAACTCCACATTTGAGAAACTACGTCTACAATAATGGAAATGCTTTTTGCTTTCCAGATGATTATACTAGTCTATAGAAAAAGAGGTGTTACTGGCTTCTTCTACACTCATGACCCCCAATGGGGGCTCTTTCCTTAAATTCTTCTCTGGGTAATTGCAGATTCATGGGCTTTAGGGAGGCTGCAGAGTCAACAATGAGTTCTCCTGGCACTTAGTTTGTGGTTTTGTTGATAATACCTCTGCCAGCATAAAAATAGGCTCCTTTTGCTGCTCTACTGTAAAATAAGAATGATAATGGTAATGCACGTTTTTGTCATTAAATACATCATGAAGTAGTGTATACCTGTGGGAAGCCAACCAGTCGAGTGAAAAGCTTTCACAGTTTTGTAGTTTCTTTGCTGATGGTTGAAGCCAAGCTATGTCTCCTCAGCAAAATGTATTCTTTTCTCATTGAAAATACTACCCTCAAAGTGCGATAAGGTATTAAAAAGATACAGTAGTGTCATATTAACTGCTTGATTGTTCCCTCCTCTCTTCACAATTAAACTTCAGCATATGAGGATTGGGTAGGGTTTTTTCTACTGTTGTTTGATATTTGTGTGATGTGACCTCCTATAGAACTTCATCTTCTTGATGAGCTACCTTGTATACTATTGTCTTGCCTCCCCAACTGTTCTATCCCTACCCACGTGCCTTTTTTGCTAATTTTAGGTAATTTTGACATGATGTAGTATCTTCTAGGAGTTCTCTCTCTCTCTCTTACATGCCATGTATTTCCCATTGGCTTTCTGTGGCAGGCAGATAGATTATCCTTAGAGAACTGGTGATGGAGGCAGTGAAAGGCAACTGCAGTCATGAGAAGAAGGGAAAATGTGGTTGAAAAATGGCAGTGAAGGACACCAAGGTTTAAGAGTTGAAGAAAAATAGAAGCTGAAGCTAAAAGAAGATATTGTGGATTTGTTTCTTTGCTGTTTTGTTATAATTCCTGCCTTGGGCTAACTCACAGTCATGCATGAACTTTAACATCATGGCTTTGGTTTCTTCTGACACTTGCCCTGCAGTAAATCAGGAGTAACTCGGTGTTTGAGAAAAGCTTGAGCCAAGGCTGGGCTCTCAAGCTGGTGTTGGTAGGAGGTGAACACTTCTCCATCCTCACGTGTCTTGTCTTACCATCTAGACTTCGGCACAGGTACCGTAACATGTCAGAGCAGAGGGGATGTGTTTCATATCTGATGTGCTGGGGGAATAGTGCCAAAAGATAAGAAGCCTCGAGAATTGGATCCAACTGACACCTGAAATAGTACAAATAAATTCACCCAACACCCCTTACCCTCCTGTAATTACATTTGTCTACTTAAATTGTACTAGCATAATGCACATGGCTCTGGCCCAACATTTGACCACTTTGACTAAGTATATATTTTTTAACTTATATGAGAGACCAGTCTCTTTTTTTTTTCGCCCCATTGAGAGCAATATACACTTTTCAGTTATGAAAATGGTGTTATTCTAAATAAAACTGACATGATCCACCAACACTTTTGGAAGCACAGATGCTTTGTCCCACTATTTACTAAAGAGGTTCACACTTAGATTAAAGCAGTGAAATCAAATCACTGAATAAAGCCTGGAACAACATAATGATTTAAGGAATTCGTTGAGAGCTTTTGGTAGGAGGAAAGTTACACAAAGGCAAAATTAGATTGTTTTCTGTACAACACCAGAACACAGAAACAGCATGCAATCCAATATTGGTACATTTGTTTTTCTAAGCATCTCGTGTAGTTTCATTTGTCTTTGTTCTCCTCTGCAACATCAGACTGCAACCCACAAATTTGTCTGCTGCATCCAAGGCTCATCAGCGTCAGACATTAAAAGAAGAATCAGGCATCCTTCTTTGCAAGAGCTACCAGCCATGAAATTCTCCTCTCTCTGAATGACAATCCTTTTTGTATTTTATTTACTTTTTCATCAGAAACTATGTGGGTTGGGATCCGCACAGCCCCCTGATGTTAAACGATATTTTTCCCGACTCAATGTATACATAATGCAAAGAACAAAATTAATTTGTTGTGTAATTCAGTGCTTCTGAGTGGTGCTGCATCAGGACTAGATTTCCCAGTGTATTATTAGTGGAGAAAATTGCACCACCCTTTCACCAGCTTGTTTAAAGAGCATAAGAATTTGTAGTGGGATATAATTATATTTGATTTGTATTTTCTATCTTATTGTTGGAGGCAAAAGAATGCAGCTTCAGGGGTTCACACTTGAATGCTTTCAGTTCAAGCTGATAGTCTGAGCTAAATAGATCTTTCTGTCCAGATACCGTACAAGTTGTTAATCTCTTGCTTCAATGACACTTCTAAGTAGCTGGTTACTCATAGTATGAAGATGAACAATTCTGGATGAGTTCTAATCGTTGATGAAAACCGACCCTGAAATCAGCCCAGTCCGTAATGAAAGAAATGCCATCAAAAAGTAAGCAAATCAATTCAAACAAGTAGTTTCATGTCAGGTGTTTTTTTGTAGTCTGTATTATTCAGAGTAAGATTGGGTGTTTCTTTCGACCCAAACATGCATAATAGAAATGAGGGGCTGTGGATGCTCTGGGGGTATAAAACCTTGAGAAACCCTGGTCAGAGCTGGCCTTCCCCTTCCCCAGCTCTGGCCGAGGGACAATACTCTGCAGAAACAGAACTACATAAAGTACAGGTTTTTATTTGGATAAGTGGCTTGTTCTTTCGAGCAGTGTACTTGTTAGAATGAAAGCGAGCCGTACATATTTTATTCAAATAGGCTGCTTTCTTCCACATTGCTGATAGATTTCAATCGTGTTTTAAATTTCTCCTTCAGCTATTGTAGCTTTCTCTCTCATCGCATTTGCTTTTCCCTCTCTTCAAGCTGCTACTTGCCAGACATTTCCCTCATTATTGGCCATTGTTTCCTCCCCACTTCCAGCCTTTCACAGGAAATGGGAAGGTTTCCTTTCCCCACCTTTTAACCTTCCATTGTTCCCCTTCTCTCCCCACCCTGACCCAGATTCCTTGCACAATTGCAGGCTACAAAGCAGCCTCTCATCCTTGGGGATAGGGTTTTTATTTCGCATCCCAGGTAAATTCTGAGCTGCGTATCTGTATCAGTGCAGTCAGAGCTCCAGGTGTTTGTGGGTTTTGCCACACTGAGCCTGGTAATTTATTTTTCTTTTAAAAAAAGGAAGCCCCATGATATTCAAGCTCTTTTGAATCATAATTTCTAAACCTATTATCTTCCAACCTATCAAGGAGATTGCAGACATTTGTTCTGACATGGAACAAGTTCTAAGCAATACTTAGCAATTTTTAAATGTAACCTAAATAGAAGAGTCTCTGTGTCTTCTTGATGTTGTGTAAGCATCTGAAAGTAAAGCCTTAAGGTGAACATGTCTCCTTTCTGCAGAAACGTGCAGCTCTGTGGGTGTTATTCATGCTTTACTACCGGAATATTAGTGAAGGCTTATTTATAATCATGTAAGTATGGTAAGAAAGAGGAATTGATTTCCATTTCCCATGGTTTTAAGCTTGTTTATGTGTGGCAACTGTATATTCATCAACTTTTAAATTCCTTTGAAATGTACCCACAAAGCCATACACCTCACATGCTTGGTTATTAAAAAACTTCTAATAACACTTCAAGTAAAGTGTTTTCTGCCGCATTGGAGAGCCCAGCAGTGGTCAGTTCACTCCCCGACACAAAGAATTGCCTCTAATTAAGCCTTCCAGCTCCTTGCTGCTGTTTTTTAAGCAAGTTGTGTGCATGTGCTAGGTTCCTTCGGAGAGCAGAGTGAGACTGGCCCTTGTCAAAGCGAGCACAGGTTGGGGACAGTAGCAGAAATGCCAGGTGAGGGAAGGGATGTCTGGCACATGGCTATGGAGCTTGCATGGCTATTTCTTGTTTTTCTTTCTCCTTCTAATTGATAACTCCTGCCATCTGTTTCTGAGCTGTCTTTTCCTACACACAGTCTCCTGCCACCATCCTACCCTTCAGATTTGTGCCTTGAGGGCTAAGTTTCACAGAATCACAGAATTTTCATGGTTGGAAGGAACCTTTGAGATCATCAGGTCCAACCATACACACAAAAAAAAACCCCAAACCCAACAATCTCAGGCACTAGAGCATCCCCTGAAGTGCCATGTCTCCATGTTTCTTAAATACCTCCAGGGATGGTGACTCCACCGCCGCCCTGGGCAGGCCGTTCCAGTGCCTGACCACCCTCTCAGTAAAGTAATTCTTCTTAAATTCTTAAGTATTAAGTAATTTAAGTAGGATAGTAATTCTTTCCATTAACAAGAGCTGACTAATACCAGTAGCAACTGGGTGGTACTGAGATGCCAACAGTGATGTGGCAGGAGAGATGCTAAGGCCAGGTCAGCTGAGGTTGGGCTCCTCGAGCACCATTTGAGTGGGCTCAGATGCTTCTCTCTCAGTGCTGGTTTAACCGCAGTTCCCTGAGCAAACTCCCCAGATTTTTATAAAAAAAAAATAAGAAAAAACCCCCAATTTTTCTTTAAAAAATAGGTTTGGTTGTTCCCCTGAGGTGGCTTCCTTCTGAATCTGTCACCACCGCCTGTGTTCCTGACCACCTCCTGGCTTTGTGGAATAAGTAAGAAATCTAGAAGCACTGCACCAACCTAGGGTTGGGGTTTTTTTTTTCCTCTCAGGAGTCTTTTTCGACTTTACAGTCTATACTTGAATCTGTCTTTTCTTGTCTAACTCTCCATTTGGTGGCTGAGCATACGGGAAGCCTATTTTATAGTGGAGAGAAATGCATTTATCCATTTTTATATATATACATATTATACAAGAACTGTATTTTTAACAAAAACCTAGATGTGTATACAAGTTAAAGGGATTTTTTCTGACAAGAACTCCAAAATGGACAAAATCAAAAAAGAATAAAGCATGACAATTATAACTGTGTCCTACCATTATGTGAGAAGGTGGGAAGATTAAGGAAGAGCGTAAATTTGGTCAAACAGATAATTTTTTTGCTTTTCTAAAGCCATTTCAGTGCCTAAAAATAGATCCTCAAGAGTATGTAGCTCCCTGATTTCCATAGATTTCTAATAGGATCTATGGACTGAAATACCTATAAAAATTTGAGAACCTGATGTTACAAATGTACAAAAAAATGCTGATCAAAATTAACCTAAAAGCCCACGTTTTTATTTCTGTTTAAGGTGGCTTTTTCTTCTCATGGACGTCATCATGCAGAGCTCACAGACATTTTCCTGCAGAAGAAGTAGGGAAATTAGGGCTTACCTCTATTTGGAAGGTTCTTCCTAATTTTTAGATTATGGATGCCGATGGCTTGTGGGTTGTATTATCGTTGTGTGATAGCGTAGTCAAATTATTAGGTTTTTGTCCTGACTGAATAATACCAGAACTACCATCACGAGGTAGAAAATCTTTCAAGAAAAGGTGGAAGCTGCTGGAATATTTTCTTTTTTAACTTCCCAACACCACAGATTTTAGGACTTCAGTTAAAATAAATGAATTCTAATAAGCTGTTAGTGAAAATTAGAAAAAAATCCAAAACTGCAGCTGCAAATAATTCAGTGACTTCCTTGATTGTCATATTTTCCAAATGTACAATAGTGTTTATTGCAGTAGGCTCTGCCATGTAGGAAGAAATTGTGTTTCCTGTGTTAGGGAAAAGACAGACAGTTAAATGGAATAAAATGATCGCTCATCAGGTGATGTATCTGATGGTGTATTTCAGAGAGAGTTCCCACAGTTTCCATGAAACTCAATAATTTCGAGTGACTTTAATATTTTTTTCATGTTTTTATAGCACTGATTAGAAACCTCTAGATGATGAAATGCTACGGCTCCGGCAAGAATCTAATAAAAATACCCCCTGGGATTGGTTTTGATTGACTACAGTTGCCTGTCTGTTTTTATTTTACTGTATATGAACAGACATGAATGAGCACAATTGAGTTAACCCTTTCCTCCCCTCACTGCTGTGATTAGCTGCTCGGGCTGTCGGTTCTTTGAAACACTGACACCTGCATAAAGGAGCAGGCAGGATTCGGCTCCCAGTGTCACCTCCTCAGTAAGACACCCAGGACGTTCTGCTTAGAGAAGCACGAGCAACGCTGAGATCCCATCCCTTTGGAAGGCGGTAAACGCCTGTAGCCTGTATGTAATTCTGTATGTTCTGGTTGTTAAAGCAGAGAACTGAGCACAGGGGGGCAGTGATTTTCTCCTCTTCCTGGGGGCGCGACAGGTTGTTCTCCTCTTGAAGTGCACAGAGATCCATCTATGCTCGGTGTCGCCAATAAAGTATATTGCCCTACACCATGTACAATTAAGCTGCTTCCATAGAGAACCTGTGCCCTCGGGCAATGCCTGGAGCTAAGGAGATTTCAGGAACTATCACCATAAAACTCCCTTCTGTCCATCCCCATTTGGCTCCTGCAACAGGAGCACCACCAGATACTCAGTTTTCATGCAAAGTTCTCCAGCCTTCACATACTTTTGGCTGAGTTTAGTTAGAAAGCACTACGGAAATGTAAAATATTATTAATAATTCTAACTCCTTTGTAATTTGTAGCTCCAAATATAATCATGGGGATTGAATGAAGATATTAGGAAAAGTCGCGCACAGAAGCTTATAATTCAGATTAGTGGCACGGTTGTTCTGGCGTAACAGCTCCTGTTCTGGAAACAATATTGATTCTTCTGGGGAGCTAATTAATGCACATATTTATAAGCTGGCAAATAACAGTTCAAAGTTAGTCTTTAGCAAGCTTTGCCTCTTTTCAAAGTTAAGGAGAAAATTCTTCCTGTCAAATAAAGACGTTTAGTGATGCATGTTTGGCAAGATTTCCACCTGCTGAGAATAGTTGCTTTTAAAAATAAACTGAACTAAAGTGTAAAATTATATTAATTTAGAGAAATATTCCTTTCTTAATAAATTAATAGCTATGCAAACACTGGAATGTTAAATTAACTTTAAACTATTAAATTTATTTATGCTTACTAATTCTTTTCAGTGTTAAGTTAAATGAGTTCATTATGTATAACAGAGATTAAATCTATTTAACTCCTTTATTTTCTGTCTGTCTTGAGGAAGTTTTCTCAGTGAGAAAAAGACCTAATTTTCAAAATAGATGCATTAGCTATCAGCAGAGCTGTCTGAAATGGAATAAATATTTATTAACTGTTACGGAGTTTATACTATTTGAAGGCAATTTTTTAATGTAGGTTACCCTTTTCTTTGCAATCTTTATATCTTACATTTAACTAGTTATGCTTAAATTTTCTGTGATTTTTAGCACCTCCCCCTGCTTCCTATCTACCCCTTTCAGTTATCTGCTCTTCCTCTGGGAGTGGGTTTGCATTGGCTGCCACAGCTATCTATAGAAATATTTTTTTTTCAGAATTAGTATTTTAAAAACCGCAATTGCTTCTTTTCTGGCATCTGCACTCAACTTAGCGAAAGGGCTTGGTCAAATATTTGTATTTTTTGTGTGAAAAGAAATTGTGTTTTATTTCAGTGCAGTGGAAGGGGGAGTGGAAAATAATAAATGTGCTTGTATCTCATCTGTTCCAGAGCGGAATATAGGCCATGGGAAGATATTCTGTTTAGTGGCACTTTTGTCTTCCTTCTTAACGCAGGCGGTGTGTGAGGCGTGGCGTGATTCGTACTTTTTCCCCAAATTGGCTCTTTGGGGCATTGTGGAAAACAAAAAGCAGATGAAGAGCAAAAGGCAAATAAAGAGCACGAGGCAAATAAAGACCAAAAGGCAAATAAAGAGTAGAAAAGCAGATAGGTAACAAAAAGCAGATAGGTGGCAAAAAGCAGATAGGTGGCAAAAAGCAGATAGATAGGACAAAGCCTCTGGAGTCAGCTGTGCAAGTTTAGAAGCTGCCGGCACTTGTGCAGCATCTCTCATCTCCGTGGAGGTTCTCCCTTCCCCAGCTGCCGAGCGCCGCTGCGAAGCCCCTTTTCACGCCTCGCCAGCCCCTGCCCTTGGCAAATATGGGCATTTTTGGCCCCCGGCGGAGCTCCGGCTGCCCGCACCTCCCTCAAACCCCCACAGCCGCCGCGCCGGGATGGGCTGGGAGGCTGTGGCGGTGTTCACATGACTAATGCTGTGAAAGAGAAAAAGATAGCAAGATTTTTTTTTTTTTTTCCCTTCTTCCTTTTTTTTTTTTTTTTTTTTTGAGCAGCTCCAGTCTATGCACAGTTGGCTCCCAGCTGACAGACAGAATGTGGGGTGGGCTTTGTCACCAGAACGCTGGGTACTGCATGCCCAGCTATGCTCGCAATTACACAGTGCCCAGAAACCTGCTGCTTATGTCAGGGTGCAGGCAGCCCGAACACATAGAAATTGGGTAGCTTTATTTTTGTTTTTATTATTTTGTTATTGTTTTTTTTCTTTTTTTTCTTTTTTTTTTTCTTTTTTTTTTTACCTCTTTATTCCCAGCAAAGGTTATATAATGAGGGGATTGCTGCTAAAGTAAAAAGGGAAAATGAAGTCTTTGTTAAATGCCTTCACAAAGAAAGAAGGTAAGCAATGAAAGCAGAACACTTTGATGTTTCAGACCGGTGTTTTCTTGTGTACATTGAATATGATGGGCTTAGTGACTCTATAATTAATCAATTCCTGCAATTTCTCTTTCAAAATTATTTTGTGTTAGAAAGTCCAATTAGGCAACTGATTATTAAGGCTGGATGTGACTTTATTCATTTTTGGTTTTTCTCTGGAGAGTCAAGTCGTTATAAAAATATTTTTGTTCCCTAAGAAATGCATTTGGAGACACATAAGGAATTTCCTAGGTGGATTTTGTCAGTGAATGATGCTGAATTGCCCCTTCAGATGTATGAAATGCCAGGAATAGAATTCTGAGAGCTGGAGGAAGGATTAAACGGTACTTTTAGGTATGCTTTTAGGGATGATTATTTTAAACTTCAGGGGCATGAAATTAGTTCAGACATTTTCATGTCATTTTTATATCAAGTGTTTTTCCCAAACAAGTTTTGCAACAGTTATACTTAACAGTTTTGAACGTGGTGAAGTATTAGGGGGGAAAAACAGTGTCCAACGGGGGTTAGAGCATGAACATTTGCATTTCATCATTTTGTGTTGTAGTTGGGTTTTTTATTGTGAAAATAATATAAATAATGGCTATAAGAAGCAGCTAAAAAAATATCCACCCACTTACAGTTTGCAGATTGCTGGGGAAAAGAAACAGTTGGGTGGAATATTAATCACTTTAGGCACGGAAATGCTTATTTTTAACTCTTTCTATAAAAGATTTGTGTTAGACACACGTCAATTGGTGTAATTAGTTGCCCCCTGTCCTGTTTATTTTCTGTGGTAAAGGCTGATTTTGCTTGTAGTTCTCTCCTTAAGAACAGAACGTTAATAGCAAAGCAAAAGCTAACTCCTGAATGGTCGTGCAAAATCCTCCTAAAGTGTGCAAGGGAAAAAGAATTAATTTAATCCGGCACCTGGAGGGTGTGTATAAATGCACAACGTACCCTGTTTATCACTAGAGATGAATGCTCCAGGTTTGTGCTTTCTAAAATCTGTTGGTATAAAGGCGCTCAGCCGTTCTCTGTCCGTCCCGTCGCTGTGCCCAAGCACCGTGCCCCTCCTGCTCCCTCCCAGCCCCAGAACGTACCCACCAACATCCCAAAACTTACAGTAAACACCCCCAAAATATTTGCAATATTTAGTTTTATCAGTTTGTGGCAGGGAGGTTCGGCAATCTCCTTGGAGGCTTACCTGGTTAAGTTCGTGAAAAATTAAAATTTAAGGGTCAGATCCAATTTTTACTGAAATCCAGGACACAGTTTGGTGACCCGAAGGGGACAGAAGTAGACCTTCAGGTGGCAAACCCCTCTGTGCCAAATATTCCCGATACTGGGTTTTGTGTGCTTTCTCCTTCACTGAAATTATTCCGGTAGCTGTTCTGCTTTATTGCACCTGGGAAAGCTCCCTAGCTTCAGTCAAATAATTTCTGGAGCCGTACCCCAAATGTCAAAAATAGGGGAATGGCACGTCTATGTCACATCCATCAATCTAGAGGATCTGTGTATGTCCAGTTTGGAAATAAGTGCTGTGAGTTCTCTTTAAGTTAGTACTAACCGGGGCTTTCACCATGACATTTGAAACACCAAGGCACCTTCAGTGACATACTCTGCTGCTTTGGAACCTTTAAAAAATACAAAATATGAAAAAGTTGAAATATTCTGATAATTAGAGTTTCTGCCAGTTTCTAGCTTAAAGATTGGACTTCTATGCTTTATCCCCTTTAACAACTTAAAAGATTACCTCCCTTATTTCAGCCTTGTTTCAAATGAAATATCCTGGGAATGAATTTAAAGCCCTTTCTCTCTCGGCACAGTGTTCTCTGGTTTGGTTCTTCTGATGTTGTTGAGCTATTTACCAGAGAAAGTTTCAGCTCATTAGAAATACAAAGGATGTTATTCTAAAATATTCAGAATCACAGTTAATCAGAAACCGATTCTGGTGAAAATTATATAAACCATTCTTTCACTTGCCGTTCCATCTTTATTTGATGTTATAAATATGCTTTCAGTTTTGCTCAGAAACCTTAAATTTTGCTGTGTTCTCTTAATTAAAGGCTGTATTACAAGGCAGGACAGATTGATGCCTATGTGTATTCATATTTATGTGAATTTTCTTTACTTGCACAGTATGACAGACATTCTTGCTCTGGTTTTTGTGTGGTTTTGAAGGGTATTGAATGCGTAGACATTTCTGGCACTTTAAAAATGGCACTTACTGGCACTTCAGACACGTAGGATAATATTTTGTGGGGCTTCTTTCCCAATTGAAATATGATTTTGTTTGGCAAATGACAACAGCTCAATGAAGCCCTCAGAATAATGCCTGGCTGCCTTTTGTTGGTTATACTACTGCCACTTTTCAGATGGAAATATGTGCACTTTGGGTCAAACCCTGCGATCCCCTGAGTTCCACTGAAATCCATTAATGAGAGGAGTTGCGTGGACGGGGACTGAGTTTTCAGGAGTTTTCAGGGTCAGATCCTTTATTACCTTATGATATAGGTAGGAAATGCCATTGCATCTGGGTGCCTTTTATTAGGAAATTTGCCTTTTAAGTTGCATGTGGAACAAACTGACCCTCTACAGTGAGAAAAGCAAAATTTAGTGCCTGCTTGTACAAATCCTCCGATGACTGTGGCACTTTACCAGTAACGCTTGATGAAGGGATGGGCCCTCTGGTTTGTATTGGGGTTTTATTGCCCTTGCTTTTGCTTTCTGTTATGCCTATTTCATTAACTGCTATATTGCAGCCCTTGGATACAGTGGTGTTCTCTTTGGGACACAGCACGTGACGGAGTGAGTGTATTACCCTCGGGTAGTATGTTCTATATACAATAGTAATAGATGCGGTAGAGACGCCTAGATTAGAAAGAGGGGAATACCTGGGGATTACAGCAGTGTAATAGAGTTCTGCCAGGAGAAAAATCTGTGTCCTCGATTTTTAACCTGGAAGATGGGGGTAAGGTGACTGTTAACGCTACAGATTTCAGGTTGGGCCTGAACTTGAGATGGAACAAAATTTTCCCAGTTTGGGTGCCGATGGGAGAAAGAAGTCAAAAGTTTGCACATCAAAAATTCTCTAATCAGGCCTGCTCCGTGGATTTCTGGTCGAATAGGACAACATAGCATGAATATGAACTTTTTGAGACTCAAACTTGGCAATAGTGAGGTGTTTCCCATTTCCTAGACCATAGTTCAATCTCTTCTGCAGACTCATGCCGCCGGCGTTGCCTAACTATTTATTAAAGCCAGTAAACAGGTTAACGTTGCCCAGTTGTTTTCAGTTTTAATGATGTTTTAAAGGTAATGAATCCAATTAGCTATGCAGGCAAGGTAGAGTTTCTGCTTCTGCAGAAGAAACAATGCCATATGTTGCTAAATCTTTTTACGAGGTGGTAAATGCATACAAATGGTGAAATCATCTGAGATTACCCTGGATGTCTTTCTTTACACAGTGCCCTTTAGAGAGGCTCCCACCTATTCGAACAGAAGGCGGAGATCCCCGAGCACCTTAGCAGCACCTCGGATCTTGCTTCGTTCCAACAGCGACAACAATCTCAACATCAACAACCTCCCCGAGTGGTCAGCCTCCTCCTCTGCTTCTTCACACCGCAGCCTTTCACCTCATCTACTTCAACAGATGCAGAATAATCCTAATGGAACTGTAAAAACTGTGGGGAGTTACACTCCGTCCTCCCGGAGCCGGTCGCCGTCCCTAAACAGGCTGGGAGAGGATGCCAAGCGGCAGCAGCACAGGCACATCAGGTGAATTTTTTGCCTATTTTGCACAGCATAAGATATCCCCAACGTCATCGTGCCGGGCTGTCGTGTTCTTTTATGTTATATAAATAACAGGTTGCCCAGAGAAGCTGTGGATGCCCCATCCCTGGAGGTGTTCAAGGCCAGGCTGGATGGGGCCTTGAGCAACCTGGTCTGGTGGGAGGTGTCCCTGCCCATGGCAGGGGGTTGGAACAAGATGGTCTTTAAGGTCCCTTCCAACCCAAACTGTTCTATGATTCTGTGCCTGTTTTGCACTCTGTATAATAGAGGCAGCCAGGCAGACTTTAAAGTTCAGCAAAGCTCAGCAGTGACTTATCACTGAGTTCACACCTCCACATCAAGGTGCTAGTCCTCAAGATCTTTTAATAGTTGAAATAACGATTGTATTTAACAGCAAAGTAAAATGTTTCTGAGATACTTGGTCCCCTCCTGAAACCCTAGGTCATGCCTGAAACCTACATTGGAGCTGCTCATGGGTGATGAAGCAGAGGCTGTTCAGGTTCTCCCTTCTGTATGTATGTGCTGAACCAAAGATAAAATAGAGGGAATAACTTGGGGAAATGAGTAGGGCTGTGTAGGAGGCTGGCTGAGAGCAAAAGGGGCTTCTTGAGATAGTGATGATAGATGTCATGGGCTTCTTCCATGGTTATCCTTGCTGCACGGTTGTGCATTCCCTATGACTTTGCTGCTCTTTCTTTCCTCTTGTATCACAAATGTGATTTAGCAGGGACTCTCTGCAAATATCCTGCAGCTATGTCCCACTGGAGAGCAAATCTCGGCTACTTAGAGTGATGTGGGTATTGTGAGTAATATGATAAACCAGAGGGTTGTGTCTAAGTTCTGATCACAAATGGGGGCTTCGGCTTTGTAAAGCCACTGCCCTGTGAAGAGACAATTCCAGCTTCACTTTGAGGAGGACTCAGGAACTGCATCTGCAAAGAGTTCAAGTGATGGAGCAGCACCAGGACGAGGGGTTGGAGCTCAAGGCTACAAAACTGCGGAGAGGCAGTGCCAAGTACCGATGGAGAGAATTCGAGCTTCAATGTTTTGACCAAACACATCTAATTGAATGGTCATTTAAAATACCAGGCTTTGTCCTGTTTCCTAGTATCAAAAGACACCTGCTGCTCAGAGTAGGAAAGGGCATGAGTGGTATTAAGAAGTGCAGCTGTTGGTGTCTCTTTGTCATTTGTAGGTGTAACGGATCTTTACTTGAGTTGTCAAGTGAGTAAAACAAAATGTCGTGTAGTCGAGGCTGTCACCTGCTACCTTGCACGTTCTTCTCTCCTTGGCTGCAGGCACCCAAAGTGACTATTTGTGACAGAAACAATACTGTGAGGAGTGGAAATACAGTGCCTTGTAAAAAAAAAAAAATAAAAAATTAAAAGAAGTCTGAAATATAAGTATCGCTGGAAGGAACAGGACACAAATTTCTTATGCTGGTGGTTTCATGCAGTAGAGCAAACTCATCTTACCTGCTTGTATGTTACAATAATGGCAAGAACTCATTTGGTTATAATTTGGGTGACACTTCCTCAGAGAGACCCATATCAGCTTAAAACCAGGTTGTCTGTATCAAGGCTTCTCTCGGGTGACGAGGTGGCCGTGAGGTCCTTCTCCGAGAAGGAGTATCCTCTTCTGCCCCTGGGTATTGCTGATGCCACCAGAGTGGGAGGCTTTACCTTAGAGTCAATTATTGCAGCTGGAAAGCATAAAAAGTGCCTTTTCGTCAATATTCCTGGGATAACACACTTCCAAATTTGTGAAGTATCAACAATCCTTTCAGGTAGGGGGAACAATTAAAAGATTTTTTTGAATAGCAAACATTTATTTACTTTGGGTTTATCCAGCCACTTTCGTCTTCCCTTTCTGAGAGCACGTCAGTTTGAAAATAGCACAAAGGATCGTGGAAACCAATTTAATGCCTGAAATATTGTGGAAATAAAATTTTGGTATTTCTCGTAGTGCATCAGTATCACAGCTACTTAAGCTGCTACCCAGCTGCAGAGCTTCATATGTACCATCAAGGTTTGTTTCAGAGATGTCTAGACTTACATACAAATACTCAGAAGAGAGCTGGAGGCTCTCTACATTTAAAGACAACTAAAAGGATTTTAAATACAATTTTTTTCGTGCAAGCAATCCCTTTTCTTGCCCCAGGCCCCTTTTGCAGTCATGAATGGCGCTTTACATGACACTTTCCTCACAGATTTTGTTTAACTGCATGACCACCTACTTACTCTCAGCTAAATGTGGGAATTGTTGCTGTCTCTGCTTATTATTTGCAAATAATACGTTCACCACGAAGCTGTTGCTTCCCTTAGATGAAAAATTCCGTGTTGACGTAGTGGTAGATTGGGTTCTGGAGCAGAAGCAGCCAAAAGGGGTAGGTTAATGGAGATAGGTTGGAGTGTGACAAAGGATTAATGAGGTTTGTGGGGTTTGTGTTGTGGAAAGCGGTGCCGGAAGGGGTTCCTGTGTTCTCTACAGCTCAGGTGTGTATCTCCTCCTGAGGCTGCTGCTTTTCACACCAACCTGGTTTTGGTGGGTGGCAGGAGGGCCAGGGGAACTTCCTGTTGAATTTGTCCCACGGTGATGAGTGAGAGGAAGTGCCAGCACAGCCTCAGCCAGGGCCGAACCATCGAGGATGGCCACCACCTTGTGGGTGAGCGGGAAACATCTCCATACGTCTTCTGAAATCTCCCCATCCTCCTCCTGCTTCATGGCATGGGGCTTGCTGGGCTGGGAGCCCAAGCTGGGGACAAGGCAGGTGAGGAAAGATCTTTAAGAAGTCATCTGTCCCGTGTTGCAGCCCTGGTTTCCATTAGCAGACCAATCTCAGGAGGAGCGATGCATTCAGTGCGAATGTTTGATGTGCCATTTCCTCCTCCTCTTCCAGTAAGAGAGAAAATGAATGAATCTTCTGTGGTGGGAGTTAAAGAAGATGCTGGGACATAGCGTGGTGAATAGCTGCTGCCAGACTAGGCAGAAAATACAGCTTGATCCAAGTGGAAATCAGATGTGTAGCGACAGTTTATAGAGCTGGATTTTTTTTATGGTGATGACTGTTTCTTCGCTTATAAGAAAAAAGGAATGGAGCAAAAGAACTGAAACCCGAGCATCATCTTTTCCTGTCTTCATTTAAACAGCTGCGGGAGCTGGCTGAGGTTTCTGATGCAAAATCCATCACAGACGTGCAACCAGAGCTCACTTTTAAACTCTTTAATTGTGGCTTATCTTTATTAGCACCCGTCCACAGTAACAGAAGAACAGGACAACGAGGTGAAAGGGAGATGTGATCCCAAATGCTAACGAAGTTACTGCAGAAAAATGGGAGGGTTCCTGATACAGACAACTACTTCTTTACCTATATTGAGACCCTTATTAACTCCAATTTTGGTAGGAGATTGGTTAAAAAAAGGGTGAAGAAACAGAAAACTCCAGCCCTCGTATTTGAAGAAAGAAAGTGGAGTGTTGCAATGTTAGACCACCATTAAATCATTCTTCTTCCCTTGGTACTCTTATCTTTTTCCTATATGAATATTCTTCTTTTTCACGAATATTTTGTTTCTAGACTTTCTGGGTAAGACCTCAAGTTTTTATGGTTTGTTTTCAAAGTTGAATAGTAGCAGATTGCAAGTTTCTTACGGTATCTCCTATAAGTTTTCCACCGTCCTTAATATTTGCCTCTTTTGGCAGTTCACTCATTTTTCTGGAGGTTTAGTAGTGATCTTATGCATCGTTCACTGCATGTAATTTCTTCATTATACACCATGAGTAGATCGTGTGTTGTTTGATGACCCGTGACTTACCTGGGCGTACCACTCTGAAGTCTTTGGGAGAGCTACTGATTGCCATCAACAAGAAATAATCTTCTGGAGAATACATTAGCTGTAAGAGCCATGCTTTGTGCAGATCTAAAATTTAGCTCTAGGCCTTGGAGTGATGTAGTAACTTGGATTATTCAGTCCCTTCAGTTAATAATTCAGTTATCTTGATTGTTGAGTTAACATGGCAGTATTACAAAGATATCCATGCCCAACAACAACGGTAAATACTAACGTTTTAGAGTCATTCTGACAAATTGTGATGCTTGTAACGTATGATTCGCATCTAAATTTTAAACTTCATCAGGGTCTGTGAATGTGCAAGTTTAATTTGCAGAAAACCCAAAAATTTTAGTGTTACGTGTTTCCTAGGTCATTGTGGTCTAGATGATCTCTATGGTCCCTTCCAACTCTAAAAATTCAGTGAAATTCAGTGAAATATTGATCATGTTTCGTATTGAAAGATTTCAACGATTAAAAGCATGTGTTTAGGATGAAAGCTGTGCATTTTTTCTGCAGGGTTAGATGTCTTACTGGAATACAGTTATGTTATTCACTGCTTAATTTAATGTGATGGTAAATTATAAACTTTGCCCATTTTAAATAACCAGTTAATGTGTTTCAATTTCCAGTGCCGTTTACAATCCTAGTGCCAACAAGGATACTCTGTCTGCCTTGGATTATCAGGGTCCAAAACGCAAGCTTTACAGTGCTGTACCTGGAAGACTTTTTATTGTCGTAAAGCCATATCAACCTCAAGGAGAAGGGGAAATACATCTACACAAAGGAGATAGAGTCAAAGGTGAGTCCGTAATTAATTCTGAATAAAAATGTTCTTCTGCTAGATGGAAACTGTATTTTAAAATTTTATTTTAGGGGAAAATAAATCTGTTCGGTAGAATTGCTTTTATGGTTTGATTTCTTTACTGGGTATTTTGCTCTTGGTTCTATTTTGTAACCAATGCATATTCAGCTACCATTTTAACTGTTAAGTGACTTCATGGTACTATTCCAATTCAGAAATATGTGCAGTAATAGCAGCATTGTCTTTTACACAGAGCACGTAATTTGCTTCTGTAGTCATTATAGAAAGACAACTCCAGGGCTTTAAAAGGTTGTAAACATGTCAGCTCTCTAAGCAGCTCAAGAAGGAAACAGGGATAAGGCCAAGTCTGTGTCAAGCCTGTTCCTCAAGGAACAATTTATTGGTTAAGTAGAAAAAGTCCCCTCATGAGACTCAGGATAAGTAGGTAGGTAGAACCTACTGTAAATATTTTGGGGAGGAAGTGTGGTGGTGCATGTATAATTTCTGTCCAGTGATGTGCTTCCCAACTAAGAATATGTTAAAATCAAGGCCAAACTTTGTTACTATTTTGAAGACCGTAAGTACACCCAGGTACAGCTGAGAAAGTGGGCAATGTGGTTCACAGGATGGACCTCCCTAAGGGTACCTTGTTACGCAGTTTCAGCCGGGGTTTTGCACATCCAGGTAAAACTGGCTAGGGAATAAAAAGACTTTCTGCTCAGTCCGTATAAAACAAATACCAGTTATGGAAATTAAATGAAAGGGAATAAATTCAGTGTCCTAAGTAAAAGTGTTAAGCAGCTGAAAATTTCCTCGGGACTGAAACTACTTATCTTACAAAGGAAAACTTCAAATATCTCCTCCCTTGAGCCTGCAAACAAGAGTTGGAAAAAACGTGGTTTAGAAGGTGGTTTTGTATTTTCGTTTTTGGATGTGGCCGATTCTGAAGCATTTGTGGATTTAATAATTTTTGTTAAGTCTTCAGAAGGTGTAGAACCAAAATCTGAAGAATGCTGCACTTAAAACATACACAAGATTCATTTTAAATGCAAGGGTGAAGGTTAAATTTAGGAGAGGTGATGATGTCTGTAGGGCTGAAAAGATAATTTTGCAGTCTGAGAGATTGTCCCTGGTTCAGGTAGGGAGCAATGATGATGATCTAGAGAAAATAGTGCACAAGTACTTTTGGAAGAGCCCATATGAACATTTCATAAAACATTATGGTTGACTGTTGGCTGAACGTGAGCCAGCAGTGTGCCCAGGTGGCCAAGAAGGGCAACAGCATCTTGGCCTGTATCAGGAACAGCATGGTGAGTAGGACTTGGGAAATGAGCGTCCCCCTGTACTGGGCACTGGTGAGACCCCACCTCAAGTACTGTGTCCAGTTTTGGGCCCCTACCACAAAAAAGACATTGAGATGCTGGAGCGGGCCCAGAGAAGGGCAATGAAGCTGGAGAGGGGTCTGGAGAATAAGTCTGAGGAGGAGAGGCTGAGGGAGCTGGGGGTGTTCAGCCTGGAGAAAAGGAGCCTGAGGGGAGACCTTCTTGCTTCTACAACTCCCTGAAAGGAGGATGTAGAGAGGCAGGAGTTGGTCTCTTCTCCCAAGTCAGAGGCGATAGGACAAGAGGAAATGGCCTCAAGTTGTGCCAGGGGAGGTTCAGATTGGATATTAAGAAAAATTTTTACACTGAAAGGGTTATTAAGCCTTGGAATGGGCTGCCCAGGGAAGTGGTTGAGGCACCATCCCTGGAGGTATTCAAAAGACGGGTTGACATAGTGTTTAGTGACATGGTTTAGTGATGGTTTTTATCGGAGTTAGGTTGATGGTTGGACTCGATGATCTTAAAGGGTCCCTTTCAACCTAGACAGTTCTATGATTATAAAAATTGCAGTTAATGGATGTTATCTAGGCTAGAGTAAAATTAATAGAAGGCAAGCAAAGCTCTGAGGTTGTAGAATTTCTTTGGAATGCCAGATATCAAATAAAATTCAAGTCATGAAAAGCAGAAGTCATCTTCAGATTCAAACAAAACTGACAGAGCTTTGCATGGTTTAGGAACCAGCTCTGCAAGCACCCAGTATATGAGAATAAATGCAAGAGAAGTAATGCATAATGGCACTTCATAAAAGCCTTCCAGTCTCAAAAGAATGGGTACAATCTAGAGAGAGGTAAAGCTACGTTGTGAGTAACTATGATGCAAAAATGTAGAGCAAATAAAAAGAAAACATGATGTTTTCTTACCTTTACAAAAGAACGCTGGTTCTTGGGTTAAAATGTGTAAGCCTGGGGGATTATGGAATTCTCAGTGGAAGGGTGGAGAAAGAAAACATTTGAGAACGATGCTTGTTGGTCACAAGAAAAGTTACAAGAAAATGAAAAAAATGTTGCTTATAGAGGGAAAAAAAAAGATTAAAAAAGCAAGACTTAAGCCTGTGTATTAATCTTTGTGTATTACTCTCAGAAAATTTAACAACACCAGGAGGAATTGCTGGTACCCACAAAGGATGCAATTTTGGGGGTCATGGGTGGTACTAAAAAACTTTCTGCACCGAGAGTGTTTACGGAGGTTTGGGAGGTGCCAATAGCTAAATAATGAGTATGGTTGAGTACCGTCATCTGTCCTTTGGGGAACCTTGTATCCCTACACAGTTGTGTTCAATTGACTTGTTTGATTTAAAGATGTAGTGATATTTTTGTTTATGTAGAGGATGTAAGATCAGCATAGATTCTTGTCACCAGAATAAAACAATAAAGACTCTGGGCAGTTCTGGAGAAGAACCAGGCAGCAAATGTGTGTGTTCCCAGGTGGAAGAGGAAACAGTGCAACAGGTTACTTGGGATGCTGAATTTTATAGGTGTATTGATTATTTGGCTGCTTGTTTACATTAGAATTTGGAGGATTATATGCAAAAATATCCCAAGAAGAAGAGATTTACATTTCAATGAAGAGTTTAATATTTAAAAAAAAATTAGTTGAGGAGCCCTTGGTTCTAAGTTATTATGAGAGTAACTGGAAAAGAATGCAAGAAGAAATTAGTCCACTTTTCACATCTTCTTACAATAGAATCATCTAAGCTTGAGACTGAGGATTTTTGTGGGGGACATTAACCAATGATTGTCAAAATGCTGAAATAGAAAATGAGATTGTGTCTAGTCTGTGAGTTTTGCATCTTTATTTAGGGGGGGAATCTGTCTTTACTGAAACTCATTATAAATTAATTATTACTGTTAGGAAAAGGGGGACATACCCATCTGACATCAAATCATCCCTGCAGGGATTATTTTTTCAGCTTCAAGTACATGATTTGCACATTGAATTAAAATCTGGCAGAGGTCTAGCATTTGCAGGCACACTTGTTTTAGAGCATTTTATAGAACTTTGATGAGGTAAAGTCGGGTGAGATTTTTATACATGTCAGTTTGCTTTCAGAGAAAGTTTGAAAAAAAAAGAAGTGTTCATAGGGGTTGTCAGTGTTACTACTTAGGATGAAATCTTGTGGAGCGTAATTTAAGGCTGTTTGCACGGCAGGGCTGGAACATTGCTAATCAAAGGACAAACTTCCAGAACGAGATCAAATCCTATTTCGTGTTACCGTGTCAATGGTTCCTCAGTTGTCACAAAAAATATGTCAAAATGAACAAAACAAGGTCATGTAGAGAACGAAGAGTCCAGGTAAAAAGACAATGATGCTTTAAAAAGGTCGCAGTTGTGTAACAGTGTCGAGGAAGCCACTCAAACTTATATGTGAGAAAATTCCAGGTTCAATTAAATTGGGATTCACATCCCTCTTCCAGTCAAATTGTAATTATTTATAGAGGATAAAAAAAATTACTCCAATGTGAGAGATTGATAGGCTCCCTCTCCATCATCCAAACACACAGGCAGTAGAACTCTCATAATCCTCTGTACTTCTTGTGTGCTCTCGAGTGCCAGAACCACTGGTTATAAGGAGATCCTGACTTTTTCTGAGCCGGAATTCCACTTGATACTGGATATATTTTCTGTCTTTTAGAGACTTGCTTGGTGAGACCATGATACAGTCAGCACTGGGGTTTTGATTTTCTGGGGGTACACATGCCTTATTAGTGTTTAGTAGCGACTCACTGTGTGCAATGCTTGGAGGAAATAAAACAACATGAATTCCCTGTGGAGTTCAATTTTTCCTCACCTTGGAAATACCTTAGCTTCACATTTAAAAAAATAAAAAAGCTTTTTCCTAGCCCCTTCCCTCTGCCTGCTTGGTAGCTGAACTGTTCTGTGTAAAACACGGATGCTAAAGTACTGACTTCTTGGATTGTTTTGGGGAATTCAAACGTGTCTTGGCATTTGCTGTGGGATTCTGACCCATGTTCAGTCTGACCCCGGGGAGATGCTCATCACATGTATATCCCATGAGACTAATCACAGTGAAGATGTAGCAAGGCATTTATTACAGGGATAAAAACCCAGAACAACATATTAGAGAAGGGGATTAGTTGGGAAATGGTTTTATGGATTTTCTTTTTTAACGTGGTAGAATTAGAAGGGTCATGGAGAGGGGTGAATTCCTAAATTCTTGATGAAAAAGGCTTTCATCAGATGAAGACAAGACAAGTTGGTTTTTTTTCTAAACCCACTAGAAGTGCATGAGTGACAATAGTTCACAGTACACGATACAAGGAAACTGCTGAGAGATAGCTGTGAATGGGCAAGGTCCAAAGAAAATGTAAACTAAACAAAATGGTCTTGTATTAATAGGACATTACGTAGCCTGTACAAAAATATCTGCTTTATTTTTAGTTGTTAGTCATTCATACTGACATCACTTGTATGTCTGCCACTCATGCAAGAAGGGCCATGGCTCTTGTAAAAATAAATCTGATACCTTTATTTGTACGAGCACAATCCCAGTCTTACTGAAAACATAAATGAAAAAAGAGCTAGCTTCATTCCTCATGGAAGGATCTTTAACAGATGCTGTTCTTTCTTCATTTTATATCTAGAAGTCCATAGCAGTAAATCTGCCACAATCCAAACACACACATATATATAATGTAAAGTATCTGTAAAATGTATTTTAATCAGCCTTCGCCTTGCTAAATTTAATTCTAAAACTGGAAATCGAATGGCCTCTTTTATGACCAAACTCAGATGTGTGAAGTGATGCTTCGAAGTTCTTTGTGAGCAAAGGATTAGTACTTTTCTGTCAGGAAGCTAAAGCAATGCAGAATTACCTCTGCCTCCCCGAGGAGGTTACCTGGGATTCAGGTCTGTACTAGCACACCTTGCTGGAGAGGTAACAGGTACGAGTTCTAGGTACAAATCAATGTGGTGCAGACAATCTCCAGTCACTTAGAAAGAAAACAACCAAAATTGTTTTCAGAATCTGTGTTATATTCAAACATACCTGAAATGCATATGAATTATCTGTCCTCACTGACCTAGAAAGAAAAAAACCACATGGTTGCCCGATTCAAATACTTAGAAAACGTTCAAAATCAGCCTGCTCACAGTTTTGTTTTTCTTGTCTTTCTATGTGTTTTTATTGCAGCGTTTCCATTTGCCATGTGATTTCTAGTTATTTTGTCCAATTTTCAGGTCCCAGATCATAGTATAGTTTGTCCATGGGTGGCTTCCAACTGTACGTTTTTACTTTCCTCATTTATTTTTATTGCCTGCCCTGATGTTACTATCTCCTCTCTTTCATCTGGAAGGCAAACAGAATACAGGGCTAGTTCTGGAAATGAAGTTTCATACTTCATACATACAGAATGGTTTGAGTTGGAAGGGAC
>JAOXNO010000041.1:65574875-65621365 GCA_028565335.1 Limnodromus scolopaceus | reverse complement strand
CAAAGCCCCATCCAGCCTGGCCTTGAACCCCTCCAGGGGTGGGGCAGCCACAGCTTCTCTGGGCAACCTGTTCCAGTGCCTCACCACCCTCACAGTCAAGAATTTCTTCCTGGTATCTGATCCACTTTCAGTTTAAAAATGTTCCCCCTCATCCTGTTACTACACTCCCTGATAAAAAGTCCCTCCCCAGCTTTCCTGGAGCCCCTTTAAGGACTGGAAGGGTCTCTCAGGTCTCCCTGGAGCCTTCTCTTCTCCAGGCTGAACCCCCCCAACTCTCTCAGCCTGTCCTCCCAGCAGAGGGGTTCCAGCCCTCCCAGCATCTCCATGGCCTCCTCTGGCCCCGCTCCAACAGGTTCGTGTCCTGATGTTGGAGGCCCCAGAGCTGGAGGCAGCACTGCAGGGGGGTCTCCCCAGAGCAAGGCAGAGGGTCAGAATCCCCGCCCCGGCCCTGCTGGCCACGCTTCTTTTCATGCCACCCAGGATGTGAGCACACATTTCCCTCTTACTGTGTTTAAAAAAAATTCCTAATTCCTAGTATCTAAAAAAACGGGGATTTATTTCGGTGTCTCAAATATGCTCCAACAGCCTTCTTCATGAACGTTCTGAGATGCCTCCTGTGCAGGCACAGTCTGCACATCTGAGAAGAGTTTACCACAACCGAGGTCTGTTCTCGGCTCCATTCCTTGGGGTCAGAGAATCGGTAGTAATTCAGTAGCAGTGATTCAAGCATCTGTTGTAGGCAGAAAGTCAGTAGCTCTCAGGATTAGAAATATTGACCCTTGCAACACTACTTTTATTTCAGCCTGATCTCAGCCAGTAGGGCAATCCAAATATATTGCTAACATTTTCATTTCTTGTGAAATCTACTTGTAAGTCATTTTGAAAAAGAAAGATTATTAAACCCCTGCTGTGCTTGAAGATATTGCCAACAGACAGTGCTTGTGGGCAGAAGGAAAGTTGTTCTCCCGGGTTTTTGCACTTGTTAGATTAGTAAATAAAATACTGGAAAGGGAAGCGCCTCAGAAATGTTGCTTTGTTTCTTCAAGAGCATTTTGTACCTTGTGTGAATAAGTACGGCAGCAAAATTTAACCTGAGAGGTTTGCATAAGCATTGTTTTGCTACTCTTTTGTATGAAGGAGGAAATTAATGTGAAATGGAATATTAAGCACCCAGATTCATCGGTCTGTTTTGCTTCCTTACTGTCTCCTGGCGTGATCGGTTTGATTTAAACTCCTAACATAAATAATTATGACTCATCATAGATAATAACCTAACTAATTTCTTCACGTTGCTTGTATCTGAAGAGCAGGAGTCAGTTGTGCTTCAAACTGATATATCAAAGTGTTGTAACAAAGACACGGCCTTGCTCCTGCTCGCTTTGCTGTCAAGGCTGCGAGAAAGTGATTAGGGCATAAAACCATCCACAAATCCCCATCGTCTTAGCTCTTGACTAATTAAAGCCAGCCTTCCTTCTGGAGTTGGTGACTGGCCCGAAATATTCAGGAGAGGGGGAGTAGCAGAAGACGGAGAGGAGCTATGAAGGGCATCGTCCGACACAGTAGTACAGGCTCCACATCTGGTTTGGGACCTCTCCTCAGATTAACGCTCTCTCCTCTGCATTCCCTTCACCTCTAGTTTGGGCAACGCTGTGGAGAAGAGCAGACTTGACTCTGTCCACGCCTTCCTCAACACAGATGGTGATCAATGTTACAAACAATGGTTTTTCCAACACTGGATTTGAATTTCTGTCCAAAATTCAAATCAGAGCAGAAGATTTGTTTCTTGTGTTGTTTTTCTCTCTTCTTCACTTTCCCTAAATCATTCAAGAGACAGCCAAATAACGGGAAAAAGATGATCTTTATAGAAGGTTGTTGGCAAAGATAAAAAAGGAATTACAAAAAAATATGGGGCCAAATCTTGAACAGCACAGCTCATTCAGTTTTATTTCAGTTGAGCCCTATTTCCTTAGATTTAGAGGATTACGTGCAGATTATTGTATTTGCAGATTTCGACATAGTGAGTGGTTGCTCTGTTAATAGTCACTGTCATCTTCTCATCCCAGGGTCCTTTTCCTGAACATTGCTTGTTTGCACTGTTTCTTTCTTGAGAAGGTAGAGGTGATAGAAGATCAATAACTGGTTTTTATCAGGATCTAGCCTGACGTTGATTTGTGGCCACAGTGCTTGGGTGGTTTGGGTACTGTGACATGCACCCAAAACCTGAAGCTAAGGCTCCGTAGTCTTACCATCTGCTTGCAGATGTTGTGATGGGACACAACCAGGAGATGTGCAGTAAGCACAGTTAGACTATTAGGAGAAATCAGATGATTAAATACTGAATTGCAGACAAGTAAGGTAGTTTTTCAGGTAAACCAGCAGTCATTTGATAAACTCCTTGATGCCACAGTTGGATCACGCTTTTATTTTGGAGGCAAAACTGGAAGTTAAACTTAAGTTTAAGAAAATAGGAATATTTTCTGCCCTTGTTACTTCCCTAATTTGGTGTCTCCGTGAGGTCCCACAGCCCAAGATGGGAGAGAACTGCTGAATTTGCTTCTCCACTACAAGAAATGTCTGTGGAGCTGCAGTCGAATCCGACTGCTCAGGTCAATTATACAAAATCATTAGCTGCAGATACACAAGGCTCTCCTTCCAGATTGTACGTGGCCTGCACAAGAACATTTTCTACGTGGCAGCTGGGGCACAGTCACTTGTTTGCACGCTGGAGGCCTTAATGTGGTTGTCATCAGGACGATAGGCAATGACTTCCTCCCCAGTCCTGTTGCGCTGAGCTCAAGTCATGTCCGTCTCTCTTGATTAAGTATTTGAAAGCCAGAAACATTCTGCCCATAAGGCAGAACAGACACATCCTGTTCATCATTAACCACATTAATCACAGGAGGGATGTCTATCAGGAGCAAGTAGGGGTAGATATAGAAACAGAGTAAAATTTAAACTAAAACCAGGTTTTGAGAAAAATATCTCCCTCCAAGAGAGAGGAAGATTAAGTTGTGGCTTGTGCTGACCTTCCTTTACGTTGTGTGTAGAGTCTGAGTGAAGTTGTACTTCAGAAGCAGAGATCTGTCACCGCCCAGTACCTGTCTCTTAACATTGTTTTCGATTTTCCTGGTTGTATGCAAAAATAGATCAAACATTGAATTTTTGTTTCCGTTGGTACGTATACTTAGGAAATAAGTTGCCGTTACAACTGAAGGTTAGGAACATGCGTTTTTAAGTTGTTACCATTTTAGGGGCTGTTTCAAGCAAAATTGGTTTTATCATTGCATAGAATATCTGCCGTTTGGAAGCTTTCCTTCCCAGAGCCAAATAATTCTGAGAATTTACATCAGACAACAGATATTTCTACAGGAGAAAAGCCCAAGTTATAATACTAAGTGTTTCTGAGAGAAAAAATTTAGGTCTCTACCCACTGGAAATTTAAA
Organism: Limnodromus scolopaceus; assembly: GCA_028565335.1. Taxonomy (NCBI): domain Eukaryota; kingdom Metazoa; phylum Chordata; class Aves; order Charadriiformes; family Scolopacidae; genus Limnodromus; species Limnodromus scolopaceus. The sequence goes on along the minus strand of JAOXNO010000041.1, from coordinate 65,617,922 downwards.
ATCTATTTTAAAAAAGCAAATCCAGAAGATTGTTACATGAAGACAAAAACCCAGAGTTCAGATTTGCACTGAAACTTGCTTAGCTAAAATTCAGGTGAAATCCCTTTGTATTTCATTGGGTAAATGGCGTTTGTTATTCATAATAGAACAATGGAGTCAAGGTAAATACCTCTTAAATGGAAGAGGACACTATCACCCTTTCAGGTTAAGAATGAAATGCTGAAATTTTCTACTGTGTGGTCTAGAGAGCTTTCAGGTGACCTGTTTCCACATCTCACTAACAGTATTGAGATCTTTAGCTGCCCTTGATTTGCAGATAGAACTTTTACTTTTAGCTCTGTTAGTTCTTGCTTCAGCATAGGTTAGTTCAGCTGCTAGACTGCTAGATTTTTCAATGAATTTTCAACTTTATTTTGTATTTTATTGCCATTCCGTTAAATTTTCTTTTTTTTTTCCTCCTGGTTGTAGAAATGTAGAAATCCCAATCCATATAATTATTTCTTTTCCCAAGAAAGAAGTTTATGCAAGCACCAAAAATTGATTATAGATATTACAAAGACATTTGAGATGTATCCTGTAGCAACTATAAAGACAAAGGCCCACATTTGGCTTTAAATTGCATTGACATTTTTTGCAAATAAGGATACCTAGAATAATTCACTCATTGAAACGTGAACATCACAAAGAATTTAGAAATAGTATGCACCATCATTTGGTGGAAAAATATACTCTATTTCTTGATTGGGGCATAATGAAGGGAGGTGTAATGGGGAAGAATAGAACTTCTTTATTGTTTTGATTAAAGCGAATTTTTGGTAGTATATTGAGTAATTGAGCTGTTTGGGATGAGTATGTTACATTAATATTAGTTACAACATATACATTTTCAATAAGCTTACAGAAGTTGCAAGAGGCAGAACATCCTATGCTTGACTGGAACTATATAAAATTTTGTTGGGTTTTTCTCTGGACTTTAGCAAAGCAAAATCCGGCTAATATTAAGTATAATACTTTAAAGACATTAAAATACAAGATCTAGATTGGCACCTGCTGATACATGTTTTCCTGTTATTCAGTTGTTTGGTATTTGTCCAATTTTGATTTGCAGTTTTGTTCATATAATTGAACATAATTCTTGTTTTAAACTGTGCTTTTGTTGCGGAAAAGACTTACCAGGATCCATGATGTTACTAGGACCTTAATTTTACTCTACTCTTATAACATCAGATTCTTTTTGTAATTCCTGTTGTGTGTAAATAGACTCTGGCCTGCTCTTGCCATAGCAACCACATCTTTTGTTTTTACTAAAAGCAAAAGGGAGAAAATGCTTGAAATGATGAAGCTTAATTATTAATTTTGGGAAAGTTGTCCTTTGATTTACCATTGTTATGTCCTTCAGAAGGGAAAATGTTGATTAGAAAATCTCTTGCTGGTACCAAATTACCTATTACAATGTGTCTCTTAAGCACTGTTGTGAGAGGGAAGACAGAAATTAAGGCCTCATTCTAAAAATCATCCATGGGTGCAAAAGATAAATTGTGTTTTTTGATTTATCCTTTAAGTTCCCAGTTACGCACATTGGAACACATGAAGTGTTGCCAGTTTTTATAGATATGTAGATTATTATGGCTTTGGCTCCTGCTGCAGAATTAAACAGATTATTTCAAGTTTTTTGGTAGTGCAGAACCATCTAGATCTTAACTTCTACATTTTGAGTATTAGGTTATATGTGCTTATCCACCATCTTGACAACAATTTGTGTCTGTCTCTGCACATCAGCTCTACTGCTGGCTACCCCACCTTTGCCTCTTGTGTCATCTTCATGCCTCTTGCAGTTCCATCAGGCTTTCCCTTCATAGAATGGTTTGGGTTGGAAGGGACCTTAGAGATCACCCAGTTCCAACCCCCTGCCATGGCCAGGGACACTTCCCTCTAGACCAAGTTACTCGAAGTCTAATCCAGCCTGGCCTTGAACCCCTCCAGATGGGGCATCCACAGCTTCTCTGGGCAACCTGTTCCAGTGTCTCACCACCTTTCCTTTCTTGGCACCCTTAATGATGGTTTTCCTTGATAGTAATTCCAAAGGTATTGTCGTTTTCTTTGTAGATGTAATCTCTAGACAGGCTTGAACCAGAAGTATAAAGGCTGTCTGGATTCTTTTTTCCATAGCTGTTATGTCTTCAGGCAGGACTATGTGTATTTTTGCTTTACTCTTGCTATTAGTAATTTCTAATATTTAATAATTCATGTACTAACAATCTAAAGTGGGACTGGTTTTACTCTGTAGTAACCACTTTTTGCCTTGCACTCACAGATAGACTTACAAAGTGAATTTCTTTTCCCATCTTGATTTGGATGTATTATCAGCTGCTAATGCCACAAACACATGAAAGGTTGGTGAAACATCTAAGGTGAAACCTTAGATGAAACCCATGAAACATCTAAGGGTGCGAAATACCCAACTTCCTTCTTATAGTGCAAATGCTTTTTTGGAGATGGAAATATCCGTGTAATTTGTAGCGTCAAAATAGCACACCTGACAGATTAATAAAATACCGAATTAGGGAAGTCTTTCTCAGTCATCAAGTAGTTTTTGTTCTCCCTGCCTTGCCACTTTGTGGAGTGAAATCAGGACTGAGATTCCGGGCTGAAAACTCTCCTGAGAAAAAACAAATTACTTGCAACAGGAATCTTTCACTGTCTCACGTTCTGACATTTCTTTCAGCTGGAGTCCTACGCTCATTTTTATAACTTGAAGTTAAATCAACTTACAGTAGGATCCTACAATAATTATAATATCTATATATGTTATTAATTAAGTTTTCTTACTTCCTTACCTCATATATAAGAAATGTACTCTAATCTTATGTGCACAGAGGTTACATTGTTAAAAATATATTGGAAGCTGATGAATACCCAATGTATATTGGATGAATGAATAGGCTTCTGTTTTATGTAATACTGAATTATCAGATTGACTTTGGTGTTAATGTGCACACATTTTAACATGTTCAAGAACAACTGGAATTTATCATATTTTTTAGTAATTATGCCCCAAATTTATATTTATTGCCATTTTTGGTTATGTATTAGGTCTTCTATTAATGCTGTTAAAGCACAGATCCGATATTTTTCCTTTTTGCTCGCGTTTAAATGTAGACATGAAATATTTTCTGCTTTTGTTAACAATATCAATAGGTGTTTGGTAACTAAAAGAAAAAGCATGCTAAACTTTTTTTATTCAGTTTATATGTCACTGTAGAGTTGTTGGTGTCTTCCAAGGCCAGTGTCCTCCCCCATTATCCCAACTCTCCAGTGCTTGATGAATTGGACATTTGGGACCCATCCAGGTGTAGGATTTTGCCTTAATGGATCTATTCCCTGGGTATTAACATGTATTTCTTATTGACAGAGATGTGTAAATATGCTGGTCATAAAATCTGTCTCCCTAAATTTCCCACGTTAAAAGACTTTAAATTGACACAATTTAAAACATTTTTCTGTCAAATCTCTATGTTCATAGATATCCATGTTCCATAAGGAATACCACAAATAGCTTAGGATTGCGTTAATGAAAAACTAGGTAAACATTTAATTTTGAATGCAGTTTTACAGATCCTGCTGTGTCAAACCAGACTTCTTAATACCTCTTTAAAATTACCAAGATTCTTTTTTTTTGGCCTACCATTGATTTGGTTTTCATCTTACTCTATAGTAGAGCAAATCAAGTTCCAACTCAATGCCACTGAGCCACGGCAGTTCCGCAGATACAGAATTCAGTTGCAGTCAGGCTCGGGAACTACGATTTTAAAGCCTGATAAGGGATGTTTTAGCAGTGCAAAGAGCGCATGTCTTGGAGATCATCAAAGTAGCTCTGAGCAAGTTCATATCATCTGAAATACCCTGCAGAGATATAATCCTAGGGCTTGAAAACCGTATGCATACATTAGCAGAGAGATGTGCTTTGGGCTAATTAGTCCTGATTTTCAGCAGGGCCAGTTCTCTTGGTTGGCTGAGCTCACACTCAGCTAACGGAGCTGTGCTGCTTTGAGTTCCACAGGCTGACGTTTGGTCGCTGGGGGATCTCTCCACCCAACTTTGTGTTTTGTATGGATGTGCTCTGAGGACCTGTGTTGTGTGACCGAGCTACATTGCCAGTCGACCTATTTAGAAGAGCTAACCCTGTTTTTGTTAATCCAATATTAATGTATAGTATATTTTTAATAGTACATTTAATAGTACATTCATGATCTTCTAATATATATTAAACATACAGTGATTTGTAGCAACTTCTGTAAAATTAATTTGAACATAATACTTAGCAAGTATTTAGGATCCTTTTATTATTGCAATTAATCTCTAATTGTTTACTAGTAAAAGCATACGTTGTTGTTCTGCAGTCTTTTGCCACAATCCTTGTTGAGTCCTAAGATTAATATCAAGATAATTAGAACTACAGGATAAAGCTTTTTCTCCTATTGGTAAATCGTTCTCCTTCCTATTGTTGTTATCTTCTACTGAGAAAAATCACTGAAATGTTTCAGAAGCATCTCCATTGTGCATCGCACCTATGGGATATTCAGGTCTTTGCTGTGTACTCAAACCATTAAATCTTATTACTCGACCTACATTACAAATCTCTGGAGCTACCCGCTAAAGAAAATAGTGCATTTCCTTAGGAAGCAGAAAACATATGAGATATCAAAATATGTATTATTAAAGCGTGATTTCAATGTGGGTTCAGTTTTACAATGGGTTCAGTGCTTCAGCTTAATTTGAAGAGACGAGACAAATTTTTTTGGGTCTTAGTATGACCACGCATTTATACTTGATAAAAGCAGCCATGAGAAAACTGAAAATGGAAAGAATTATGTAAGGTCCAAGGAAACTTATGACAATGTTTTTGGGAAGAGGTTCCAAAGACTGATCAGGGAGGGTCTCATTTAAAGGTTACTCTGAGCCCGTTTTGGGGGTTCCAGCATTTGAGTTATTGTAGAATATTTGCTTTTCCCAACGTGGTATTCAATTATTACTGAACGTGTTGCGTAATGAAGCTTGGTATTTCCACGAGAAGAGAAAAAATTCTAATGCTTCCTGTGTCTCTCTGTATTTAGTTTTAAGCATCGGTGAAGGTGGATTCTGGGAAGGCAGCACCCGGGGACATGTTGGATGGTTTCCAGCAGAATGCGTTGAAGAAGTTCAGTGCAAACCAAATGAAAGCAAACCAGGTAATCACATCGAGTTCCTGTCGGCTCCTAACCATGACAAATGCCGTGTGTCTGTCCGAGCAGACGGTAACGCGTTACAGAGCAGGGCCTTTGTGCAGTCCTAGAAACTGGAGAATTAAGTAAAGCTGAGCTGCGGAATTAAAAAATAAAGATGGGGTTATTGATCAGCTTTTACTGGATGCTGTCCAAGCGAACGGTCCTTCTCACGAGGGACTTCAGCACCATGAAGTGCTGCGAAAGCTTTTACCCAGAACTGTATGCAGACATTTTGTAAAGCATTATGCTGTGGTTTATTTTCTTACGGTAAGGGAAAATGGCTAATTAGGCAATTAAATAATGGAAGAAAAACTGATTGGTCATCTCCCAATCAGAGGCAGTCATGCAATGTATTTAGATCTTGTTCGTAGCGATAAAGTTCCCTCTGTTGACCTTGTACTAAATTTTAGAGGAGGCATCCGTTAGTGGGATGTCCCATATACATCCTTCCTGATGACAGGGGAAATAGAATCCTCCTTTATCATACACTTGTAAGTAAGTAAAACACAAGTGACTTTAAGCAAGGAGTCTTTACAGTTCTGGTATAATAAAAGAAAAAGAAATGTACGTTGAAGCATGTTATTTTAAGAATTACCTACCATCTCATAATTTCTCTGCTTTTAAGAATTAAGATGTGAGGACATCCTCTCTAATTAAAAGCTCATTATAAATGAGCGCTGAGAATATAATTAATGCTCTCCAGGAGCGTATGCAGTTTTAAATTAACTATTGATGTGTTTGGGATCTCTGATGTATTGATTAAGAACTTTTGTCATTGCATAAACACTACGCTAAAATTTAGGCATCGTATCATTTAGTCACAAACATTATTCTTTTACGTATGTCATTATAAACTGCATGGGAATGCTTTGATTTTTTTATATATACCCACTGTATAAACATGATAGAATGGAATAGAACGCACTGGACAAGATAATAGTGCCAGAGTAGTACGGATTTAGAAATACTTATAATATTTAATAAGTATTTTAATTTTGTTGGTTATAATGGAAGCTGTGGTAAGATGCAGTAGAGTTTAGGGGATGAGCAGAAGGGGAGGCAAAAGGTTAGCTTTTGTAATATGAAAACTTTAAAAGAATAAGGGAATGAGGCATCGGGGACACTGCTCTATATAACTAAACACTGTGTGAAAAGGTTATACCTCCTTTTCTATTTCCCTTTTGAGAGAGAAAAAGAGGAGGCAAAACCAGATCTAATATTTGGAGAGAATGGATTTAGGCTCTGAGAACAGAGAGAGAAAAGTCGTGTGGCTCTTCAGAGGGCTTAAGAACAAATCAGAATTTAAAGGAGGAGGAGTATTAAACCAGAGGAAGATTGGGGTTGGAATCAGCAAATCTAGGAGCAGTGCGGTTCTCAAATACTAGAGGTACAAAGGGGATAACAAGTTGCAATTCCAGTGGGATTTCTTTTGTTGGGAAACGTTACGGAAGAGGAATGAATGTAGCGAGTGTGCAGCATGAGCTGGTGAAGAGCCACATGTGAACTGCTCTGATGGTCCTTCAGTAAAACCTTGTGGGCACTTGATTGAAAGACTTCAGAAAGATGTAGCTATATAAGTCATCACAAACACCTTTCTGGAGTCTGTCATGGCAACTCTGCATTAAATTTGAATTGTGCATTCGTCTCCAAATCTGAAGAAAATTCTGGGGAGGGCTGTTGAGAAGGTCTAAAATATGAAAGGAATTTTGCATCTCCTTTGGGGGTTCGAAAGAGAAAGCAACCAAACCTGTTTGTCACAAATCCTTAAAGATCTTTTCAAGAAATACTGTAGGAAGTAAATTCAGTAAATGACATGATTGCTTTAAAATATGACAAGATTGTTTTTGAGCCAAAAATTTCTTTGATCATTCTAAGGAAAATGAAAATTAAGAAAAAAATTGCTACAAGAATAGCAAAAGGATTATGAAAGCTGGAAATGTTAAAAGAATATAAACAGAAACATCTTACAATTTGTCTGACATGAAATTATGAAAACTTATGTTATGTGTCTGGCAAAATACCAGAGCATTTACTCTAATTTTGCCTATTACTGTTGTCTTTCCAATTGTTTTCCTATTTGCTTATAGTATAGTGGGGTTAATAATGGTGACATAGCTAAAGATTTTAAATATACCATTCTTCTACTCTAAAAGAGATGAAAATATAATTAAATAAGGACAAAATGGACACTTTTTCTATACCTCTGAACTTGTGCCCTCACATGTTTTGCTGGGCTGTCCTGAAAAATGTCCTGCCGCCAGAAGGCACAAAGGTGGTACGAATGCTTCTCTGTGGAACGCGATGGAGCTGTGAGGATGAAATACGTGAAATCCACAGGATGTGCCATGTTATTACAGAAATATGGTATGGACTGAAAGCAGCTGAGCACTGAATTGCTCGATGCGTTTAGCTTCATTCCCTTTGCATAGGAAACAAGGGGAATGAAAGAGGAGAGCTTCATAAGCAGAAATCAGGCTGTACTCCCTCCGAGTACGAATGCAAAAGTAATTTGGAGAAATGTGTTAAGCACGGTGAAATGATTAGAAATTAAATTAGGCCTGCTGGGATTGCTGAAAGAACATCAGCTGAGAAACATCACAAACTTGTGCGAGTTGCAAGAATTTGCATCATGGACTTTGCAAAGCAGCAGAACTTCTTATGGTAATGATTTGGAAATTAGATCATCTTAACATGTAGGAAATGAATCTCAAACTCAGCCTTTTTCAGAGCAGCACCGCAGTAACGGTTCTTTCCTACAAATGAGATTTAGGAACACTTCTTCAAACAGCTTCCCTTTGCTATTAAGTTTGAATAATTGTGTTTAATAGTAGCTTGTCATTTGCATGCCATGAATGAAAGAAAGAGGAATAGTTCTTGGAAAAACCAAACCACAATTAAACACTACATGCCCAGTAAAACTGGCGGGCAGGTGTTTCGTGTCATGCTGATGCATAATCTCACTTCTAAGAGAAGTTCAATTTTCTGGGACCTTCATTGTCATCCTGACTGTTCTCTGGAATGGGCAGTTCAGAACAGCACCTGGTTCCTAGGATCTCTTCAAAGATGTCACGCTAGCTTGGCAACTTCTATTTTCCAAAAAAAAATCATGTTGACTGGCATTAATTCTATATCTCTTCTTTAATGCTTCATTAATTGAGACTTGTAGGAATTATTCCATTATTTTGCTAGGATTGATGCCAGGCTTACAGGCTTTTAATTATCCAGGTTGTCTCATTTGCCCTTTAATTGCACTGGCACAGGACTTGCTGCCTTTTCACTCTTAAGAAGTTTCCTTGACATTTCGACATCTAATGAAAAAAGAGCAATGACAAAGAAAATCATTATCAGTGGTTCTGCTAAGTTCTTTTCCCTGCTTTTAAAAAATTCTTAGACACAAAAACCATCATACTATCTAATTTTAAAAGTTGTTGCCTTTAGCAGCCAGTTTTTAACATTCTCCAGAATAATTCTTAGTGTGGAAGTATTTCTTCAGGTGAGACTGATATAACATCTTGGGTTTTGCCTGTACAAACAGAGAATAGAAATGTTACATATTTCTTCTTTCTGCATTGACAGTTTTCCTATGTCATTCAGAACCAATTTCATTCTTAAATGTCTTTGTATTCCTAAGTATGTGAAAATATACTATGGTTTTTTTGCTAACACGTTCTGGATAGATTGAAGAAAGTTCTGTGCAGGAGAAGCTTGATTCGTATAAAATCCAAGTTAACTGAAAACTACACAAATTTGAAGTGCTGCCTTGGGTTAATAGAGATCTTTACCGCATTTATTAACTGAGTGCTGTTGGTGCTGCCGAGAATAACAAGTCATCTTGGATCTCTGGCAGCAGCAGTTTGTATCCATTGAGAACACACTATGTGACAAAGCTTCGTTTAATTTTTCTACCTATAAAAAAAAAAAAGTAAGACTTTTCATTTTACCAGTTTGTTCTCCCTTTAAAATTCATTATCTTTCTTAAAATAGTAAGAATTCCAACCTAGTGCCTTCCAATGGGAAATGAAGTACAGAAGAATCTGTTGTCCGTAAAATCAGTGGCCTCACTAATTGAACATAAAGTTTTCTCTCTCCTGCTTAAATTTAGATATTTCCATTTGCTTATCTTCCATCACAGGGTATTACTCCAACTTGAGAGATTTACTACAGAAATGCTTTCTATTAGACTTGTGATTTTATACTTCACATCCTTCAGAATTCAGATACATAGATTTTTCTGATTGCTCATAACTGAGGTGAAGTATTCATTTCATTTTCAAGCTAGAAGTTATCTTTAACTACGTTGTCTTTACCATTTATTATTCCTTCCTCCCTAATGTGCCTGAAAAACTCTTTAGATTTTACAAATGATGCTGAAATGAAGGAGGACTCAGTACTTCTTGCTGTCTTTCAACTCTTGGCCTCCCCAGTGCAGCTTTCCTTGAGTTCCATGCTCATCTTTAATATCATCTTCAGGATAATTTTAATTAGTAACATCCTTCATGCATTTTTCTATCCTGTGGCCTTGGGGTACGCCTTATTAGTCGTCGTAGTTGCCATACGAGTCCTAGGAGTTTATTTCAGACTAGATCTAATCTGTGCTTGTTGTTTGAATGACCATTGGCAGTTGTTCAAGAGCTCATTTTTCCATGGAAGAACCCAGTTTGAGGTCTGCTCGGTCCTGTGGGCTGCAGCAGAGTAGGCAGCACTTGCAGAGCATGTTCCTGGCCCAGGCTGAAATGCTAATGTAGATGCGCCCATGCTGACCTCTAGTGTCACTGGTGCTCTGAGCAGATGCTACCCAGCATCTAAACTCGGATTTCTCTTTCAAAATGCCCGCACTTAAACATTCGATATAGCTTACTCCTGGGTTTCCAGGAATTTGAAAGTGCAATGACAGATTATCCAGTATAGTATAGTTCCCTTGCCTCTTTCTTTTTACCTATGTAATCATTCACAGAAGGATAAGCAGACGTTGCCACATTCCTTATCCAACATGCCCTCTAGATTTCAGAAGTTACCAAATAAATCAAAGTTGTGTTAATAAAATGAATACTTTGCTACACAGACTGCTATTTCTGACTATAGAATTTTCTTAGTTTTTAACACCTTGTGCATTCAGTAAAAACAGATTTGTTTGTCATTTCCACCATCCCCTTTTATAATTAGCAGAATTTCTAGCAGGATTTCTTGGTACAGTATCTGAAAGTTTTCTTCCCCATTGTCTTTGCCACAACAAGGTTGTTTTCTCTGTGCTGCCTTTCGGACCACTGAAATATATCTGGGTAATGTTTGGAATGGTAATAGTTGGCATAAGTGGAAGTTGTGCCAGGGACATGCTAACAGTGGAACAGGAAGGATGGTTACATGCCAGAGCACAGGTTGCAGCCTTGACTGTGCCCTGTATAGATACATGTAGGCTGCCTGAAGTTCTAAAAAACAGATTTTCCCCAGCTTATGCTCTTACGTACCTTATGATTAATTTCAAACATGTCTTGTTTAACCTTTCCTGAGAAGGATGGCTGCTAGAAAATTAATTTGTTTCATTCTTTTTTCTACCTTTTTAAGCCTCTCAGGGTGGTGATGTGGTAGGTGTATTACATAGCAGTGTCGTTACTGGTTGTACTCCATGAGGAAGATGAACTAAAGCAAACCACCACAGAAATCTGGTCTGTCTCTGTGTGTGCACCCCATTGCGTCGCAGTGAGGAACAGAGATATAATGTGCTGAGCGTGGAAGCCCCCATCCCCAAATCATCAAGCTCAGAAGACATGATGGAGCTCGTGTTCACATATGTGGTTTTTTTCCTGAATAGGAAAGGAAAAAAAGTGCACCCATCTCCACCCAACACCCAAGTAAGGCAGAGCCTATACGTGCATCCAAGAACTCCGATGGGGGACTTGCTACGGAACAGCCTGTGCCTCAGGCAGCTCCCCTAGGTTGGAGCACTTGGGTACAGCCATCACCCTTCTTCTGCTTCGAAGTTCAGGCTCACTTGGTTTTGGTGCTCAGGGGCTATATTTACTGTCCATAGATGGATGGTTTAAGACGTGTTTAAAGTCTCTGGTGAGGCTTTGCTCAGTTTGTTTCCAGGAATATTACTTCCTGAGCTCGTGTAGAACTGAAATTTGTGGGTTTGTAGCTCTGGTCCTTCTAGAAGAAGGACATGAGTTTTGGTTTACCAAATTTGCTGTTTAGACATAATAGATAGACAGAACATAATCAGCTGTAAAAGTACTCACTAATCATGTATAATTATGCACATAAAGGTCAGCACTGGAATTAAAAAACAGAAAACAAAAAATCTTTTCAGACAGCCTCTTTCCTTAATTACCCACATTTTATAAATGATTGAAATGAAGAAAATAGTTTTTAAACAACTTTTTCCTGTTTTGTTAGGATCAGTTCTTGGTAGTTATTTAGCTGGAAAGAGAACTGTAAGAATAGATGGAACCATTTTAGAGATTATTAGAACTCTGAAAAATTCAGTAAACTAAATAACTTTTTGAAAACCCCTGGAAGGAAGAGAGTTTCAACGTGACAGAAGAGCCTGCAAATAAGAGATGTTATCTGACCATATGAACACCTCGAGGTTTTTGATAATAAGTTTTGATAAATGCTCCTTCCATGGGATTTCACCTTGAATAGAAGGTACTTGTGTATCTGTGACAAACTTATCGTGCAACTTAAGCCGTTTGGCGTGAACAGCAGCAGTTAGGGACAAGACCTTACTGCAGGATTGCCTCCCATGTGAGTAGGCTTCTCATTGTAGTGGTAGGATGTGGATACAAATTCAGCTGTTGAAAGTGGATAGAAAGCTCAAGAGATTAATGTTATATCTTTGTAATCCCAAACAGGGTCCTAAATGGGGAACGTGCAGCCAAAGAGATGTGTTTGTTGAAGTTTATCCATGCCTGTTTGAGGAATTTTGTCCAGTGGTGAAACCCTGGTACCCAGAGCTCAAACTGACAGGTTAAGCAGTGTTCAGTAAGTCCCCCTGCCTTGAAGGATACTGTCCAAAACTCTGATCTCGGATATACTCTTTTCTGCCTTGCTTCTATGTTTTGCAGAACAAACCACACGGCTCACATGATTCTGCAGAGTTTCATCTTTCGATAAGTGATTTTCTGCCACGAAATATGTTTCCCATATACAAACTTGTAATTAGAAAAAATGTGAATAGATGAAAAAACTCAGCCCAGTGATCATCCACAAAGCCACTGTGTTATGTTTCATGCCTTAGAAAGATCAGGAATATGCTACGTACCATATTTTTGCATAAACTGCATTCCCTTCCATCAAACAGTGGGAAAAATACTTTATACTGGAACAAAAAAGTCAATGCAAAGAGTTAGATCTGAGGTGCTGGCAAGGCAGTCCACAAAACCCAGCTGATGGAGGAGCTTGGAGCAGTAATACTCAACTAATTCTGATAACTTTCTGTAGCTCAGGATGTAAATCAACTCCACTTTTTGTTTCAAGTCATGGAAATTTAAAGAGTGAACCTCAGCAGATTTCTGCACTTTAGCTTTGCTGAGCAAAGCTTTTGTGTTCTCAGCAATGATAAACAGCAGTTTGGGAAAAGACTTATCAATGAATCAGCGCTCAATAATCATGCTAATTTGGAAGCAGAGGTAACTGGAGGACTGATCTGGTCTCCAGGCTGGCTCTAGGACACACACTTCCCCCTCACCCTGGGAGTGTGTGTTCTCTCTCAGCAAGGCTGCCTTGGAAGACCTTGCATTCTTTCAGCCTTGGGCTTCTGACCAAGACGCAATAGAAGTTTCTTGCTATAATAGTAGTATTTGTCAGAAATGCTTTGGAAGACTGAGTCTATCAACTAGTGTCACAGGTCGGCTTCTCTCTCTCAAATTACAGTGGCTTTCCTTTGCTAATGATGTGGGATTGATTTCAAGAAAGAGTAAAATAAAGTATTCCATGATAATATTTTCATAATTTATCCAGTTTTTGAGAGCAGCAGAAAGCAAAATCATGAAAAAATAATTCAGAAGAAAGAAAATACAAGCCTAGGTCTTGAGCTTCTAAGGGATGTAAGCCTGTCTGCTTCCTTATCTCTGAATAAGTAATTTTTAATTCATAATATTTTACTGTCTGGGCTCCTTAGCTGACATGCACTTCATCCCTTTCACTCTGATTTTCATGCTTGCTAAGAGCCACTTAGGAATAACTCTAATCTGATGAAAAGGAACAACACAATTCTCTAAATCACTGAAATAGACTAAAAATAAATTGCACAGCAATATAAAATTAAACTTACGCGTTAGGAAACTCAACGTTTCCAGTGCATCTGGGATTGCTGATGTGTGAAATCGGACATGCAAGTGTAGATTTTTTCATTTTCTAATTCTTTCTCGAAGAAATGTCTACCAAACCATAGAGGATAAAAAAGTGCAAACTTTGAGGAGTGTCTCAAAAAGTATGGAGTTACCATTATGGCGTCTTCCTTTTACTTCCAGTGATGCCATCACGTTTTGTCTTCAAAATCACAGTCCATCTAACGTTAAGAAGCAACTTTTAAAGCCTGAGAGAATATTTAGATACCAAAAATATCTAATGTTACAAATTACTTTTGAAGTGGGAAAAAGATAAAGGTATAATGTGATTGATTTATGAAGTGATACAGCGTTCTGAGGAGTTTAAGCCCAATTATTGGTTTAAAACTGGATACTTGAGCCTGTGGCAGAATTTGAGCCGACGTATTGTGGAACATGCTAACAATCTAGAAATAATACTTAATGGTTTTGGTTCTTAGTAGTTCTTGTGGAAACTACACACGTAACGTTTTTCCAACCCATCAAAGTCTGGGATCAACTTATTTGAGTTTTAACCAATTTGGTGTATCTCAATGATTGCAAGTAAGCAAAAATCCTTTGCTTTTGCCTTCTGGAATTTTGGAGCATTTCAAATTGCATAAATGATATATATTTTGATATTAACATCTCTTCCGTGTACTAATAGTTCTTCTTTTTCTTGATTAGAGGTGCTTCTTAATATCTTGGGATCCTATGATCAAATATACATGATCTTTCATCTTTCTATAAATATCTTAAATTATACTAGCAATAGGTTTTTATTTTTATTTTACATCTTTTTTTTCCTGAAATTCTGTTTACTCAGGATTCTCTGATGTACCTGTGCTAATATTATTTACATCAGAATACACCTTCTGTTAAAATCATTCTGGGTGTATGTCAGGATTAAATAAAGTGCCCTATTTCATTTAACTCATTTCATTTAGCAGAACCTAACGCTTTTTAAATCCATTTACTTAAAATGGCTGACATAAAGCAAGGCAAGTCTTAGATCTAGGCATATTCTGAAAGCGTTGATAAGTCATCATTTTCTTCTGTGTTCTCCTGTACTAAATGACACATTTGGGTTTTTTTCCCTCTTGTTTTTAATGGTTCAGATAAAAGGCTTGACAACAGAGGCTGAAAACTCTTTGAAACACTCCCCATTTATTTGAGATCAAATTCATATTAATTTAAGGAAGATGATAGAGCAGCTAGTTGTAGTAATGGCAATGCTGGAGGTGATCAGGAAAATGATACCTGAAGAGCAGTAGCTGTTAGATAATCCATAAGCTGTCCTTAAATTATGTTGCTGCTTTTTGCTTCCATACCTGCCCGCAACAAAAAAGAATGGAAAGGGGCTTTTTCCAGCTGCTAAAAGATCCGCCAGCGCCTGATGGGGAGAAAATGGCTTGATAATATGCTGCCTGATGACAGTAACTGATCATAGTAGAAGCAGCATGAAAACAGGCGTGTTATTTTGATTCATTAAAAAAACCCAATCAGTTATTGCGTTACACACCACTTGCAGATTTTATTCTGCAATGCAAACCATGTCAGTGGAATCCCTCCCTTGCTAGATACCTCTGCTCATTTGATTATCAGATCGGTATCAGAGGGAAACTCTGGCGTCTCACCTTCCTTGTGAACTGTTAACCCAGATGAGTGAGGTAAGTGTTCTAAAGTGTAATTTCTTCAAATGAAGATAATTTTCTCTCTGAATTTCCATCTTGGGCTCAAATCAGCTCTCGGTCAGAAGCCACAGGCCTGACCAGTATCTTAGGTGGCCTTCAAGATCACAGAATCACAGAATGGTTTTGGGGTGGAAGGGACCATAAAGACCATCTAGTTCCAGCCCCCTGCCCTGAGCAGGGACACCTCCCACTAGACCAGGTTGCTCAAAGCCCCGTCCAGCCTGGCCTTGAACCCCTCCAGGGATGGGGCAGCCACAGCTTCTCTTGGCAACCTGGGCCTGTGTCTCACCACCCTCACAAACAAGAAATTCTTCCTAATATCTAATCTAAATCTCCTCTCTTTCAGTTTAAAATCATTACACCTCATCCTATGGTTCCCCTCCCTGATCAAGAGTCCCTCCCCATCTCTCCTGCAGGCCCCTTCAGGTACTAGAAAGCTGCTATAAGGTCTCCCTGGAGCCTTCTCTTCTCCAGGCTGAACCCCCCCAACTCTCTCAGCCTGTCCTCACAGCAGAGGGGCTCCAGCCCTCACAGCATCTTTGTGGCCTCCTCTGGCCCCGTTCCAACAGGTCCATGTCCTTCTGTTGTTGGTGGCCCCCAAGCTGGAGGCAGCACTGCAGGGAGGTCTCCCCAAAGCAGAGCAGAGGGGCAGAATCGCCCCCCCAGCCACACTGGCCCAGGCTGCTGGGGATGAGCCCAGGATGCGGGGGGCTTTCTGGGCTGTGAATGCATGTTGCTGGCTCATACTGAGCTTCTCATCAACCAACACCCCCAAGTTTTCCTCCTCAGGGCTGCTCTCAAGCCGCTATGGTCACAGAGCGTGCAGAGAGTATTTCTGTTAGGGGCCTCACAGGCTCTCCTTCTCCCCCGTTCCTCTTGCTTTCCACCTCCAGATGCCTTGTTCTTAGAGATCTGCCACTGTCCGTTTTGTGCCTCCAGGGCAGAGGCAGAAGGGACCCCTCAGCCTGGTTGCAGCAGATTTTCTGGGGTGGTGGATTTAAAGGTTATGCCCCAGCGTCGGGCTTTGAACCTGGCTGTGCCGGGGCCGTGCTTACTCAGACCGTCAATATCTCAGAGTGTATCTGTTTAGCTCAGTGAAAGAACATCACATCAATATCCATAGTCTTAATTTTCATGCCGGGAATAGGTTATTTGTCTTCAGGTAAAATAGACAAGCCTGAGTAAATGTTTCCAGTTCTGAACTCACAAAATGTATTGAATTTTAACTGGTAATGGAGCTTGGCGACATTGTTTATAAAAGCATGTTTGTGTTTGGAAACATCTTTGGAAATTTGTTTCTGTTTCCTGAGTTGAAGTGAAAGATGCCCGGTGACTTTCTTAACCCTCAATTCGGGCTACAATTCACAATTATAAAAAATGGCTGCAAAAGTCAAGATAATTTTTGGATGATTTACAAGCAAAAAGGGCTTTGGTATATTATTTTGGAGTTTTTTCTTAGCCAATAGTTCAACTATAATTGTACAAAAATCACAGGAAGCTGTAGAGCCTTTATTTCATGCTTATAGCTATGTTATACACATATCAAGCACTAGTTTAATGTTATCCAGAGAGACATTTAAAATAGTTACGTATTTTGGCTGCTTTCCTGGAAATAATAAAAGGGATTATATTTAATTCCCCATATAACGTATTAGTAATTTAAGGAAATTAAATATAATATAGCCAATATAATGTAGGCTTGTCTCATTTATCTAAAAAGTCCTTACATTTAAAAAATGACAGTTTGTGGAGTAAAGGTTACCAAGAAACCTCCAGAAGCTGTAACATTACCTTTTGGCTGAAGAGTTAAAATGTTGGATTAGAAGTGTTAAGAAAAGGACTTGTGCTCTGTTGGACACATCTGTGTGCAGTGACACGCTGCAGGAGATGGGAGACTGAGGTTAGATCACAAGGAGAAGTCTTTGCAACCACATTATAATGAAAGATTGAGAGTGTTGGTGTTTCAGTATGTGCTGGAGAGATTCATGCGTGCTCTGAAAGCTACGCATGGTCAAAACAAAAATGGGTTGGCAAAAACAATCCTGTCAGATACCAGCAACATCGATAACAGACAGGGCTGGAAGAAATCTTGGCAGTGGAAAGAAGGAAGATGTGTTGAAAAACGATGCGTGCCATGAGTCTGTCTTTGCCAAAGTGTGTCTGCAGGAGGGAAGGGGAAGGACGTTTTGTGCTTTTAGCACATCTGCACTTTGGAAGTTTCAATTAAATTAAAGTTAGTGCAGACATGCTTACAGATGCTTTTACCTGGCTACGTAAAAGACAGGCATCACTTTATCAGTTACTAAGTGAACTAAAAATTTGCCAGTAATATCTCTGTCTTGTACAATATTGTCTGCATAATCACATCCCTTTTTTGGGTGCAAATTTTGTGCAACATTGTTTTCTTTGTCAATTAATACTTTTTTTCTACAATTTTTTATTTCTCGCCCTATTTCTGCTTTGCAGTTGTACTGGCACAAAGCTTTGTGTGCCTGCACTTTGGACTGAAAGGGGAAAAAACTATAGTGCTTAAAAAAAAAAAAAGTTGTTATTTTTTAAGGCTTTTCTGTAAGCCTCACTTGCAGACTCACTTGGAAGAATGATCAATGATTAATGAAAAGGCCAGGAGTCCCATCAGTTGATACTGCATAGAACTGCAGCCTGAGTCAGCTGTCCCGTAACACAGCAATTATCGAAGAGCAGGAGCTCGCAAGCACCCTCTACTTTGCAGTGATAAGCTGGTGGCGATTATAAGGCACTTACAAACAATTAATCCTTTCCATGATGCTTTTGTAGGATAAGTGCAGTTTACCTGATTGAAGCTGCAGTGGGGAAAGAATCCTATCACCTAACTAGATAAATATCTATGGCATTAACATTTCCACCTGAGCTATACAGGAATGTCCAAGGCACTTCCAGAAAAATCACACATCTATCTTGCTTTTATCATCCAAAGACAGGCTACGGTTACATGTAGTGAACAAAAGGCTACGAGAAGAAACAATACCAGGATTTATTTATTTTTAAGAACAAGAGGATGTTTAAAATGTAATAGAAAGAATGGTGATTTTTGCTGAGTGCTTGCCCCAGAAAACAGAAGGGCAAATTGTAGAGAAGTGCACTGATTAGTGCTGCGGGAGGAAAAGCTCAGATAAAATCAGAGCAAGGCAAAATTGGAATAGAAATGTAATCCTTTAAATGTTTCTGTTTACTGGTAAGAACTGTTATGATCCTAGATGTAGGCTGTTAGCTGCTGATAAAGAACTGCTCACGGACAGAAGGAAAATCTGGCTAAAAAGTGAAGCAGTGAGTTTCGAGATAAGCACTCCTTTGGCTGGAAAAGGGGCTTGCAGTGTTGCTGTAGCTCTTTGGTGATAATATCTCCATATCTAGTCTAATTTTAAACACTTAAAACCATCTTCAGACGTTTCTGTTCAACAGTATAGGGCTGTGAAGTAAAGATTATTTATATTTTTTTTAAATGAGAGAGGCTTCTGTAGCTCTGGGGCAGTTGTGGGCCTTCCTCCCTCTGTTCCTATGGTCACCACACAGCTCTGCTTCCTTCAGTTTCTTCTCCTGAGCTTTGCTCTTTCCTTGTGATAACAGCAGAGCACTGAGACCCTTTCTTTGCTTCCATCCTCTTAACTGGCTCACCAGTGCCACTTAACCCCTGACACGACACACCTAAGCTTTATGATTACCCATTTTGAACTAGTTACCAAACACCCAGACCTCATCATTACAAGTAAGAGGCCACAAAAAATCACATATTCTTTCTGTTTTTTTCCTGTTCTTATTTGCCTACTCAAATAAGAAAATAAAGTGAAAAAAATCTAGAAATGTAGCAGTTCCCACAGCTAAGTTCCTGGGAGGAGTTTTGGCAGGGGATGCTGTATTTGAAGTGAGCACTGCAAGGCAATTTCAAGGAAATTGAAATTCCTTATTGCTAATTGGTTAGGAAGACAGGTAGATCAGGTGAACTTTTGTTTGTTTTCTCATTCTTGCTTCATCTTTAGAAAACAAGTTTTAAGGGCATAGTTTGTTTTTCTATGAACATTTAAAGTCTTTACGTTATTCTTCGTTATTTGGTTTCATTCTTTCATCATAAGTGGATGCAATTTTCACGGTGTGTGCTGCTGATGTGGTGAGGTATTACCTGTTTTCTGGGCAGCAGATGAACTGATAGAAGAAGAAAATTTTTAGTTTCTTGCAAATGTCTTGTTTAATGGGGACAATGGTAGAGTCCATAGGAAAACAGGGAGGTGGAAATGCTCGTCAGAAGGGTCATGCGTTCTTGCTCTGCAATTAAAAGTAGGTAATCCCCAGTCTTTGTCTTCTCTAATTTATGCCTATGAGGTAGTCTAACAGAGTGGGAAAAAGCTATTCCTGTTCAGCAGCCTAGTGTTCATTTTCTCTCTGCATCATCTCTCCCCTCCTGAGGATGCCTTCTCTGCTGCAGCATGGAAGATGCTATTCTTAGGAATGGATGTCCTCAGGTCCCCACTCCCCCAAAACATATTGCGATATTGCTAAAAAGTACAGACGCTTAGTAGTACATGTAGACAGAGTCCCAGACCTTGACACAAGGGCTTAATGACTCTCGGTAACTTGGGGTGGGAAGTGTTTATAAGACTGATAAGTAGGGAAAAACATACACCTGGGATGCAAAATAGCTGACATGGTTGCAAGTGCTGTTAGTTCTATATATTTCGGTGCACCACTACCTCCAGCTTCCCTTCTGTTTTGTGTGTGTATTTAACCGCACGTTCAGAAGTGGCACTAACCCATAAAATAGATATATATTGGTTTTATGTTAGGTGGTATGTAAAACTGTGTAAATTGCTCCTAAAATAATGACTGAGGCATCTAAAGTTTAAGAAATCTTGAAAATGAGTTTGTGCTTAGTCATGCTTCTATTTGTATGGGAAGAGAACTGTCTAATGTTACTGAATTCCTTTTCCTCATTAAACAGGAGTTGAGTTTGTTAGCATATATCTAATATTATATACACCATAGTTGCTGGATTTTGGGATGCAGTGAGATTTCACCATGTGGATAGAGTTGGAAGATTGAAGTGTATTATAAATACTCTTCTTCAAAATTTCTTGAAGTCCTAAACTTACTTTGTAGGATGTTGCAACTTGTGCGTCACATTTGAAAGTTCATTGGAAGTGCTTAAGTTAATGGGTTTTAAAGAGTCAGCCAAAGTTGTTGTAAAGTTAACAACACTTAACTTTTTAGTTAATTTAAGTTCTTGTAAAGCTCTTTTGATTAATTAGGTAAGAAATTTTATCATATATGGGTTTTTTTTAAACCACACTGAACTTGACTGTTTTCTATAAAATAAAGGCCTACGTCTCATGCATATTTTTAACGTGTCCCCAACTGCTGCTTTGCAATATAAAGTTAAGTTAGTTTCTGGTCCCAGATGACTGGTAAGTTGACATTGGCAATAATCTTGAAGTCTTGCATAGCTACATTCTTAACTCATAACAGTACACAGGTTTATGGCTGCCACACTGGTCTTATCACATCTAAGTAGATACTTTCTGGGTATTGCTTGAAAATTAATAGACTTATTAATCTTTAAAATAAGATAAATTTTAAAAAATCACTTATTAAAAGTGATTCCAGTGTGAGAATCTTTCTGCTGGTTTGGTCTGATTTATTACTGATTCTTTTAAAAGTAAAGAATCAGTAAATGGTTGATTATCCTTCTTCTAGATTGATCAGATTAACAAATAAGGCAGCGTGTAAAAGTTACCATCAGATTCACTTAGAATCAAAAGATATTAAGAACTTTCCTTTTAAAACAGTATCCAGTTGGTTAGGTTGTAGTATGTGAAAATAATATTGAAAAAATAGTTAGAATGTCATTAAGCACAAATACTTGGGGATTCTTACAGTGTTTTTCTGTAAATATGGGTTCATTTCAAGTTGTCATGTTATTTATAAATGACAAACTTGAAAAAGTATCCAAATTGTAAAGGTACATGTAGACGTATTTCCTTATCTTTTTACTCTTTGATTTGTGGTACCTTTTTATTCTAAAAAGCCATGTTCTAATTCTGGCTTTTCTAGTTGTTCTGCTGAAGCTTTGTGAGAGCACAAAAACTGAATAGGGGAAAGTATAGTTTCTCTTCATCTGCTGCTGCTTTATAACCATTGGTGGTTTTTTGTATTGGAAATATTCACATCTCCAGAGTATGTGATGGGTGGATTTTTATTTTTTAAAAAATATGATCTGTTAATTGCCTTTGGGCTCAAAACTGATGTTTCAAAAGGAAAAAAAAAGTTTCAGTCACACTTGAGATTGTAGGCCTTCATGCTTCTTTTAATGGTAATTGCCCTAAAATGTTATACCGATGTGAGAAAGCACGTGTGTTTCATGTATATCATATCATATTTTCTCGTTTGGGAGTGGACTCTAGTACTTGTTAAATAAACTGGAAAGCTGAAGGGTGATAAAAGGGTTGACAGATCCCTTGGCATGGCATGAGGGCCTGTGCTGTGAGGGCCTGTGATGGCGTCCTTGGGGGAAGGGGAAGACACTCAAGGGAGGAGGCTGCTGCTCTGGCCTTGCTCTTCCCTCGCTCTTCCCAGGCAGGGTGTCTGGAAGGATAGTTGTGAGGAACGTGTGGGCTGAGGATTGCTTCTGCCCCAGGAAGCAGAATGGGGGAAGTGGAGGTGGATCCGGAGGCCACAGCAATGGCGCAGCGTGGGTGGGATGTGTGAGGGGTTGGTGGTTGTGGGCCTCGTCTGGCAGTGAGGCACCTCTCCACCGGCCGCATCTGAAAGAAAGGAAGCTTTTGAAGACTATGTGAGGAGGAAGTAGGGAAGTAAGGGAAGAAATGTAGTCACATCTTGGGTTTGGCAGTTGCCGAGGCTGTTTGTACAGAGCTAAAAGCATGAGTGAAGCCTGGACACTGGTGAGGAGGAAGGGAGTTCATGAGTCAGTGCTCAGGTCAATTCGTGTTACTCTGGAATCCTCTGCCACTGTTGTCCAATGCACGCAGTAAACGGCTGGGACTAACACCTTTCTAGGCTGAGTCCTCTCCTGCCAGTGGCTCTGTGTCTAGGTTTCCCTCCTTCTGTGCCACCATCATGTGGCTTTGGAGTGGGCAATGGAGGAAAGTTGCATTCCCTGAAATTCCAGTCAATTCTGCATATTTGAGGTAACAATACACAAGGGGAACAGGGGACCTGCACACAAAAAGCTGATTTCTGGTAATCGGAGTCTTTCCTGATAGTTCTGGGGGGCTGCTCTGAGGGACTCTGCCAGCAATACTCGTTTGGTTCACACATTTACTCCAGCCTTGCACAATGGACAAGATACATTAAAACCGGTGCAAGATTAACCACCAGCTCAGTGAACTGTGTTTTTCATACAGTCAGAGCATCTAGGCTGACAAGTAATTTTTATGGAGAGCTGCATACAGATTTTTTAACTTTTTGTGCTACCGCTACTTGCTTTAATTCAGTGAAATGGATTTCCTGTACATGAGGCAGACTATTTGAACTCCAGTTTAAAACTCACTAGGGAGTTAGTGTCTCAGACTCCTGTGTTCAATAGGCTACTACCACCCATTTTTTGGCCAAGATCATGGTAGAATAGAAAGAAAATAGTTGCTAGCAGTATCACAGGTAGTCTTTTGTGCACAGGGAAGAGGATCTGGGCTTTCTAATAAGGTTTGCCCCTGACAAGGATTTTCCCTTAATCCTCATGTTTCAGGTAGCTCAAACAGATTACTTGGATACTGAAATGGGTAGGCTTAAAATACCATTTATTTCTGATTGCTAGAATCTTGTTCTGGGAAGCATTTGGGAGGACAGTGATTGTTTTGCTTTTTAAACTAGAACTTTCAGATTAACTGTGGAAAAACCTTTTATGGTGCAGGCTCTTAAGCTCTGGATAATGCAACTTGTCACTAAGTGGCAGATTTGTGGTTTGACTTTCAGCTACCATTTCAAAGCACATAATGTATGACCTAGTGCTCATTAACATACCTCCTTCATGGGTTTTTCAACATATCAGAAACAAAAACATATTTTCAATTGTTATTATATGTGTTTGACGAGCATGCAAGTCAAGGCTTCTTGAAGTTCAAATCTTGTATTACACAAATCAGTTAACTTCATTAGTATATTAAAATCTCAAGCATCTGTTTAGGAACTTATTTCTCAATAAATCTGACATCTTTATCTGGAATATCAATATTCAAAAGCCTTCCTACATTCTTAACTTGCTGATTGCATCTTTTCCTTACAGAAAATCAATTACTCTTACCTACAGTTGCAGAATTTTAAAAAGATACAATCAAAGCTTGAAATTCATTCTCCAGTTTAACTTCTGGATGCTGTGTGTGTACGTCTCTTCTGTGCCCCTTGTTTCAATTCCCTTTGGGCTTCAGATGAGGTCACCAATGTGCTGCCTTATTCCAAAAAGGTGGGCACAAGGAGATGCTTCTTGCTCTGAGACCTCTCTTATCGACCCTTACAACTGTTCTCCAGAGAGCACTGCAGCTGTTGTTTGTGTTCGCTTTGCTCTATTGATTGGGTTACAAAGCAGTAAAACCACAGTATTGTGAATTTCTATGAATGGAGGGATAGTAGCAAAATGAATGAATGCAGAAACATTTGGTACTACTATTTTTTTTTTTCCTGGTGGTTTATAACGTAACTAGGCGAAGAAAGGTAAATCCCTTTTGTGTGAGGGTTTTATTGTAATCCTCTACCTGGTAATGAAAAAGGATGGTAACAAAGCTATTCTTTGAACCTATTTGATATTATAGTTTTGTCTGTACATGTTCTGGTGGATCTATGTAGCTGTAATGCAGGGCATTTAATGGTAATTATTAATTATAAATTGGCATAGCTTGCAGTTTTTCACCTGAGATTGTACAAAAGCCTTTTCTTATTTTTCCTAATAGGCAATTTAATCAAGAGTGTGAGGGCTTTAAGGAATTCGTCTCTGCTATCAAACTATATATAGAACATGACCTTACTCAAGTTTTCTAATGAGACATCCTGAGTGAGGTTAGCGTTTCCTGTCATCAACTGAATGTGACTTGATTCTACATTTACTGCTTACAAAGTTTGTGATTAGCATCATACTAGCCGAGCCTGTATTTTGAGTGCTACTGAAGGGAATGGCAACCATTGCTGGTCTCTGCTCCTGTTACCTGCCTTCCAAAGATTACTTCTGTTTCAAGTAAAGGCAAAATTAATCTGAAAAAGAGTATTGTAAGAATTAGCTTGTTAATCACGAGCCAAATCTGTTATCCAAAATCAATAGAAAAACAATGGCAGAAATTAGGAATATTTTTGAGTTAGGGAACATCTAGGAATCTTATCCAGACGAAGCTATTCTGTTTTTCTGAACTTCTTATTTATCAGCATGCTGCATAATTTTGTATGTTACACTTTATGATATTATTCTGAGCATTAGCCACACAGCAGGACATACTCCCAATCTTCCTAAAGGAGGGAAGTAAAGATTAACAAGGGAAGTGTCAAACTGCTGAAATATTAGAGTCTTCAGTACCATGTCACAAAATATGCCTTTATCAGACAATAAGGGGCTGAGATGCTAATAAGTTTCTTTCAGCTTAGTTTGTGAGACTCAGTCTTGTTCTGGGAGAGCAAAACATTTTATAATATTTATTACATGGTGTGAGGGCTTGTTGAAGAGTCTTGCCTTTGGGATCTCTGTAAAATATGGTTTGTGTTCAACTGTGTTGCAAGTTTCAGTGCAGGCAAAATGTTGTATCATCGATCTTTCATAATGTGCTGTGTAAGATATATTTTCACAACACAAAATAGCTTCAATAAAGTGCTATATTTTATTTTTTTTAACTGTTATGGAAGCTATCTTGATCTTTCTTCTTAAGGAAGAAAAGAGAAGCTGGGTAGCAAGGGAAAAAAGGATATTTCCTCTCTAGAAAATGCTGGAAAACCATAAATGCCTCAGTGTTTAGCTGTTCATAGGCGCATATGGAGACAATTATCCTAAAAATGTTCTGTAAGACAGAAGCCACCTTCTGGATGGAGTAGTTGAAGCATGGAGGAAGTGACAAATTTGCCGAGGGATATTAGATGTCCTTGAATAAAAATACTCTGGTTAAGAACTTTTCTGTTTCTCACACACACACACACACACACAAAATAGAGTAACAAAATGAACATGCAGATCATAGTTAATGTGTAATATGTTATTTTAACAGTTGAAGTGAGATGCATTATTGATACCAATTCTTGTGTTCAGTAGATGGTCACTAGATGGCATTCTTTGGGTACAGAATTTAAGGGGAAAATAATCTGTAATGTTTAATTTGTATTCAGCCACATTTCAGTCCGCTGTTATTTCTGCCTGAATATAAAAACTTACAAAAAGGACATGTTAGGGCAGTATGAGAGAGGGGAGAAGGAAGCATTTCATTGTAGTTTGTTATTTCAGAGGCTGCACTTTCTAAGAAATGTCATTTAACTTGAACTGTAATAATATTATGTAAACATTTTTGAATGATTTTCTAGTTAGTATATATGGAAATATGTTTTTAGATTATAGATTAATGCAGAGCTATGAATCTGTTGTGTGCTTTGATCGCAGTCCTTAGAGACGATGATCAATCACTATGAAATGTTCCAGATAAGATCACATCTTCAAAGCTCTTCAAATTGGAAGCAACTGATCAACAACACGAGCTTTGTGGAGTAGGGCTGCAGGAAAGCTCTGGTAATCAGAGGATGAGTGCAGGTACTTACTCACACTGTCGATTGTAGGGTTGGGACAAGGTGTGTGTGTGTAATAGTATGATAACCTGCCTCTCAGAAGCTGATCAGAAGTTGCATTTAGACCTGAGGACTGTTTCTTGATAAAGCCTGTGGCAAAATTCGCACAGTACTGCAGAACGTATGGAATAATTAAAAGTATATTGCTCTAGTAAAAGCTGTAAGTACTAACTGGCTACGTGGCAGTTGCCTTACCTCAGTCAGTGCCATATTTTAGGATGAATAAAAGCCATCATCATTGATTTCTTAGCTGTGTTTCAGATCTGACTCATCTATTTTGTTCTAATTCAAAATGAGAGCTGAATTATCTCAAGTGGCTATAAACGCTCTGCTGCGAGTGCCGTTGAGTAACAGGCGTTTATTGCAGACAGCGCTCTCTGGGCTTGTTTGCCTGTTGGTTTTATTGCCTCCATGGCCCAGAGGAAAGGGCTTGCTCAGGTAGAATGCTCTGGTTTTCATGCTCTCGGTACTACCTGAATTTTTCAGTATAACTGGTGAGTTTTTGGGTATCCAGCTTGTTTCAGATAAAAGATTATTAATTTGCTGGCTTTCTCTGTGCCAGTCTCCAACATGCCTACATCACAACCTAGGAACCACATAGTTTTGAACCAGTTACTAGCAAGAATTTCCAGTGTAATACCAAACCCACTGCTGCAGCAAAGAAAAATGCTTTTTAGCACCCTAAACCTTACAGATGTAAACAGCTTTTTGTGTCTTTACATCTAATTAAGAAAAAGTAAAAGCTGTTATCAAAATTCTCTTATTTGAAGGTAACATTAATCTCTTTCCTAATAACATATAGAAGTGAGGGTAAATCAGTAAGTGGCAGTCCTCTTAAGCCAGAAAAGAAACAGTGTGAGCATAAAGAACTGGGATTTGAATGGAATAAACTGTTTATTAAATATTTTCATGGTATACAAGCTCTACTGACTTTAGATCCTTTACTTAGAATCCCCCTGGCTATTGATGGTTTCTTTTTTCTCTCTTGAGCTGTAAAATCATGATAATAACTCTCTAAATATATTTGAGGAGCTATGCTGTACAAAATAGGGGAAAAAAAACTTTGATGAGTTTCCATATTTTTCTTCCTACTTGGTCAATGCTTGAGCTTAATTCCTGGATACTATTTTATATCCTTCTCTGAAGACAAATTCTTCCCAGACGTAATTGTAAGAATTCTAATCCATCAGTGCTTGGCATTCTTCTGACCAAGCAGTGTATTTCCTGCAGCTCTTCCCATATCTGTGGTTTATCACTTCATCTGGCCCAAAGGCACTTGTGCCTTACTGGTTTCCAGTAGCAGCTGCCTTTCCTGGGTCCTACTGTCTGTCTCTTGCTCTCACTTACTCTCCTCTCCCTTCTACTCTCTTCAGATCTTTATGCTTTTTTCGCAGATTTATTCTCCAAAAAACTTGTCTGTGTAGCTATAGCTTGTATTTTGTTGTCTTTTCTTGCTTCACACACAAAAAGGAGGGTCTGTCATTCACATATTACCCTGTGTTTTCATCCAAATTTTTGTAGGATAATCCTTTAGAACAGAAATCAGTGTTCCTCTCTCCCAAGTAAGTGGCCTGTGCTGTTAAACACCGTCTCCTCTTGCACACTTCCCAGTGGATAAATCCTTTGTACATGCTCTGAGCTCAGCAGCAGAGATGAATGCTTCTACCTGTTTTGCTTCCAGCCTGTGGCAAAGGTGGTCTGTCATTTGTATCGGGTTTGTATCGATAATGCCGTAGTATCTGTCAAACAAATTGTTTCCTTCAGGCTGGTTCTCAACATCAAGTGTGAGGGACCTCTCTGATTCAGTCCTCCTGGTTGCTAAGAGAGAGAATAGATACTTTTTAAAAATGTTACCTACGTGATCGATTTGTGTCCCCAGTAGTATTCAAACTGTTTGAAAACTAATAGCACAATAATGTACTCATTTAAAAAAAAAAAAAAAAAAGAAGCCAAAGCTTTACAGGTATAAACCTGCATGTGTTCTAAACATCTTAAATATAATTCATATTGCCTTCATCCCACTGTGTGCTTGCTTCGCTCCCAGTCCCTTTCAAGTAGGCTACAGTCACTCCTCCTCTGCATGAAAGGAGTGCACTCATAAAATAGATAGCTTAAAATAAAGCCAAAGGAGTTACTTATTTTCACGTAACGCAGAAGATGTGGGTGCTAAGAGGCAAAAAGCTCTGATAACTCACTTAAGCTGCTTAAAGGGTGTTGGTGGAAACATGGGAAGATCAGGTATTAGCAGGTTGAAGGAGGTTTCGATAATGATTGGGAAAGTTTGGCAGTGAACCTGTCTTGTCTTTCTCCTGCGTGTTTAGCCAGATGTAGCGTGTGGGGAAAAAATCTGGCAAAAATTCAAATATTTGCCTGGAGGTCACTGAAAAAGATACCAAAGGATCACTGGATGGTGTCTGAGGGAGATGTTAAAGGGAGACCATGCAGATGGTGTAAAAGTGAAAATTCACGTAAACTTTGGGTTCTTGATCCACTGCCTGCGTGTTGCTGCAGTTTTCAATAGTTTATGTGTGAGGGGGATTGTTTGTTTTCACCCAGGTATGGATGGCACAAGGGTGATAAATCATGGAAGAGAAAACTGCTGTGTCCTGTGAAGCACTCCGGAGTAAGTGAACAATGAGTTATTAAGTAGGATCCTTCCTAATCCTCCATAGATTGCAATACCTTTTATTTGTAAGGGGTTTTAAATATGGAAAGTACGGCATAATTGTGAGCCTTTCTCTTGGGAGCAGGGAAGCATAGAAAAAATTAACTATAAACCAGAAAGTTTTTCTTGCCAAGATTTGGATAGATTTGGAGTGACTGTTGCCTAATTATCAGGCTACAGCTCTTGTATTGTTGGTTCTGCACCAGTGGGGTCTGAATTCCTGCAGGCATCATCTTCTGGAAGGAAAAGTAATTTTTCTTTTTCTCTTTTTTAATAATTTAAGTTCTGATTTTTCTAACTCTGTGAGTAGAACCTACAGTTTCCTGTTTCCTACGGCTGCAAGCAGGTACCTAAGGAAGGAATACCTGGTTTCTCATTTGAAAAATACTGCAACTATTGTGATATTACAACTTTAAAATGATTAAGGTATACAGGAAATAGTTAGGGAAGGGAAAATGTATATACTAGGGGGATATTTAGCCAAGTTCCTTAAACTTGTGATAGATATCCATGTATATTCATTTTACCTGAGAAAGTCATACAAAAGGCCCTCTTGAAGTAGGTCTCTTCTGCCTTTTAAACCATTGTATAGGATCAGAGGTTGGTTGTGTGTGGCAAAGATACCGTCTGTAGTTATCTAACATAAATAGTCACATGCTAATTTTATATTATTGTCCACCAGTAATAAATATATTTTTTTAAGTATAATAACATTTCATCACTTTGCATAATTTACTGGAAATATAGTTTGTGAATTAGAAATAATTAAATGAAAAGAAAGCCATTGATGGTTCTTTAATCTTTTTATATGCAACATAAATGCCAAAGTAAAATATGCAATACTAATAGCTGCTTAATGATCATGCAAGATATTATGCAGCGGGAAAATAACTCTGCAAATAAATAACTAGTACAGAAAAATTAAAAAAAAAAACATGTAAGAAAGCGACATGAGTTTTTACTGTGTGAAACTATAAAATAGATTGGAGTGTGATATAATCTTATCACTACTGTGCTCAGCTGAGCAGAAATAACACAAAGTCGCCTACTATTATCTTGATGAATGTCTTTGAAATCTTTGGTGATCAAAGGAATAATTTTGGGCTTCCTAGTGTCCATAGCTTTGGTTTTGATAAGTGAAAAAAATAAAAAATCAGCTTCTGGTGTTCTTTGTCTCTAGCTGCTGTTACAAATTGCATAGCTGAATATAAATCTTTGGACAAAAATTCCATTTCCAAATAGTTGTGTGTATATGACAGTAAATGAAGATCTGAGTATGTATTCAGACCATGTGAGAAAACTATGTCTATTATCTTAATAATAATCACACCTCAAATGTATGAAGAGCATAAATAGGAAACTTCTTTTACAGAAGGGTAAATCCTTAGAGGGAAGTAAAAGCAATTTTTTCCATCTATGACATTGAAGTTTAGGTATTAGCACTGGAAGGAGGAATTTGCATTGCTTCCTGTTACTGATCTATAGCAAAGCACCAAAATAAACCCCAAACCCTGAATACTACTATATACAGTAAAATGAAAAAAATCTTATCTAATTGTCCTTGTTCCCCCAATAGAATATTTTCGGCACTAAGATGTATATGACGTCTTTTTTGGGAGGGAGAGGAAATACTGTCTGATAGTTCTTAGTAGCCTCAACAAGCCTAGAAAACAGGATGCCATTGGTCTGGGAAAATCCTGAAACCTGGCCTTTCTAACTGACAGTTGAAAAAACAGCCCAGATGTAAAGAAAATCCTTCTCTCACACCATATAAACTATAGCTGTGGGAAGAAGACTTTTTTTTTCCCCAGCAGAAATTCAGATTCAATAATACGCATTTATACATTTTTGCAAGTAATTAGAAACTGTCCTGAAATCAACCTTGCTAATGTGCCAATTGGCTAAGAAAAATCTCCCCCTTTGTTTTTCTTAAAATTATTTATCTTTTTAATATAAATTCCTGTTCCACCAGTAAATGAAGCACAATCTAGTTTTGCTGTGATATCAGAACTACCCACAGTACTGGAGATGTGGCATGTTATATGTGGAGATGAAATCACATCCTTTGTCTTGTTTTCTGTAGACTGCAGTTGAGCTGACCAGTTTGTGGAGATGGTTTTATAAAGCCTAAAGTCAAATGGGCTGTGGGTGATGCCCCTGAAGTTGCATGTGAATAGTTCTACCTGCTATTGACTTATTTCCTTTTTTTTTTTTTTTTTTTTGAAGCTTTTCAGGGTCTGAGAGAATGTTGAATACTCCTGGTAGTAGGCGAGGGGAAGTTGTATGGCTGCACCTCAGTAATGCCAGCTAAGAGCACAATGTGAGCTCTGCAATGTGTTGATATTTATAAGAAAAATGTCTGTATTAATATGGTCTGCATTGAATACCTACATGTAGTCTGTTTTGTGACTGTATTACAATATTCTGCAGCTGTGAAGTCAATTCCTCAAACTGTCATGTGTATAAGTAAATTGGAAAAACTGTCCTACTACGTCACTTCCAAATTCCAGGATATTCCAAATATCCATAGTAAATGCTCATTTAAATTGTACCTGATTTATAAAATCTAGACGATCTGAGGATCTTTCTCCTCTCTGTAATTTGTACTTTCCACAAAGCTGACGAGACCTTTTCTTTCCTCCTGCTAATTTCTACTCTTCTGAATTTTGGGCTAAAGAAGTCCATTTCATCAGATCTGTAGTTACTTATTCAGGAAAGTACTTGTTCCTTTTTTGGCTAAGTAATGACCATTCTGCTTCACTTTATCTTAGAGCAAAATGTATGATGGCTTCTATTACTTCAGGAGTAAAACAGATGGCCTTCAATACAACATCTGGGGGGAAAAATCTGATCTCTGAAGCTTATTTAGTGAAGTAAACACTACTAACATGAAATGATAGATTACTGGCTTTACTAAGAATATCCCTGCATTGCAAACAGGTTGTTATAGTTGCTACCTATTTCAAGTCTTTTGTATCTACAGACAGGATTAGAAATAGTTATGTGTAACTAGCGTTTCGGTTTTATGACGTTTCGTTGATAAAAAGCTTTGAAAAATAAGTGTTATTACTACTTTAGATCTGGGAGGAACACCCTGCTGATCAATCCTGAAAACACCTCAGTGGAGCTGGGCTGGTACTGTCAACATTTAACATCTCTCAATTGATTTTTGTGATTGTGAGTCAAGATGAATAAGGAATTCAGGTTTAAAAAAAATAAAAAAATCACTTTGAATCTGTAGTAGTTTCCAAAAGACTCCTAGAGAGGTCTGAGCCTTTGTGGAAATACATGGGGTCTTACTAATAATCTGAATTATTAATCAGATCATTTTCTGATAACAAAATGCACTTAAAGCTGACAAATCTACATCAAACTATAAATACAATACTGTGAATGGCAAATCTACCTTTAGCCACCTTATTCCTGTTACCTGTTTCTAGATGAGACTTTTTCTTTCAAACAATATTATCTTAAAATTTTGACATCATAATGTTATTGAGGTGACAAGTTGTCAACTTCAGGTTGTGTGACGGAGAAAAAGATTATTTAAAAGCAGTTATATGTCCTTTCTCTCCTGAAATGATTGTGGTGTTATATGTATGCCAATACCTTGTAGTGCCCTAGCAGTCCTGTAAAGAGTAATTAGACAGTGATGCATTAAAGCAGAATTGTTTAACCAGTTAGGTAATTTTAAGTGTCAAAAGAACTCTTCAAGCTGTGCAAATCATGAGCACAGGTAAGTGATTATTTCTTGTGCCGTCTGTGTGCAGGATTATGGTAAATTGAATGAAATGGGATTTTTTTAGGATATATTTGATGGATTAGATTTGCATGTTCTCTTTGAGGATTAAGTTTGAGTATGCTAAAATACAATTTATATGTGAGAAAGAGATAAGGAGAGAGGGAGCACAGTGAGAAGGAGGGAGTGTGATTACTGGGTACAGAGAGATGGCTAATCCAGGTTGGCTTAATATACTCAATTACATTTTTAGAAAGGAATAAACCTACAGATTGCATACCTCAATTAAGTGCACCCCATGTTACAAAACAAAAATTCACTGATTCAAAATCTCTGCCACTTCTCCATGATATTTCCAACCCCCAGTCAAATTTTAGATGTCACAAACTCAGAGAATCATAGAGTGATTTGGGTTGGAAGGGATCTTTAAAAGCCATCTAGTCCAGCCTCTGCAATGAGCTGGGGCGTCTTCAACTAGACCAGGTCCACAATATAAGTTTATATTAGGTCAAGGCTACATTTTCAGTAATTGTTGCAAGTTTTAAACTGGTTTTGGGAGGTTCATTATGTCAAGGCTTTTAGATTGTTTTTCTTTAAGATGAGGGAAGGAAAAAGCATTCCAATTCTAGAGAAGACCATCAGTCCTGATGGGTTGACAGGCTGCAGAATTACCTCTCTATCGTTTTACTCCTCATTTGGTTGGGGAGAAGCTCTTCTAGTCTCAAATGCTTCGTGGAACAGAACAGTAAATCTTCTAGCACCTCCAGCCACCAGCTCAGCACACTGGTTTGTCCCTTTGGTTTTGCCCCCTGATAAAGGAGAGCTGAGGGATCCGCAACTCTTTCCCTATGATCCAGGGCCAATTCTACGTCCATCTTTTTCCTTTCTGGGGTGAAGCTGGCTAGCACTTCCATTTCACTGGGGCTCAGGACCACAGAAGAACAGGATTATATGGGGTTGGAAGGGACCTCTGGAGATCATCTAGTCCAACCCCCTTGCCAAAGCAGGTCCACCCAGAGCAGGTCGCACAGGAACGTGTCCAGGCAGGTTTTGAATGTCTCCAGGGATGGAGACTCCACCACCTCTCTGGGCAGTCTGTTCTGCCACCCTCAAAGTAGAGAAGTTCCTCCTCATGTTTAGATGGAAATTCCTATGTTCAAGTTTGTGCCCGTTTCCTCTTGTCCTGTCACAGGGCACCATTGGAAAAAGACTGGCCCCATCCTCCTGACACCCACCCTTTCAGTATTTATAGGCATTGATCAGATCCCCCCTCAGTCTTCTCTTCTCCAGACTAAAAAGGTTCAAGTCTCTCAGCCTTTCCTCATCAGAGAGGTGTTCTAGTCCCCTCATCATCTTTGTAGTCCTCTGCTGTACTGTCTCCAGCAGTTTTCTGTCCTTCTTGAACTGGGGAGCCCAGAACTGGTCCCAGTGCTCCATTGAGGCCTCATCAGGGCAGAGTAGAGACCAGACCACCAAGCTTTAACACTTTTGAGCAGACAGTATTCTGAAACCTGAAGTTGGTCAGACTTTTTTTCTTTCTTTTTCTTTATATCTGCAGTGATAAGACATATGTCTAAAAGCTGAAACTTCACTGAGGTTGTTAGTCCCCTTTGGATACTGATTAAATTTAGCAGGGATTATTGTTACCAATTTTGTAAAACAAGGGTTGTGCCTAAAGGCGTGCTGTTGCCGGACAAAGCGAATGGTGCTCTCTACTTAAGTATGATTGATCCATAAAAGAGTGGTTAGTACCTGCTGACTGTGTGTAATGCAGCTGAATTCCTGCTTTCTGCTCTCTCTACCCCTTCTTCTGTCAGTCATTCTCCTGCATTTTTGTTTTCCACGTGAATAATATACCCAGAGTATTTGATTTCTTCAGTTGGAACATTTTACAAATCTCATAACTAAAAATCTCATAAGTAGCAAGATGCAACATAATTAGTTTTTTCTTATTAGTTTATAGGCATTAAGCATGATACATAATGGAGTTTCAGGAATATATCAGTCTTAAGAGAATTCATTTCCATATCGCTACTTGCTTCCAAGAATTAGTCATTTAGACTTACAGAAAACATCTGGAAATCATAACAAATTTTTTGCCATTCCTGCCTTTTTAGCCTTTGGATATCTTAGAAATTTTGTTTTGATGTTTCTGGAAAAGTGAGCAAATATACATTTTTACCTTATAAACGTAGAGCTCAGATGTGTTTTCAGGTGAACTACTTTAGAATAGGTTTATTGCCTTCCCTTTGTCTTTCGCTGAAGCCTTTGGTGTGCTCTTTGCACTCCCTGGGCATCACTTGCCCAAATTGCAATGGTATTCTGAGGAGAAATACCCTGAAGATTTAGATAGTCCTAGTGACTTTATGAATGTCAATCTACAGTAATAAACTGGTCTTTTACTGTTCACAGGGATCATTTCAGTGATGATTTTCACTTAAATTTGGACAATTTCATCTGAATGGCATTATTTGTGTATCATCATATGCTCTTTTCTTTAATCTTCACTGAAGTGAGACTGGATTTTGATCAATAACTGGAAAAGTCCCTATTCAATTTAATCAGTGTACAGTTTAAAACCATGTCATTTTCTAGCGATCTGTTTATGGCATTGTATTTTCTAAGGGTTTCAAAGTGTGTTATAAATAAAACTTTTTTAGTTTCTATTGTAGCAGGGGTCGAAAATCTTAACTTTAAAAAGCATTTTACTGTCACTTTTAAAATAAATTCTAAATGTTAGAAAATGAAAGTTGAAAGTGTTTGGCTAGAGGTGTAGATAAAAGATGGTCAGATTTGAGAAAGAAGACCTACTTCTGCTTTTTTGAAGAGTTCAGCAGATGAAGAAAAAGGCATTTAAGTGCAAGTGTTAGAACTAACAAACTGAAAGCTGACATAAAGGATAAGATACATTCCGTCTGATTTGTAGAATGATCTTTTAGGGTTCCATACATACGCCCTGCCTTCCTCCCTTTCTCCGCTCCCCCCCCGCCGCAAAAAAATATGTGAAATTGGACAATGAAAACTTTATTTCTTTCTCTGATAGTCTGTTAACCTAATATACCAAGTACAAAGGTGAATCATGTTCTGTTCTCCTTGGATTGGAAATGCTATATACACGTATTTTCATGTTGTAATTTTAAGTGAGTTTGCATAGAAAGGAACCTCGAGGTTGGCATTTCAGTTCAGAAAGCAAAGGTCAACTTTTCTGCAGAAAACTTGGTATTATATTACAATATATGGGATTAATAGTGACATTTTCATAAGAGTTACTTTTCAGAGTAGAAATTAAATTCTTTGTTTCCATTTTTGCCTGGTACTCATGGACATTTTATAAGATGCAGTGTTCTATACTTCGCTGGGATTTCCAAAGCTGCTTCTCCATGGTTGGGTAGATACCACCAGGTTTTGCAAGTTAGTCTTTATTGCAAAATGAAATTTCCTAATCCTGC
This sequence comes from Limnodromus scolopaceus, assembly GCA_028565335.1. Classification (NCBI taxonomy): domain Eukaryota; kingdom Metazoa; phylum Chordata; class Aves; order Charadriiformes; family Scolopacidae; genus Limnodromus; species Limnodromus scolopaceus. Next base: position 65,582,014 of record JAOXNO010000041.1, on the reverse strand, counting down.
CAGTCATGTTTAAAAAAAATTCTAAACTGAAGGTGTTTATCTTAATGATATAAAACCAAACAATTATTTCTTCTTGAATGACATTTTCCATTCTACTCATTTCGTAGTACTTTTGTGGGTCCTGTAGCTTTCTGAGTGGTTCAGCTTGTCCTGACCTTAGGCTTTTTCCCCCCTGATTTTTTGATATAGTCAATCAGAACTTGAGAAGATAGTCATTAGAATCATAAAATTGGATCTTTCCAAAGCTGCCCAGTGTTTCTTCTTATCAGTTGTACTGCAGTAGTTCATTCTTCAAGAGTGAAGGAAGAGGTAAAATAACTGGGTAGTAATAAAAAGTTCAAATAGTCTGAAATAACTCTCTGTCTTTATGGCAAAACATTTGTTTATATGCAACAGCACCATCCCTGTTCCACATTATCTGAAATTTTCCTGTGTGGCAAGAGGTAGGAATGGGCAAAGTGGCCAGAGAACAAGAAAGTTTGGTGGCGTATGTCCTAAACTGCTCCTGTGCCTGCTGCATGGACCAGAGGGGCAGTATACGCTGCGTGACAGAGGTGAAGCTTCAGCAGGGGTTCTCTGGAGATCTGTATGTGCCGTCTAATAGAGCTATAACAACTTGTCCACAGAATGGGTGCCCGTACTGCTATATAATATATACAGCTATATACACAAAGTTAGTACTAAAATTGCAATTGCTAAATTGCAATCAGCTTTGTAATTAGAGACCTACCTATGCCTGACGTGTGCTGTGGTTACAAATAGATGTTCAGTAACACATTAATCAGACGTTAATACTTACACCTTTTTTTTTTTTTCTTTTTTAAAGGATCATTAGCCCTTTAATGCAGATCAAAGTATTCACTTTTCTATTGTTCATCAAAATGACTGAAGTGAAGTAGCTTTGACCAGTAATAGAAAGAGAAGTTTTCATGTACAATGGATTTTCATGGCAAAACAAATGTGTGTTATTAATTACATTTGTGGTTTGCAACTGGTATGGTCTGACTTCATTGTGCTTGTTACGTGAGAGGTATTTTTAATGCTTTTTCTTTCTTTTTCCCCCCTCTCATAGGCAGTGAAAGAGTGGGTTCAAAAAAAACAACAGAGAAGCAGTTTTGTTTTTAGAACACTACAACAATATATAGAAGTGATAGCTGTGCCACATTTCTAATAGCTGGGTTGAATCATATTTTTTTCCTCTAATGGCATGCGTAATTGCTCTAGGTTTTCAGGCGTCCTTCACTCGCACTTATTTAGATTAGTGACTGATGCATTTCCATGGAAACCTGCAGCAGGGGAAAAAAAATCTCTTGGTACAGTGTGGAACTGAAAGGATGTGGGCTTGGAGTCTCAGCCTATAACTTGTGTAAAATAAGACTTCTTGGTGGTGGTCAGCTTGGTTTGGGATTTTTGGTGTTGCTGTTCTCTAAGAAGTAAGAATTGTTTCCAGCAGTATTTTGTATTAAAAATTTAGAAGACTCGTCAAGTCCTACACTTGTTGAGAAGCTTCAACTTTTTTTAATGTAGTTAAAATAGCACATTTTGAAATTAAATATCTGGGATGTTTTTCTTCCTGAGGATGCAGAAGCACACAAAACTCAAGTAAGCTGGTTAGAAACTATGGCTGAAAAGTCAAGATCCAAGAAGAGAGTTCAGTTTGGAGGTATTGTGTACAGCTTTAATGAAGAATGGCTGGGTTTTGAAGTGGTGTTGGGGGGGGAAATGGGAAAGTTTTATATAGACTAGTGACCTCAGTCAGTAAAATATGGGTACTTTTTAAAACTTTGCACAGTACTATATTGCTTTTCCAGTATCTGCTATATTCTTCATATGCGCTGGCTAACATATAATATCTTTTTAGTAGTCTTATTGCTAGTGCTTTCTCAGGAAAACTTTATTCTTGGCATTCCCAGCAATTTATTCTGATTTCCAGGAGTTCTTAAGGTTGCAACAGATCATAGATTATCAAATGTAGTTTTTTAGAAGTAATTACTCTTATCTGGCTTCACAATGCCGAAAGGACAAGTACCTTCTATACTTCTTAAGAAGCAGAAATATTTTCAGATTTTGCTACTTTCAAACTGCAGTCATCCTAACTCTTTTGAATGTAGATTTTCCAGCCATAGCCTTTCCAATCAATGATAAAATAAAAATTTTAGTTGTGGTAGTTTTTTGCTTTTTGAAAATTAATTAGCCTCTGGCCTGAGTCTGAAACTTGGGTTACTTAACAGCTACCAATATGCAGTATCATTAACTATATTTATATATGATTTGTATATTTTATATAATTTATATTATTTGTATTATTTTAATATATACGTATAGCTGTATCTGTGCAATCTGATAAAGCATCACAAGTTCAGTCGATAAAGTTTTGTACTCCAGTTTCCTTAAAAGTGGTGTAGTCTTCCTAAGCAATTTTGTTGTTGTGATAGTGTTGTATTTTAGACACCCTCAGTGGCAAAGAAGGAGCTCTTCCTGTTGAGTGGGGAACCGTACACATCTGCAGCTCCTTGTTCCACCCTCATCTTCCCCTCCCCGGTCCTGTGTAAACTCCGGTACAACATTGCTTAGCAACATTCTGCTCTGCTAATCTGAGCTATTTGTTCACTCTGACTGAAGTAATAATATTAAATTATAAATTATTCTGAGGTCCTTACAGTAGAAGTCACGGAAGTCTGTTGGGCTTTGGTAATGCTGTTATTTTATCCACAGCGAAATTCAGACTGTAAAGCCCACACGCACAATCAAAGTAGAGGAAGAAAAAGATACTGAGTGAAGACTTAAACTTTTGGTTTTTGCTTGATTTGTATTTAGTGTTACCTTGTTCTTAGAATTCATCTCCATTTTATAATCTTTTAAATAGCTGTCATTATTCTTACATGATGTTGGGGGACTAACTTTGGCAAGTTTAGGAAGAAGGGTAAGGAAAAAGTGTGATCTAGTGCAGGGAAGAGTGAAAAAAGTTATTTTTTGAGACATTCTTACAAATGTCTGAAATATTCCAAGAGGACTGAGAACTCCAGTTTGTTGACTTCAGTGCCCCTTGGTAAAGAAGAGGGAAATCAGTATGTTCTGCAGAGGGCAAATAAGTTCTCCATCTGGCTGGCATCCCCGTTGGCCTCCCAGGGCAGTCGGTGGCCTGTTTGATGGCAGGAAGAGGAAAACTAAGTGTAGTTTGGCTTGATATCTAACTGCAAACCTGGCAAAAAGATGTTTGAAATTGTTGTGTACGTCAGGGAGTGTTATGGTGACAAAGATGGGGATGTTCCTTGAACTTCTTGCATCTCTCCCATGCACAGCAGATGACAGCTTCTAATGTATTCCAAATTTTATCTATTATTGAAATGAGAGGATTTGACAGATCATTGATCCTGAATATAGCTGGGGAAGATTTAGACTTGAAGGAGGCTTCCGTAAGGGAGGAAATTGAGGGGAAACATTTGTATCACCATTGATGATAAAAGCCCATAATAGCTCTTGTTGAAACTTGCTGTACATGAAAATTAATGATTTTTGAAATTGAATAGAAGAATGGCTTTTCGGGGCCTGTTTTTCCTAACTTAGCCCAAAATAGTTCTCCATCTGTTCTTTCCACCTTAGGGTGCAGAATGACCTTCTTCAAAGCAGTTGGTTATTTTTCTGTGATTGTAAACATGTCTCAGGTAGGAATAATCTGTGTTATGTAGATAGACCACAGCTCCTGCCACACAAGCAAATGCAGAGTTCCTTCACAAACTCCTAATTGAGTTTCCCTAAATTTAAGGCTAAGTCACTGAAAATTGTTATCTGCTACTCTGGAATAACATTGAAATGAATATTTCTATTCGATTGCTATTCAGGTTCTCGTGGCAGATTTACAACCATGTGAAAATGATTGATTAAAATGGTTTCTGTTTTGTCGTTTCTCATCAGAAGATAAATACCAAAGCTGGCACTCTAATAACTAGAACTGACCCAAATTAGAAGGCTATTCTGATGTTTTGTTGTTTTTCTTGTTGCTCTGTGACATCTGACGTTACCTGCAATAGGGAAAGTGGCACTTACTGTCACTTCTTGAGTGTTTGCAGGAAACTTTCCATGGAGATGCATCTGGCACCTTCCCAGTGGTTGGCTGGACTGATCCAGTCTCATGTGGCTTTGTGTTTGCTTAAAGCTGCAGAACTTCATCTCTTTAGCAGAAGTAAACAAATTCTGCTAGCAGTTTAGAGAGTAGTGGTAACTGTAAGAAAAATAGTAATTAATTAATGAATGAGATAGGTGCCAAGTTTTAAAATATTACTTGGACGTCCTTTTTTTTTTAGGTTTTCTTTTTAAGCATTTTTTTTCCTTGGGTTTTTAGGTTGGGTATGGAGCTAAAGCAAGATTCTTCCGTGAGGGGCATGGTGATTTGCTTTTTGTTTGCCTTGGAATTTTTTTTCAATGCTGTAAGTAAAAACAAAACCTGAATATTGTATTAGCGTACCAACAACAGATCCTGCAAAGCCTCAACTTTGCTTCCACCTGTAAGCATGTTGTCAGGTTGTCTCTGCTTGCAGGACGGTGGTTTGGGACCTTAAATTGTCCTTGCTGCTTGCAGACATGTATTCTTGACTTAAAACGAGTGCCAGCTACTGAAATACTGGAAATTAGTGTTTGCATAAAGTTGAGCATGTGCAGAAGCAGTGCAAGTTGGAGACTGCAAAATTAGAGCCTACTGAGTGTAAAAAATAAAATCCAACTATTAAGCAAACTGTTAAACCAAGTTTCTGACTCCTGCCCTTTGGTACAGGTGCCATCATTTTGGATTATGCCACCGTTATCAGTGAGAACCCTGCAGTCATTCCCCAGAATATTTGCAGGAAAGAAGGAAAATGTGAAATCCGGTGTTATGATTACAAACATTTGTATCGCAAATCAGTTGTGGAATCTGTGTATCACTGGAACATCACACCACCTGAGCTTTGTAGTTGAACAAACCATCCTGACCTTCAGGATAAGTAATATTTGCAACAGATGATATTGCCAGCAGGCAACACAATGAGATTTCTCTGTTCTGCCTAGAATGGAAAAACAAGATGCCTTTATTTATGTGTTCAGAAGCAATTTGGAATTGACAGTGAGAACTGTTTTATAACGTATACATTACATATTGCCAGTCCACAATGAAGGGTTAAGGAAAGTGCATTGAAGTTGCTTTATGGTAGACCCGATTTTGTAAAAAAGGTGTGTTTCAGCCATGATTGAAACATGCAAATGGACCAACTCCATGCTTGGTTGCTGGAATCTCTGAGGTCTGGTACCAGCCCAGGTCAACATCCATCTCTTTACCCGCAACAAAATCTGTGAAGCCTGATGAATCTTGGGGCAAAGGGGAAAAAAATACCTCCTCTCCCTACTGATTTCTTCTGATGACACCACCCAGAGCAACAACTGCAGATGGTTGATGTACTGTTCTGCTGCAGATGGGTTGTAAATGAAGGGTGGGGGGAACGAAGGCCTGCAGAAGCCCAACAGTGCTCATAGAGAAAGATCAAGTGATCCATGTTTTGTTTTAATGCACACATAGATTTGCTTCTTCATAAGATGCAAGTACAAGCAGTTGAAGTTATGTTCCCAGTCAGATTTAAACTTTAGCAACAGAATTGTATACAGAGGTGGTAAAGTTGTTAAAAGCATACTGTTTTCCCCCTATTCAGCTCTGTGAGTCTTATTCAGTGTTAGAGAATAAGAAGCAAATGTTTCAACAACTGCTTGCTGCTTTTTTCAGGTATAAGTGAGCTTTTTGATAAATTAAAGGGAAAACTAATGACATGGGAATTCAGTGTTCTTCCATAACTGCCTCTCCAGTAATCTAACCTGTGAATATCAGTTATTAAGGTTTCTCTTCCAAACAAACTTGCTGATTCGCTACATTGATCAGCCATTTCAGCATCCTTTGTGAGTGTATTCCAGCTAATCTTTCTTTAAGGACGCAGGAGGGAATCAACATCAGTCTGTCCTCCTTTTTTAAAAATAGGAGTTAGTAAGGAAAAAAAATAGCAAGGCAGGGAGAAATCCAAGGATTTGCTATTCCAGTCAAGGAGTCGTCCTTGAGACATTTTTATGCCTATTCTCAGATCTGAAAAACTTCAAAAACTGCATAAGATTTGCTATTTCTTAGCTTCAACTGAAAGAAAAATTGGCTGAGAGCACCACACCAACTGAACACTGGGTTTTAAAAAAGTCATCTGCAAACTTAAAAAGAAGAAAAATGAATTATGAATTAAAGGTTTTCATTAGTTTACAATTTATAATGCCTTCATCACATATTTCTTTTTTCTGGATCCTCATAATTTACCCCTTCTAAGGAAACAACAATGTTATTGCTTCTGATTTGCAAAGATATGAGACAGATAATTGTAGTTTCTCCTGAATTCTTTGTTGGTACATACCTGCAGATTTCAGTTTCATTAGTTTTAATACCCCTTTAACAGAAGCAGGCTGTACTTGCGTATATTACTACAAATCTTATGGATTCGTTCTTCATTCCAGCTTCAAAATTATCCATACTAATGTTTAGGAGGGAGGGAAATCCTGGTCAAGATTTTAAAGACAGTACATAGGAGGAACTAATGCTCTGATCCCTTCAATGCAACAACTTTTGTTCTTAAAAAGCAAGGATCCTATGAGCAAATAATTAGGGACAAATTCTGTTTATATGTCTCAATCACATTTTTACATTTTTAGTACAGATGTTTAGAATCCAAGATCCTACTCTGCTTGATTTGGAGGAGGATCCCTGAAAAGGTCTTTTCTATGGCTCCAATGGCTGCTCAAAGGAAGAAATATGAAATATTTTGTTAAACAATTGTATCATACGCCTGAAGATTACTTATTTCACTTATTCTCACTCACCAAAATTTTAACATGCCATATTTCATAAGAAATCCCAGTTTTGATGAATCTTCGTTTTCTAAGGAGGAAAGGGAAAATAGGGATTTTACTGAGAAGCTTATTGAGACTTAACAGTGCGTGGTATGAAGAAGAGTTTTGGTATTTTTTCCTTTTAATTTAATTCTTTTCTGGAGCAAAGTTCATAGTGTGTCTCTTTTCAAGAAGGTCACTTCTTACTCGGAAGCCGACTGTGTACTGAACTAGTGATGAGTTAGATCAGTAAA
>JAOXNO010000041.1:65564875-65569875 GCA_028565335.1 Limnodromus scolopaceus | reverse complement strand
GTGACATGGAGATGGTGTACCTTGAGGGCGATGTCTAGCTTGGAGAACTAATAGAATGTGTTTGGATGTAGTCAGGCTGTCCTTCGGTGAAAAATTCCTCAGCCATGCAGATGGGAATTTCATGGTCACAAGCTGAAGCAGAAATTTTTCAATTTGATTTTTGATACCTGTTAGCCTAACTTAACGTGATTGCATTCGAGGACCAAGCTGTACTTCGGCAAAGACTTTTTCCCGTTTCAAAACCTACAATTTCTGCATACGTATCTTCCCTTGAGTGAAGAAGGCACATAAAAAGGAGCTGCACTAAAGATACTCATCTGAGGACGAATAAGAATACACTAAAATATTATTGTTGTAAAGGCTGAGTGAGGCTCAGAAAATTGGTACATTTGAACAACAATTACTGTAATACATAAAGCTACCAAAGAAGGATCTTGCTCTTTTGTTTGTTAAAGTATTACTTTATTTGAATGCCTCTTTGGAAGTAAGCTTGTGTGTGTTTTCCTGTCATTCTGAAGAAGAATGTGTCATTGAATTACCTACCTCCTCTACAATTCTTTTGCCCTTCCCAGGAGTGTAATTTTTTTATATGTATATATATATATACACACGCACACACATATAGTGATAGCCTTTCAGTGAATGCCTTTTAGATCGTGCTCCTTGCTGTGCAAACTGAAGCAACCAAATACAGGAGTAGCTCCTGCATCTTTCCCACATGGTTGATTTATTGGTGCCCCTGTAGGTACCCGCTGAAAGCAGTAAATGACAGCGCATCTTTCCAGTCCTAGAGGGAGAGAGATGTTTGGCTCTGTCTTGCATTCTACAGATACAGTTCTAAACTAAAGACTTTAACTGTTATACCCATACTAAACCAGTGTTAATGTTGGTGAATTGTAGAAATACTTGTGAAAATAAAGTTCATAGTCCTATAGGTTGATTTACTGCTGCAATCACTAGATGCTGCTTCACTGGGATGGATGGTGTTTTCTTAAGAAAAAGCATAAATACCAAATTTTAATGTATTTGAGGTTTTAAATGCCTTTTTTAGTAGATGTATTGTTGCATCCTATTCCTTTGTTCTTCATGTTTCCCAAATGTGGGGTTTATTTCTGTTTTGTGTCACTCCATATCTCTCAGCTGTTCGGATTGTTTGCTTTTGCTATAGAATGGTAGTACGGGTTTCATAGCACTATTTCCTGTGTGATTTGATTGATGGCGATTAATGTGGGCGGCTACTTTCCCTCTATCTCATTCTTCATATGCCTAATAAAATTATAAAAATAGCTCTAGTTTTGTGCACACGCGTGTGTGTTTGTGTTTGTGTTTAAACAAAAAATAGTTTTGCATTCTTTTGGTTATTTTTCCAACTTTTCCGAAATGTGTTGCTGGTTTTAATTCTTTCTTTCTTCCTGTGTTTTGCCTCTTAGTCCAAGCTGTAAAAGAACCAAAAATTAGACTTGAAAGGTTTTGCCACTAAGAATGTGGGTGGAACTTTTAAACTTGCGAATGATATGATACATGATCTACAAGTTCTCCTTATTCACTTGATGTGTGTGATATGATAAAAGAATATCTCAACTCCAAAGTCACTTCAAAGCACCTTGAAACCATGTTAATTCACTGTGAGGGAACATGAAGAAACACTTTTTTACTGTGAGGGTGACTGAGCACTGGAATAGGTTGCCCAGAGAGGTTTTAAGGTCTCCCTCCTTAGAGATATTCAAAAGCTGGTTGGACATGGTCCTGGGCAACTGGCTCTAGATGGCCCTGCTTGAACAGGGGGATTGATCAAGGTGACCCCCAGAGGTCCCTTCCAACCTCAACTATTCTGTGATTCTATGATAAGTTCTTTAAATTTTCTTTTCTCAATATATAGCAGAAAATTCGCTTTGAAATTACAAATTAAACCAGCACTTGATTAAGAAATGCAGGAGTATGATTAAAAGTTCTCTTTTCTTTGTGCAGAAACACGGACAGATAGAACAAAGAAACTCTTTAGACACTACACAGTTGGATCCTATGACAGCTTTGATGCTGCAAGGTAAGATTTTTTCTTTTTGGTCGCAATCTGTTTACAAAACCTTTCTGGGTTTTATTTAATTGTTACTTTTTGTTTAGACTTTTGAGGGAAAGAGGGAAGCAGATTACTAAACAGAGCTTCTCAAGATATCATTCTACATCTAAACTGTTTTTTACCACCACTTACTTCTTTCATATGGGTTGGGTCTAAAAAATAGTGAGTAATGAAGTAATGAGTGTCACTCTTTTGTGTTCCTGAGTGGTGACAGAGATCAGCATTTCACAAAAAAGTATGTTCCAGCTGCTTCTACAGTCAAGGACCACTTAAGTTGTTGGATACTTCACAAGATCAGACCTTCTGTATCTGTTCACAGAATTGTACTTGCGTACAAGAAAAACAAAATAAAATTCTGTGTTTTGTTGTTCTGAATGGTGTCTTAGATCCTAAGCAGAAATTAGGGAGATAAAAATGAGGAATATAGACATTAGAAATTATATTATTTATTTTGCAGTTTCTGCTGAGTAGTCATGATTTTTAAGCAGGTTCTTTGCCCACATGTGAAGCTGGACTTACAGCCAGCTTCTGGGAGAAAGAATGATTTTTAAAGTGCAGAACCTCCATTAGCTGTTGATGTCTTCTTGAGAAAACTGTGGTGGCATAGAGGAATCATTATGATTTTCTCCTGACTGTTTAATCACAGCTTGGGGTTTTTTTAGTTTTGAAGAAAGCCACCTTTTTTGTAGGAGGAAACGTGCAAAGTAACAATCGCAGAGTTTCATATAGAACACCATTTTTTTAAAAAAGGAAAGACAATGTGGTTAATGTTGCTTTTATTATGTGATCTTAATCCTTGTTCTGAGGGTCATGGGTAGTTTTTATGCCAGTTAAACACTTTGGGGAGGCAGAACGGAGTTGAAGTCACCTGAGGTAGTTTGGATAACCAAGATGTCCAGTGTTTGTGATGGTTGCTGTGCAGAGCTCTGAAAGGTGGGGGGCTGCTGGTTGTCTGCTCCCTACAGCCTATAACCATTTGAAAAATATGTAAATCTGCAGTCCCTTGAGTTGTGATTTGAAGGAATGTTGCAATGTTGGATGAAGAGGGAAGGTTTGGTGACACGGGGGGCATATCACAGGCTTGTGGGTTGGCTCCAATCATCCTGTCTTGGAGGCTCTGATGTTCCTGTTGCTGTATAGGGTGTACCATAGGGCATCAGCTCTTACTGCTCTGACTTAGGAACAGAGAAACCCCATGTTAACATCTGTATTCCCCTGCCATGATTGGCCAAGTTGCTAGAGCTCTGCACTGTTGGACAACGATGTGATTGACTGGATAGTCTAATAATGATAAAGTTGTCAAGAGAAGCTGTTAGTCTGTACCATGAAACATGTAACTGTTCTGCAGAGCCAGGTAACTGGTTACTAGTTACATTCCCAGTGAGCAGAGTTGGCTTTTCTCAACATTCTTTGAGTGATCGTTACTCAACAAAATTCATAGCCTTGTCTCTGCATTTCAATGTTAACGGATAGGATTGTTTCTGTCAGACTAAAAGCTGTGGCCACAGCATATTGCCTCCGAGATACCGAATAGTTCCCACGTGGAAACCTACTCCTACTTTCTAACAAAAGATTTTTTTCGTTTGAAAATGTCACTACTATCTTTTTTTTTTTTTTTTGTGGAGATGGGGGAGCTATTGATTCTAAAGCATTTGGATTTTTTGTTGTCCTTTTCCCAAGAAAATTCAGGTCCATTTTTGGGAGGGAGCAATGCTATCTGCCTTTCTGAAACAGGCAATACCCCCTAGTTTAGAGTGGTTATTTTGAAAGCAGGAGGCCAAAAGTCACGTTCAGACCAAGGGCTTGAACGTCCTCTCAGTGGTGCTCGAGTGTATCTTTTAACCAGTGGGCTGTTGAGGTTGAATTGGTGCTACCCTCTGCTTTTGGGAAGTCATGGAAAATGTGTAAGATGTTTGGAGGGTGGGGGAAAGGGGAAGGTTGTTGGTTTATTTTTGTATTATTTTCATTACCCTCTTCAGGCATTGGGCTTGTGCAGAGCAACAGCAAAGCTTTCAAAGAATTTACATTGCTTGATTCAGGACCACAAATGAGCAGGAGAGTTTATTAGATAAAATGATCTAGTTTTTGTACAGCTTTATTGAGAAATTAGGTATGAAGTATGTCTGCGGTTGTTGCTGATTCTGGCATTGATATCTATTAATTGTCTGAGCAGTAAGAGAGAAAGCAACGGAGTTCTCCTGGCAACTTCTGAATAAAGCAAAGTTTTGAAGAAAACTCAGAGAATCTGAAGTCTTGTGGAGCCATTTTGTAGAGTAATTGTGGAAATTGAGAGAGAAAGTTAGGAGAGGGTAGAATTAATGGAAAATTCAAAACAATACAGTAGAAACATAGACTTTCTTAACACGCTTAAGTACAGAAAAGTACAGTTATTTTAGAAATTTTGTAAAATAACACTAGGAAAACTAAAAAAAAATGTTTTAGTATCCAAGTTGCCAAACCCAGTTAGTTGCTGGAAAAGAAAAAGCTTGTTTGTTTGAGGCGCATATAATAACTTACTATAATGATGTATTTACAGAGAACATACACCATGATGAAAAGTAAACTTCCTTTTTCATCCTTTACAAACATCACATATAGTGAAATGCTGTTCTGACACCTTTTTTCCTAAACAAAATAGAGTTTGAGGACTTGCTGTCCTAAAACTACAATAGCACACAAAGTTGTGTTTCAGATACTTGACTGAGGCAGCAAATCAGCTTTTTGTACATCTAAATGGTAATTTTACTGGTGCTTACGTATTGCTGCTGAAGAAAAAGAATTTGCATTTAAGAATTAGTATTCTTAAGAGAATTCTGGAGATTAGTATGGCTTGTTAGGATGCACAGATTTAATTCCTAGCATGGGCTTCTTCAGAGAGGGGAATTGTTAAAAGAGGCAAACAAGATGGCAAACTTACAGCAGT
>JAOXNO010000041.1:65516722-65555525 GCA_028565335.1 Limnodromus scolopaceus | reverse complement strand
ATAAAAAAAAAAAAAAAAAAAAAAAAAAAAAGGCTATATATACTTATTGTATTGTGGATAGATATTCATTATATGGATAGCCATATATCCATGTATGGGGATATGGGGATACATATGAACCCTATATATATATATATATATATATGTAGATAGATATATATAGATATATATAGTGTGGGTGTGTATATATATATAGGATCATGACCTTACTGTTGACTGGTTTTTTTCCTTCATATTCTATCTTGAGATTTCTAACATAAAATCAGGCTTTTACTGGATGATTTATAATTCCAGGAAGTTGTTTAACTTCCTGATTTGCTATATCAATAGTGGTTACAGTTTCAGCAACTTAAGGTGAAAACAGGGAAAAACCCAAAAGTAGTAATAGCCAAATCAATTTATTTGGCTATTACTTTAGATCACCTACTCCCATGTCCTACTCCAAAGAATATGATATTAAGTGTAATTAAAGGCTGGATAAAAGAAGGTGGACTCTGATGCACACACATAGTGAGAGGACGTTTCTCCTTGGTTCTACAAAAAGAAATTGTGTAACTTGTTTGCACTTTTGTCATAAAATCTGATGTTTAAAACCTGTATTTCTTTGTAACGTTTTGTAACATAAGTTCATTAAAGTATATAACACTGTTACTTTCTTTGACATAAGTTGCTTCTATATAATCATGGTTAATCCTTTGGGCAACTCTGTCAATCACAGGGCTGGAAAAAGTAGTGCAGTCTTCCTGACTTCCTGATTCTTATCGAATCACTTTGTGACTGATTTTTATTTATTTTTCAACTCAGTGAAGAACTGTTCATTTTTACCAAGAGTTTCAAGTATGCAAAATCCAATAGAGACGACTTGATTATTTGTTTAAAAGTGTGAATGAAACACCTTTTTAAGCGGAAGGAGTGACATGTCCTGTCAGGATTTACTGCAGTCTGCAATTTCCTCACAATGCAACACAGACCTGGGCAATATAGGAGTTGGGGAATATCTAAATGTCCTTTATGGCATGTTACAGTTTGGCAGGTACCTCTTTCATCAACAAATCAATGCCAACGGAAAATATGCAGCCTTGTTTTTCTCATGATCATAGATGTCTATGTGATGTTTACTGAACACTGTAGAAACAACACTGATACAGGAGATCTGAAAGATAAATATACGGATATAGGAAGTATATAGGAGTATTGCCGAAATGTCCGCTCTTCTTTTCCCTTTCCTTTACTTGGCCTGAACGTAGCCAGCTGAGAAAGACATGGCTATGCCATCTTAGCCATTCAGCTGAGGAGGGAACGTAAACTTGGCTGAGGAGAAATTAGAATATGTCCTTTCTATTGCAGTTTGAAGTTATTTGCCACAAATAATAAACCCAGAAAGAACAATAATGCAAGGGTGGTAGTGTTGGGTTTTTTTTCCTTTTTTTTTCTTTCTTAGTATTTATTCCAACCAGCTGTTGGAAGTGCTAATAAAGATACTGTCATTGGATGCTGCAATCTCCTTGAGAGCACCTGTGAAGCTGGAATCCATAGGTACTACTAAGCATTTTATTCCATGTTCCATGTCCATATGCAGCCCTGATTTTCTAATTTTTTTTTGGTGAAACAGCAAAATGACTAGGAGTCACTGTCATTGTGAACGCCTGATGAAATAATGCTTATTCTCCAGTGTAACTATTTTGAAGATACTAAATAATATTTTGAGAACTGCATTAGCTTTTATGGATGAGCGGCTTTGTTACCTCTAAATATAACCTCTAATTCATCTAATTCAGTCTTAACAGTAAAAGTTTTACTGGAGGATTCTGGATCACAATAATGAAAACATTGTTTTGGGAAATAGTTCAACTTCAGCCTAACTCCACTTTATGTACAGGAGCTCCATGGAAGAAAGTGTAGGCCTGTGCCCCAGTACCCAAACTAAAGAAATGAGAAACAATTACATCTCTGAGTTCTTACAAATGATTCTGGTGGGTTTGAGGGGTAAGGAGAAGAAAGGGCAAAGTCAGACACTGCAAAGAAAAGAAACACTGTTTTTACTTAGACACTCCATTGTAAGAATCTCTTGGCCTCAGATGCTGAAGAGCAGAAAAGACAACCCTGCATTCTCTTCATCCCTTCTCTGTCATATTTTAATTACTGTACCATCATTATACTCCTTGGACTTCTATCTCCAGCTACCTAATAAGGAGTTTATCAACTTAAAGTTAACTGTTCTGCAGAGCTTATCAACCATTTATTTGAACATATTTTCTTACTGCCATCCTCCCAAACACATCTTGCTATAAACTTCCAGATAACATTTTTTCCTTTAGAGCATATGTTTTAGACTTGCCTTATATGACTGAAATTATATTGAATTGATCAGTTGTACAGAGTAAGCGCTGTGCATGTGGTTTTAACACAAGGCAGGAAAAGTATGTAATTGTATTTTTACTGAATATCTCCTGTAAGAGTATATTGTGCTTACAGAAAGCATTGTTAGACAGTGGGAATAAGTAGTTGAGAAAAGCAAAGTGCAGAAAATAAAAACACATTCTGAAAAAATGGTAGAAACATGTTTCACCAAAATAGGTGGAAATTGTTATTGGTTATTTAAGATGTTATCATAAGAAACTACGAAAAGATTCTATCAAAGGCAGTAGCGCTGGGTTGTGAATTATTCGTTGGGATAATAACCTGTTATTGCTCAAAGCTGTAGCATATAATTACCAAACAAGCACGTTCTTAAGACAAATTGCGTTGCAGTGCAGTGAAAGGCATCATCATGTGAGGGAATCTCTGCACGTGACAGCAACATTACAGAGAGGTTACTATGAGTTTGAATATACGGTTGACTACATCTTGCTGTTTCTGTTGGGGTGTAAGTGCGTTGGGTAGGGACCCATCTGTGTATTTTCCAATTTGCTGTGCAAGGAAACATGCTCACAGGTGTAGCTGATACCTCTTGAACAAGTGATTGCTGTTCCACGTGTTACGCAAGAGCCGGGAAGGCTCTTCTATAAGACCTGCAGCTGGATGATCAGTGCCTGGGGAACTTGAGCAATCACATACAGAGTCTTCATTAATCTTGAAGGCCTTAATTACAAGGATTAGCCAATTTTCCTGGAGTCATTACAGTAGATGTCTATAAATAGTTAGGTTGACCACTTCCAGCAATGACAGCAAATTTTTTTCCACTGGAAGTCTGTTATTTCTTGCAGTAAGATTTCCTGTAGACATCACTTCCATTTCATATGGTATCAGGACAGGTAACTAAAAAGGGAAAATCCCTAAAAAAAAAATTCCCTAAAAAGGGAAAATACTCGCACAGAACATTCTTTTAACATGGATTGACTGTTGAAACATGCAGTAAAGAGGTCTTCTTGAAGAGATTTCCAGAATGCCCTTCTATGGGCTTGAACATAACCACCATAAACTGACTATCATAGTCTGAAAGGAATTAGTGAGACAGCTTTCTGACACTGTATATAAATTTATTGAATGGTTTAGATATTGTTTTATTGTATCTGGCAAAGTATAAAAAAAGCATTTCCTTTATTGTTGCACTGTGATTTGATCCTTCTAACGTAGCTACCTGTGGATTCAGTAGATCCTTCAAAAGGATTGAATTGCAAGAGTACTAAGGAGAGAATATAAAAAAGGTCTGATGAAGAGATTTGGATTTAGTTGGCCAACCAAAAGAAGTGAACTTGGAGAGAATAACCTGTCACTCAAGACAGAGCGAGCCATCTGACTGGAGGGTTTGTGGGCTAAGAAGGTTACTCATTTGGTTGTAACTGGTTGTTTGAATCTCATGTGTGATCTGATAGATAACTTTTCTGCCTTGGGAGGCTGTAGTCCAGTTTGTTAAAGCCAAAATGTTCAGTCCTAGATTTTGTTTCTAGGGGATGCACATTGGAGAGAATCAGGAAAATAATTTCTATTTGAATTCGGGTTTTCTCTGCCTCAGGGAGAGATTGACAATATACCAAATAGCCATTTTTGTTTCCAGGTAATGATGATCATTTCCAGGGGTGTGTACTCTATGTGCTGTTTTTCAGATTGAAATCAGCAACCATACATGCAATACAAATTTGCCTAAACGTATTCTATGGTCCTGATAGTTTCCATCTCTGTGATTCAGTATTTTAACTTTTGAGTAAGTCATGGTGTAAGGTAGGGTGTAGTTATTCTAGTTGGGAAGCTCGGTTTCATGGGTTTGCCTCCATCAGGAACCTGTGCTTCAACCTTTATTTTCTTCATACAGATCTTAGTGAAGAACTTGACATTTTCTCCTTCCTTCCTTAAGTATTGTCTTAATGGGCTGTTAGAAATATAGAAATCCTTGCTGTTTTGAACAGTCTACACAGATGATGGTTGTTATGTTGAATGTACAGTGCTGAATTCAGATCTCAGGTGTCTGTCTGACCATGGGTAAATCTCTTTATTTGCCTTCCTCCATTGGTAAGTCTGTAAATTTCTGGAAATTCTAACAGCTCTGCACAATTCTTGAGCTTTAAAGTGTTAGGGAAGCTACATGAACGGATGAACAAGTATGTTTTCTAATATTTAGTGTTTGGATAAAGCAACAGTGATTTTAGGTGGACTTTTTTGGTGCCTGAAGCTTTTACATTTAAGATTGTGCTTCATGCAGAAGTATTCTGCACTTGATAGGATGTATTTTGCATTTAACTTTGTATGCAATGAATCTTGAACTTATACAGCCCGAAGTCAAAGTAATGTGTGCCCTATTTAAGTAATGAGCTATTGATTTTGAAATTACTCATTTTATTACCGTAATATGGAATTAGTAATATTCTGAAAACTTGTCGCTGAAATGGATGCTGTTTAATTTCAGTTTGAGATGGGACAGAAATGGAGTTTAAGAGTTTTACCTATTGACATTCGGTGTATCACAGCTAGCAGGGACTCTTCAGCCTCATGTAGAGCTGTACACTGTAGTCAGAGCATCTGTGAAGAAACTCCTCTTCCTCTTGCTTGAGCTCAGACCTCTGAAAAGGCTTGTAATGTAATGTCACCTTTATTTGTCACTGGTAGCTATACCCTATACGCATTCTGTTGCTGAGTACTTACAACACCTTCAGGATCAAAGAAATGCTGCCAAGGAGGCTCATTGTGAGAAATTTTGACCTACTTTTCCATTTGGCACTGCTTTGCCTGCCAGGACCAGGTAGACTGTGAATAGACCTTCAGTGTGTCTTCAGTGAAGAGGTCCGGTCTGACATTGAGATACAGGAACCCTCTCATGGCAAAGCAAACAAAAAGCAATATTGCAAACAGCCAAAGGTTAAATTTCTTTGCCCACCCTCTGCCCCCTTCTCTGAGGGACACAAAGTGAGTTTGCTGGGAGAAAGGGTGTGGGAGTTGCAAGTTCAGTTCATTTGTGTCTGCACGTTTCTTTTCCATCCTTTTCCTCCTGCTAGTTCTTAGCTTGGCAGCTCCGGGGTATGTGTAGAGAATCAATTTGCTCTTTGTGATTGCTTTAAACAACTTTAAACTGCTCATGCCATAAGATTATTGTGGGTCCCCTTCTCCTAGCAAGTAAATGAAAAGAAATGGTTACACATCTGATTTTTTCAGACCTACATTTTTGCTTTACACACTGTAATGGAGTTTTCCTTATGCAGTACATGACTGGAACACTATATTGTTAAGCTGTATTTGTCAAATAATAGAGATCAGTTTGTGTATTTTGTTACCAAAAATTCATTTTGCCCTTCCCTTCCCTTCCCTTCCCTTCCCTTCCCTGTTTCTTGTAAAACACAAAACTTTGTAAAATTTTGGCAATTTAGTATTCCCACTTTCTATGTCTAAATTGAATTATAAAACCAGGTAGTTTATGTAATAAATGTGCCGAACATGAAAAGAAAATCATAGGTGGCTTTCATACTTTTAATCTGAACATAGACCTCTACATCAGGATGAGGAGACCAGAACTTGAAAATGCGTGTTCATGTCATTAGCTGACTGTGAAAGGAACCTGGATGCCTTTTTTTAGGTGCAGATGCCTGACCTTGATCAGGTGAATTGATCCCAGGTTTTCTGAGCACTGCTTTTGGAATTTCTAGCTTTTTAAGGAATGACATTGTGAATTTGTCTGGTTTTGTCAACAGAAATGAAAGAATCAGGGCAAGGTTTGATGAGGAACCAGGTGAATAGGCTTCTGAATTCTTTATATTAATGGATGGAGATGAGAGTGGGATTTGGGTAGGGGAGAGGAGGGTTGTTCTTTGGACCAAGCACTTTCTATGATGAGGTTCTGAAAAGTAGCCTTCTAACCTCTGTTAAGCTGTTGATTGTTTACAAGGAAAGCTAAGGGTTTTATTAATTTGACCATGTATTAAGAAAAAGATACAGTCTTACCGTTGACTCTTCAGTGGATAAGTCTGAAGCCCCACCTTGAAAACGTGAGTGGTGAAATAAAGAAAATAAACCAGTACATTTGTAGATTCAGTTTTTGTAACATTGGGACGTTGTTGGGGGGCTTCAGCCCTACAGTGCGGGCTCTGAGCGTTGCCATCTCACCCCCATATCCCTGAACAGGAGTGTGTTTGGCTTTCTCAAGAAATAGGCATTTTGTTATTATATCCTTTCTGTAGCAGGGGTATTAATTGTGAGAAAAGGTAATGTCTGAATTATACACTAAATAACAGTAAGTTGAGAGACAGTATTCAACAGTTGTTGATACTTATGGAGATCATCTGTTGCTCAGGAAGTCACCGTTGTGGGAGTTTGAATTCATGTGTTATTCCATGTAGTGGTGTTCAAATACTTTGTACTTTAGGAGACACAATTACATCAGCACTTCAGCAGTACCACGAAGTTGCGCCCCCCAGTTAGAGTTGGAAAGTCGTCAAAAGGATGGTGTGTGATACATGAAAGATCTGGAATTTGGAGGCTGTCCATTGGTGTCCTGATGTCATCATCCCTGTCTTTGTTCAGAGCTTGAAATAAAAAGGTCACACCAATTTTTTTCTTTAATTAGTTTCCTCCTCCCCTTCTGGATTATTAATGGCACTGAGGCAGATCGGGTCTCTTATTGTATTGAATGCTTTAGTGACTACACTCTGTGCAAGACCAGTGACAACAATAGTTGGCTAGTAAAAAATTAAGAAAAGAAAAGAAAACTTGCTCATACTTCTTTCCATCTTAAAGAGTTTTGTAGGTAATTTAAAGCCAACCTAGCAGTGTGTTTTGCAGTGTTTACGATTCATGAATACTTAACCCCTGACACTGTCTTTATTCAGAAGAATGTCTTGCAACTTGTGCTGTGTAATGGTTTTATACCTAAAAGAGCATTCAAAATATTTTTTTTTCCTTTTTTTTTTCCTTTGAGCTTATTTTTAGTAACCTAATGTTTCGTGAAAGACACTAAATAACTTAAGGCTTTTACAGATTGTTCCCTTTGTATGAAAATTCCTATTTTAATGTGGATTTTATGCATTTTCTTCATCTACCGACTACTTTTTTCTTAGCCAATGACAGTAAGATTCCTAAGGCTACTTTCTCTTTAAGGACATACTGCTTACATAAATAGACCTTTACAGCATCTTCTTGTTTTATAATATTAATTGTTTAGCAGAAGACGGGCAGTATTCCTTAGAAATGTGTTTTCCTGATTGTGCATGCCTTGTTACTATTTCAATTATGCAGATTCTTGATGCTGTGGAAATTTGTGCTTGATGACGCCAAGGCAGCTGCACGTTGTTAGCATTGTAGGCTGTCAGATGATCATGTGGGATTCTTGCAGCATGCAACATTCAATAGGATTGAAAAAGGGCTTTTGATGCAAGGCATAGCTTTCAGAATATATTTGTGCCTTTTAGTTAGCTAATAGAAAATCATAATTTCTTATCTTTAAATTTAAAATGCTGCCTCATTTTTCTTCTGGTTGGTTTCATTTTGGCTTCACTAGAAGATGCATCTGGTACATCCACGATTGAGGAGTTTATTAATGATACTGTTGTTCAGTTCACTTACTTTTTTTCCTTTTAGAGTCCTAGCTAGCCCACAGATTACATGATCACATGTTCATTCAGTCATTCATATAGAACACAAACCACCATGCATGATTTCTTCTTCTTTCTTTTTCCTCTCTGCCTTTTTTATTCCCTTTAAGTTGCTTTGTCATGTTCTCTTTTATCATTAAGCTTAGTCTTTGTCTTCCCCTCGCTGCTGTTTGTTCTATATTTTCCCATGCTTGGTTACTGCAATATTATTTGATTAACGGGCTGTGATGATGATGAACCTGCACACTGGAGGAGCAGCTACTACAGTGGTGATGAAGGGATGTAATAATGGTCGCTATCCTCGGAATTCTCTCTACAGTGACTGCATAATAGAAGAAAAGGCAGTGGTCCTGCAGAAAAAAGACAATGAAGGATTTGGATTTGTGCTCAGAGGGGCAAAAGGTACGTGCTTCTGTGTGTGTGTGTGTGATGTGCAGTGGCATGAAGAAATTTATACATCTCGGAATATAAGCAGGAATTATTCTTGGTGCACTTGGTTGCTAGACAACAGGATTCTCTGTATGCTATACTACTGAGCCGGATTTTAGTGGCTTCTCTCTGAAGCAGTTTGCATTTTTACATAGGAGAAGCACTGTATAATCGTTTTGGGGGGAGAAAGTTTTGCCTGTATTTTTATTGTGATGGTACATGTAACGTTTTGTCATTAATCTGTTTTGTTATGCAGTTTACCTAACTATGGGAAACCTGCTTTCCTTATAAAATCTGCTTCTTTATTTCAAATGTCAGTCTATTTAAATAGGTCTACGAATAGGAATAGACAAGAGAGTGATGTTTTGTTTAAAATAGGTGTGGATCTTCTGCAAGGTGACATTGGTGCAGTTTTAGTATGAAAATATGATCTTTTTTTATATCTTCAGAAGCTGCACGTATGTTGCATGGCCTGTAGTGTGCTCATTTTAAAAGCTGTTCATATGTTAAGCTGCATGTTACTTTTCTGCAGACTGAAATCTATAATAATGGCATTCTTAAGAGTTAAAAAAAGCATTCTATTTAATGCTTTCCTTTTTAACTTTCAGTCCAGTTTGCTCCGTTTGTATTTAAAAAAAAATATATATATGATGGTATGTCCCATCTATTGCTCCCCCTCATTTTACATGGGTTCTCCCTTGCCTTGCTTGAGCATGAAAATTATTCCATTTCTTCATTCCTGGGACATCATTTTTGCTCTCCCTGTTCCCCCACCCCTAAACCAGTGGCACCATAGATTTTCAGTGTCATAAAAGCTTTTCTAATTTTAGCTAAATATAAAATGTTAGAGTTCTACTCGGAAAGCCAATAGTGCTACCTTTTAGCTAACCCGTTGCCAGGAGTTGTCTGTGCATCGAGCAGAGGTTGTCCCCTCTGTGTAAGCCCAACAATTGTCCCCAGATTTTCTCTGTAGCAGCGAGGGCACTTCAGGTGAAAGACCCAAGGACTTTTCTGCTTGTATGTGTACGTGACAGGGAGAGAGAGAAGGGGCTGTTACATGGCCTGCTGTGCCTCCTTTCCTAAACAGTGATTTCTGCTGTCATTGTCTTTGTAATATACGTCTAAATCTAGGAGAAAAAATTCAGTTTGATCTTTTTCATCCTTTCTCACCCACCTTTTCCCCCCAGCTTGGCCGGATGCTCTCTTCTGGCTGCAGTACATAATTCCTTTTTAGTTGGACGTTGCCAGAGTTACAAGCATTTTGCTAGGCATACAAAAGGGTTACTCGAACTAATACTGAATATCCTGGAATACTCAGAATCCAGCTCTTGCCTCATACAGCTTGATTTGGTTTGTGTCAGTAAAGCAGCATGTCTTTTTCTCTCTGAATGGAAGACCTGTGGATTGCTATTGCAGAGAGATTGCACCCTGGTCCCAGCATCTTGATCTCCTCTGAGGCAGAGTCCTCTGACTTTTAGCACCCACCATTTTTTAACCATCAGTTTGAATGGCCAATAATAGGCCTTTAGTCAAGCGGTATTTGCAAGCACTCCATAACTTTCTTTTTTTTTAATGTGGTATTTATTTTTAAAGCTGACACACCAATTGAAGAATTCACCCCAACTCCAGCCTTTCCTGCTTTGCAGTACTTGGAATCTGTGGACGAAGGGGGAGTAGCATGGCAAGCTGGCCTGAGAACTGGAGACTTTTTGATCGAGGTAGGAGATCCTGACATTTGATTCTTAGCTGGGGAAAGAGCAATGTTCCCTTTGTGGAATTTACTTTGGAAAAAAGTGTGTGATGCCTCTGACTGGCAGGTTCAGTGGACAAACACCAATAATGTACTTACTTTATCTATTTTAAAATCTCATGGAGTGTTTAGGAACGCAGTTAAAAAGAACAATGTTCAGGTTCGCTGGGAATTTTCTATATTTTTTTTTATTGGTTGGGAATACACTATCAGAGACAATTGGGAGTTTTTATTCTTCTTTGCATTATTGAGTTAAAATTTAGATTAATTTCAATATTCATTGTAGGCTATGGTCTTCTAAGTATTTTTACAGACTCACCAAAATTAATGACTTTTTATGCAACTGTTTCTGCGATCATAAATGTCAGTGGTCTAGTGCTGCTTAAAAACCATGGAGAATAAAGCAAATTACTTTGGCTTGAAATGGAATATTTCCAACAGTGCACTGTAAATAGTCATACAAATATAAGCAATGGATGTTATTGCAATATAAATTACTTTATGAAAAGGCTATATTTAGGCTATATTTAAATACTCTCTTCATTCATACCCAAAATGTCTTCACATTCTATATTTTGAAGGATTTTTGGTTGGTAATTTAGATTTTGTTGAAATAATTGATACTCCTTTTTAGTGGTACTGGGCAGTTTGCAACCAAATCATGATTTGGGATTTTCTTTCTCTTCCCCTCCATAATCTTTTCATGACCAACAAAATGATGCTCTGATTCTCTGAAACTAGGTATTTGAGAGTAGGTCTTTCAGGATGGATTGAACAAGGCTTGTCTGTAAGATCTTTTGGTTTGATTTTATTTTTTCTTATTCAGGCACATACGTGTTTTGTTAAAGTATTTACTGGTGCTACATTTATTTCTGCAGAGCTGGCCTTTGCATTCAGGAGAGGATGTAATATGTAGCTTTTATTTGTTGTGTGCATTGAACTCCCATGGTGATTAAATTTAAATAGTTCCACCACTTCTTCGCGTTGTAACAATGAAAGAACAGGCTTTGCAGACTTTTAAAGTAAATAGATGTGCATTTTTATCTGTGCCTTCAAAGTACATCTTTCTTACTGTTTGTTTACTTAAGAATAAGCATTTAGCAAGCTATTAAACAATAGCTTAAATATTGTACTGATACGTACTCTGTGCAAGGATGCTTTGAAAATTATGATTATTGGTGGTAGGTGTTGTTTTTTTTTAGAACAATACTTCAGTTTAAGAAATTGTTTTTCTTGTTAGATTTCTAATCTATAGGAAGCATGAATAGTCTGTACTGGTTGTATCCACTGGTAGATTTGATGGTGAATAATGTGTAGATTAATGAAAAGGATTACAGAATAACTATGCATATGGATTTTTTTTAAGATTGCTGAAGGGAGGCAGGAAGTCTGGGATAAGTGATTCGGCACAAAGCTTCACTAGTTTTCTGGCAAATGAAAGAAGAATTATAATTGATTGTCCAGACAATTTACTCCTAGCCTTAGCTTAGAGGAGCAGTTAAACATGCACATGCATTGCTGAGTCGGGACATTAATCCCTACTCTACACAGGCCAGCATATTTTTAATTAATTCTGAAAGAAGCAGTTGTTACATGCAAATCAAATCCATTTCTGTGTGATTTATGTTCATCGGGGTTATTCTTTTCTGAATTTTGCAACTTAATTAAGAGGATATGTTAACCCTGAGAAATCACAACTTTGCTGTTCTCGAAGATTTTTATGTTGGAGAAAGGCAGGGTGTTTTTTCTCATTTTTTTTGAACTTCACGTGCAGTGCTCAATACTCTCTAGCCATAGAAAGCCATCTTTGAAGATACTTACACTGATGCAAAAGATACTACTGTTGAAATGGAAATGACTGATCCACCTGCACTTTTAGGAATGCCAAGCTATTTTATTTCTTGTGTTGAACTGAGCAGAGTTAAATGTACCATACACTGCAGTGAGTGGTTACCATAACTGGCGTGGTTGGTCTGTCTCAGTGTTAAATGATTTCTCCCATGACTCTAAAGTTTATGCTGCTGTGTGTAAGTGCCACCTCAACCATTTGTAAGTAATATAATGCATTTATCATAAATGTCACATGAATAATAAAAGAGTTAATGGGCAACTAGGGTCCTAATTAGTCCCATTTATAACACTCGCAGCAAGTGTCAGGCTTTAGGGAAGTGAGAGTCCAGTTTGGCACAGGGCAAAATGCAAGGGAGGCAACATTTCCCTCTTGCTTGAGGAGGTTCGGTGGCTTGGGGTCATGGAGATAAGGGGAACCTTTTCCATTGTTCGTCAATATGGAAAGACAGGTTTGGCAGGAAGATAGATCCTTTTTTTGGAAGCATGAGAGAGTAGGTGAAGAGGAGGCATCCTGCTCTAGTGGGAGGTGTCCCTGCCCATGGCAGGGGGGTTGGAACTCGATGATCTTTAAGGTCCCTTCCAACCCTAATGATTCTATGATTCTATTCTATGATTCTATGATTTCTTCCTGTGTAATTGTGGTCTCTGGATCTTCTGAAGGGGTAGAACTTCAGCAGCAGCTACTGAGCATATGAAAGTAGTTCACATTGAAGATGATGGGTGTTGAGCAGGACAAGTAAAAGAACTATACAAAAAAGGAAGGTAAACAGGACAGATATTAGCTGGAACCAGGGCTGGCACAGTTTCATTTGACTGAGTTTTCATCGAGTTTGCTCTTTATCTGAAAAGCCATCTGATACTGATTTGTCCAACCTGTACAATTAATTTTAACATGAGACTTCAGAGATTAATATCAGACTTGCCTGTAAGAACAGTTCTCACTGACTCTTCATTGAAATTTCTGACAATAAATGTTTTTTCCTCTGTGCTTCAAACCCATATTTATTTTCTTTTTGGGATAAAAATTGTAATGTGCATAGTGACTTTTCTGGGTAGAGCACAAATAAAATATACTGGAAAAGCGCATGAGTAGTTTTCGAGCCGAAACAGTTAGCTGGAGACAGCTGTCATTATATGTGGATTTTCATAAGCAATTCCACGGTTGCTGATTCATTTGATTTTTCTTAGCTTTGATAAACAGTCAGAAATGGAGTGTGGTTCTGGCTGGTGGTTATAACCGAGAGAGATTGTATACCTGGCCCTATTTGCTGTTTTTCACTTTTTTAAGTTGATGTTTTCTTGAATCTTGGTATCTGCCCAATTAAAAAGACAGATAAAAGCAAAGTGACATACCAGTACAAGTGCTATCAAACCTAAATAATTGCAGTTTTCATTAGAAGGGGATTTAAAAAACTACAACAATTGTTAATGTATACACCAATTCTAAAGCCATTGTAGGTCCTTGTTAATCCATCAGAGCAACTGGATTTTGATAATACACCTGTTCAAGTTTGGAAATGCTTGATCAGAAAAACTCGAACCATAAGCTGAATTAATTCGTTACTTGAAATAATTGTGAGAAAGAAATGTATCAGCTCTGACTCTAAACCTCTTATGAATAATCTTTGTTTACTGTAGTAGTCAAACTAACCATAAATGGAGGAACCATTGAATACTACCCTTCAGAGCTGCCTTAAAACATGACTTACAGAAGTCTTCAAGTTGGCATTGTGTTTTCTTTTGAGATTTGTTTTGATGGTGTGTACAAGTATAACCATCCTTGAATAAAGAGATCCATTCAAGAAATAAATAGATCCATTGACCTAATAAATGAATCATTTAATAGATATCTTGAAATAAAGAGATCCATTAAAGTGGATTTTTCATTCAGAATAGTTTTTTGGGCTTTTCTTAATATAGTAGGATTTAGACTATCTTACTCAATTAAAACCCAGTGGATTACTAAGTATTTGTTATTGTTGTACCCATGAGTGTGCAGCTGTTTTGCAGGTGTTGCATGTGATGTGTGGGGATTTTTCATCTGCCACAGAGCATATCTCACATCAAACAATAAGGTTGTAATATCAATACTTTGAACGTGAAACTCATTCCGCAATACTTTACCAGAATAATGCGTTTGTTCTCTAAATGAGGCATCGCAGTTTGCATTATTGTGCCATAAAATCACTTATTTTTCCAGATAAATTGAAATGTTATTGTCTTCAGAATAGGATGACGGCTTATTTACATACCAGTTAAAATGTAAACTAGATCAAACTAGTGTATTACCCATGGAAAAAAAAAGAAGAAAAAGGAAAAAAAAAAAAGACAAAATTCGAGGTTTGATTTGAGGATCAAAACCTGAGATGGTAATAGAAGAAATCTCATCATTTTGCTGCAGAAGAGTTCAGTTGGTACATGTACTAAAATATGCAAAATGGTCTGTAGTATAACTGCAGACTTTTCTTTAACTAGTAATAGGTGGAAAATAGACATCATTTTATTACAGACAGCATTATTTCATCATTCTGTGAGATAAAGACATCTGTCCTCTGACTGTATGTAGGAAGTAACCATAAGCATTTAGGGAGATGTTTAAAATATCTAGAATAATTTTTTTACAAAAAGACACACGTGGGTGACTTTAGATTCTTATTTAGTAATAGGTTAGATTTTTGTTTTATTCCAGTAAACACTGGAACTTCGTAGGAACTGCAAAACTGATCTGGAAAGCAAGCTTTTAACTTTATTGTTGTAACTTAGACTATAGTCATTACAAATAGTTTTGACAAGCACAGCAATGCTATATCTTACATTTGTATCCAATACCTGGATTAATTAGTGGGTTTACAAAGGCATCTGTTAATGATTTAAATCATTTCTGCAACAGACAAACCTTCCCATTCTTAGGTAATCTTTATTAATTGCCCTGTGGCTGAGTTTTCTCTTATTCCTAGTGTGAACCTCTCTAGCTTCTGCCACCAGATATAAATCTAAATATTCTTTTTTTTTTAATTCAGGCAGCTACCTGGGGACCACAGGATCTTTTTCTCTCTGAGGCTTTGTTACTGTCTTTGTATCTTTGTATCCTATTTTGGATTGTTCTTTTTATCTGTTTAAATGCAGCCTGTAACCTGTAGGCAGTGATGGTATTCCAAATGTGCTCAGTGTGGTCATAAAAAAGATGGACCAATCTTGTTTAATTCTAAAAATACATTAATAAGACTGTTACCTTTTCGGCATAGGTGGAAATGGGCAGACAAAAAAAGAATTTGGTTCTTAGAGGAGCTCTGTTATTCTCGCCTAAGCAAATAATATGCTTTCAAATAAGACTGAAAAGCAGACAAATTATGAAATCACTTTGCTGTTGTCAGATACAAAACCAGGCTGTGAGCAAAACTGGGAAACCTTTTCCTTTAGCCTTGGTTCTACATGGGGTATACACTGGGCTTGTCATCCCAGGGGGCAAGGGAAAATGGTGGTATTTCTCTGATTTCCCAGAAATGTAACAAGTACCAATTTGATACTGAGAAATGACTTCTATGCTTGTTTGAGAGGAGGATTTGGAAGGAATTTTGTTGATAATGGCAGCAACTAGCTCTGTGCCCAGTCAGTTCTCCATTGTCAGTTTTAAGGCATTTTGACCTAGATGCCAGAGTATTTTTAAGAGAAATTTGCTAACATTTCTATTCTGAGGGATCCTGCCGAAGCTCGTGGGACTCTCTGGAGTGTGGAGCTGTCCATGGGGAGCTTTTTGACTTCTTGTGAATATGAAAACCAATATTTCCCTGACTTCCTACTACAAAATCCTCTAAAAATAGCAAATGTGTTTCAAGATAAGCGGCTTATTATAAATAGCCAGTTCTTGGCCACCTAGAAGCCATCCAGTGGCATCCAGCCATCTTGGCCATCCAGCGTTTCACAGAAAGCACAGCTATGGGCAGTCTTCACTTTTGCAGATGTCTGTCTGTCTGTCTTCTTCTCAAATAATACAAAAATAATACAGCTCTTCCATTTCTAGCTCTTAGGTGTTGAGGTTAGATATTAAGACTAATAACACTATGTAAGTAAATGCCCCTTTTAAGGTATAGTTTGGAGATTTCCAGAAGACATTATATTAAAATTAATTTCTCTGAAGCCCGTTGGCTTTTTTTAGTCTCTTGATACTATGGAAACCTGGTTGCCGGAATGGAGCTATATGAAAAACAGTACTTGTGCCTGGTATTTTAGGGGAGAAAATACAATTTCTTTTAACTGCGGGATGTTGCTACAAACCTGCAAAACTAGAGGTGGAGGAAAACGGATGAGTTGTTTTAAGTAGTGGAGAATTAACTGACAAATTCCTATTGTTGAGTGCAGCAGTAGAACTAATCTAATACCTAGAATTTTTCTTTTTCTTTGTTTTTTTCTTCCTTTTTTTGGGGAGTTGTAAGCACTTACAAGCAGGAGAAACACTATAATGTGGAGTTGCATGTGTGTATCTGTTTTTTACATTTATTTATTGCCAATTTTCTTTTTCTTCTTCTGAGACAAGAAATCAATTTGTGTGATGCTGAAATGCTAAGTTCACCTGCTGGTTGTGTTTCATGAACTACAAGTCTGTCCAGAGGTTAAAAGGAAGGTGTTTGACATCTGATAATCACATGCTTCATGAGCAGTAACCTTACCCTCTCTTCCTACTCATTCCGTCTCCCCATCCAAAATTTCTAGTTTTCTGAAGAAATAGCTTAATTTGCGGTCTATGCAAATTCATCTTTGCTATCATCTCCAAATCTGAAAAAGCAAATGAAAACTCTAGAACCTGACGTGTATTCTATTAATTTAGTTTTCTTAGTAGGTTTTCCTGAAAATCATAATCTTTTAACCTATTCTGTGTAATGGGGTTTCTAAACTGGTTTAGCTATTCCAGAGGGGTTAGATAAATCACTGCATGTTGGTGTTCAGAACAGGCTCCCCACTGCTTTTGTGTGGGTGCCAGTAACTGCAGAAACACTCTTGATTTAGGGAAAATCTGAACTTTTGAATCTGATCTAGCAGAAGCTCTGCATTCATTTAATTATCATTTCTTTTACATTCAATTTCTAGTATGCATCCTCTATAGAAGTGTGGCCATGGGTTCAGATTTAATGTATTAATTACTTAAAAAAGACAGGAGAAGGCTTCTTTCCCTATTCCTTTTCTCGCCCTGCTGTGTCTGTAGATACAAGAAAAAATCAAAACTTCTAACTTACCTCAGTCTAATTTGGGTCCTTACACAATATTAGGGTATGTACGAACAGTATAGGGAGCTATCTTCTATAATAGAAAGTAGAAATGATCAAAACCAGGACACACGGGGCAATGTAGTTTGATTAAATGATCTAGTGAAGAGCTTGCTGGTTTTAATAGGTGGGAATGTTCGGTGTTGGATACATGCTAAGCTTGATCACAGCAAAGGGATGGTCATCCCTCTCAGAGAGCTGCTGTGCCCCTCTGAAGTTATCGTACCACTGTGCAGGAGACCAGTGAGAGAGAAGGTGGTGACAGAAGGTGGCTTTCCTTGTTGTGTTTCACTACATCCAAAGCATTTCCTACAGCTTGCAACCATGGGACTCAGCAAATTTATCTAATAAGGAAATTGAAATATACTTTAAAGCAATCAGATTAGAAATAACATTTTATATCCTATTGTAAGACTGATACGAATCTTTTCAGAGACTCTTGTATATGACAATAGAGAATAATAATCCTTTATCTCTACTACTTCCTTTTTGCTTCCTATATTCTGGCAGTAATTTGGAGCTGGATTTGTAATTCTCCTCACCTTGTGGTACAAAGTTTTCACTTGTTGCAAAAACATTTTTTCTCCCTGGTAAAAGTTTTGCCTGTCAGTTTTCAAAACAGGAACCCCTGGATAATCTTCATGGCAAGTGGCAACTTTTCTGTTACTGGGTGCTGGATGAGGTTGGATTTGAAGGTCTCTGAAGGCTTTGCTGATGAGAGCACTGAAAATTGTCCTAGCTTCACCATTCACTTTCAAAGGTTTAATGGAGTTTTTCAAGAATGGTAAATAGGGTGATTGGATAACAGTAGGTAGCTAAATGTATCTTTATTTGCTGCTGAAGAGGAAAATTTAAAAGCATGTATGTACGTAAAGAAGAAGTCGTGGAAGAGTTTATTTACAACCTGGAAAAAAAAGGTTCATTCTGAACAAAATATCATAGTCGTTTAGATACTCACTGGAATAAAAAAGAGAGTTAAGAGGGAATTGTGACATCCTGGACAGAGTAGGTCATTGCAGAGATAAAACTCACCATAAAGAGAGCAGTCCTGAGAAGGACTTGGGAGTGCTCGTGGATGAGAAGCTCGACATGAGCTGGCAATGTGTGCTGGCAGCCCAGAAAGCCAACCACCATCGTGGGCCACATGAAAAGAAGTGTGGCCAGCAGGTCAAGGGAGGTGATTTTACCCCTCTACTCTGCTCTTGTGAGACCCCACCTGGAGTACTGTGTCCGGCTTTGGAGTCCTCGGCGCAGGAAGGACACAGCGGAGGGCCACAAAGATGCTCAGAGGGCTGGAGCACCTCTGCTACGAGGACAGGCTGAGAGAGCTGGGGTTGTTCAGCCTGCAGAAGAGAAGGCTCCAGGAAGACCTTATAATGGCCTTCCAGTACAGGAGAGATGGGGAGGGACTCTTTATCAGGGAGTGCAGTGATAGGATGAGGGGTAATGGTTTTATATTGAAAGAGGGGAGATACAGATTAGATTCTAGAAAGAAATTCTTGACTGTGAGGGTGGTGAGATGCTGGAACAGGTTGCCCAGAGAAGCTGTGGCTGCCCCATCCCTGGAGGTGTTCAAGGCCAGGTTGGAGGGAGCTTGGAGCAACCTGGTCTGATGGGAGGTGTCCCTGCCCAGGGCAGGGGGGTGGAACTGGATGATCTTTAAGGTCCCTTCCAACCGGAACCATTCTATGATTCTATGATATGATTCTATGATAAATTCCTGTGATTTAGTAGTTTAATAGTTGCCAAAGAACTGGCATTAAAGATGGCAAAAAAAGGCTTTTTATAAAGACTCGGCTTGGACTTGCACTGATGTCATATAACAAAGTGTTGTAACCTTAAATATATTTGATGCCAGCCTAAACTATGAGAGGGTACGAGTGAAGCTCCTGCTTTGTTCTCCCAAAAGCAGGTGTATGAGGCAGATACCAAAGTCCTGCATTAACCATGTTGTATTTTCTTTTAAAGAAATATAAACCGCAGAATCATAGAATACTTTTTTTTTTTTTAAATCACAATATAAATCTCTCTAGTATTTTTATTACATCTCTTTTTTTTGAGAATTGTTCTTCTAACAGGCTTCGAAGGACTTTTAATGGGATCACAGCTTTTAATGGGATCAACCTGTGGCTTGGCTTTTCAGCACTAGATAGATGGATGTGAGGCAGTAGCTGTTGTTGACAGACTTGTAAGTTTTTAGCAGTGCATTTGGTATATTTATTTACACTGAGGGTTATTATGACTTGCTTCAGCCGTTAAATTAAAGAGAGAACTGTTTTTAAATGACCAGCAAAACATTTATTGTAAGCATTTTCTTCTAGTTTCTTATTAGTTTTTTATATCTAAATATGCTTTCTTGACTGTGCCTATTGAGAAGCTGGCTTTTACCAGTAGTGGACAGATTGGGAATTGAATTTGAGATGTGTTTTGTCTGTGAGTAGTAGGTATTTGGTTCTCATAATTCCCTGTGCTTTTTTTTAGAATCTGTTTGAGATATTTTAATAAAAATTAAGTGTACACTTAACAAACAGGTTGTTCTTCAGAGCTGGAAATAACGTAGACACCTCTTGTCCAAGAATCAAAGACTGGGATTATTCATCCTCAAGTCTCATTTCTCTGCAACTTTTTGTCCAAAAACTCCGAATTATTCAGATGCCCCTAATCTAGCTATGTTAAGTCTTTTAATTTAGGCACTGACTGGTTTTTTTTTCCTTCTTCAAGGGAGATTGAAATGAAAGCTAAATTCATTTCATGTAGATTAGGATGTATTAATGTTAATGTTGACCATCACCGGAATAGAAAGGCTGTTTAGGCAGATTTTTCCATCTCTGAAGGGGTTATGTAGTTGGTGAGTTCTTGTGTTGAGCAGTAGAAAACAGGTTTGGAACATTAAGAATATGAACTGCTACAATATGTTACTCTGCTGTAAAAGCCATCAAGAATACCTTTTGGAAACAGGAATATTGTCAGCTTTCTAACATATTGTCAGAGGAATTTTTAATAAGTGAAATTCCTCCTTCATTTGGATACTAACCCATGTCTAATTGCTAGATTACTATTTAAGCATCAACTTGTCTCTCTGTTCATTAAAAAAGATTTGATTTTTTAAGTAGTTTTATATACTCTGTTTTGCTGCTTTTATTTTACAAGTGAATGTCATGAATCCAGTTTAATTTTTTTAGTATTTTTTCTAAAGACCTTTTGATGTAGTGAGGTGTACAAATTGTTTAATTTTTAATTTTTTTCGTGATGAACTTATATGTAAAAATGCTGCTGCTAGGTAATTATCCACCCAGAGAGTTTTCAACACAGTTACTCATAATAAACACCAGATCAGTGACATGACGGCAGTTTTTGGTAAATGCGTGATCTCATTCTAATTATTGACTTTCAAATTGGCATGATTGTGCAAATCCACCTTTTAGAAATTTATGTTTATTTACAGGAGAGAAGTATATAAAACCAGATGAAGGAAGATAGTAGAATGAAGGTGAACCCGCTGGCAGGTTTCCCACTTCTGTGGCACAGTCAGCAGAGCGGAATCGGAGGGTGGGTTTTGCTCACAATGAAAGGTTATATATTTGAGTTTAAACTGTTGTAGAAGTCAGATCATGTACAAGCAGGTGAAGGAAATTTGTGCTAGCATTCAACCAGCATGATGCCTATTCACACATAGTTCTGATATGGAAAATTGTGATTGGAAAAGAGGGGTAGTCAACTTTTATTCTTAGCAGTCACTTCCTAAGTTAATATAGTCTTCCTTAGGAAAGGTGTTTAACTGCAGCTGAACTAGCCAGGGTAACTGAGATTTAGGTTGTTTCAACATTTGCTAAAACAGGGTAAGGTTTGGGGGTTAATTTTTTTTTCCAATTATTTTTTCACTAAAATCCAGGGCAGATGCATCTCAGTTAGTTTGTTCCATTGCTGTATTGCTTAGATTACTGTTTAAAGTACATGGGTTTAAGGCCTGGGAAAAGCACACAGCCAGAATGTTCTTTCTGAAATGAGGACTGTAGTTTGGATCTTGCACACTTCTCCAAGGTGGGGCTATTTCTTCACACTTTTGGCAGGTACAGGCATGTTCAGTTGCCATGAGTCACTTTCTGGTCACTTCCAGTGCTACCAGCTTTCAGGGTTCTAATTCTTGCGTTCTTGTACTTCCAATGTTCACGATTTTTTCATTATTTTTAAATCCCCAGATTTTTTCTGTTATTACCTTGGAAAAATAACACACATTTAAAAATAAAACTTCTAATTTTCATCTTTAAACATTTTTGTTATAAATCTGTGAAGTAAGGAAAAAATACATAGCTTTCTGGTTCTCAACTTTTTATTGAAATCTCATGATCGTCTCTTGTTAGATCTTGGTTTTGTTGGGCTCTGGCAATAGGAAGCAGTATAAATAGTACTTAACCTAATGCCAAACTGTGTTCGTGTTTTGAATTGGCACTGAGAAAAGGCTCAGTAGGCCATTAAGTATGCTTTATATTTTTTTCAGACTTGTTGAGTCTGTTAGTATTATTGGCTAATTTCTCATATTGGCTGGTTTGACAGCTCTCTGGCCTTTCAGTCCTCAAAAGATCTTCATGGAGAACTACCAGTAGTGTGTTGGGTTTTGCTTTGGTTGTTTGGTTTTTTTGCTTCTAATATTTAAAATTCATCATTTTCATTTTCTATAGATTGGGAACAGTTTCTTGCCCCCTTCTGATTTTGATTTCCAGTCCATAGGGTTCTGAACAGAGAAACACTGCCTTCAATAAAATATGCCATGTTTGCACAGCAACTTCTTTTATTGTTCTGTAATAATATCTTTGGATGAAGTGTCTCTTTTGACTTATTATTTTAATTAGTTTTGATTCACTTTGGTTGTTGTTTTCTCCTGTGCATACGGAGAACTGTCTTGCAACAAAGTTTACTCAAAAACCTGCCCCATTACAATTATAGACATTTAAAAAATGACATATCAGCTCCTCCTGATGCTCCTCGTTGCAAGCAGGGTAAGATATTTTGAAGGTTTATCTTGTCTCAGACACGCCGTTGGGAAGCGTTGTCCCACTGGGCTCTCCTGCAGTGCCTGCTGCAGACTGCATCGTGGAGGAGCTGACTTCAAACCCCAACTTCCTCTGTAGTTACAGGAAGGTTCCTGCCTGTCTGGGCTTTCATATCCTAAATATAAAATAGGTTATTTAGTCTGCACGACCTGCTGAGTTGAGTGTATGAGGAATTTGCATACATCACCAGGGGGAACTAAAACTTAAGCTGGGCTCAGTAAACCTATTACCAAAGGATCCTCCCAGACTCTGCAAGCCCTATCTGTTTCCAGCACAAGAAAGATTTGATTTTATTTGATGCTTTGGGTATATACAATCGGTATTTATGAGGTTTTGTGGGATCTAGTGATGTCTTACTGCACTCTCCTCATCTTCAATAAGCTAAACTTTGACTGTTGTACTCTAAGATCCACCGAGTAGTGGATGAGCTGCTGTCAGAAAGGCGGAGAGACCAAAAATAGATAAAATGGAATCCCAGCTTACTACTTTTCTTTTGTCAGTCTTCTTGCTAAAGAGAAGAAAAAAAAATCAGGAAAAAACCCCCTATAAACGTAATCCCCAAAGTTGAAAGAACAGGAGAGAAAACAAGAAAGTTGTGAAAAGGTGATTACAATGTATTTCTTCCATCAGCGTACTGAGATGGTTTGATCCGACAGTTTAACAGTTTAACTGTGATATAATTTGTGATGTAGAATAAAGCTCCAAGATACCAATCTGAGGATCAACTTTGTATTTTCAAATTATCAGTTTAACTGAATGACTCTGTTGGGTTTTTAGGATATTAGGAGTGGGTGAAGGAAGAAGGATATACGTAGATCTAGAATTGCAGAAACTAATTTAAAATGTAGCATTTACTAAACCTACTATGTCATGTATAAAACACATACCAACTTCTTTCAAGAAAAGAGAAATACCAAAGAAAGGCTGCTTGGGACTTCACTTTAAAAAGTTTTCAGTAGGTGAAGTTTTTTGAACCAGCCTGCGTTGCTAAGAGCTATCCAAGTCAAAATAAAACAGTCAAGTTTGTTTCAAAGGATAAAACTATGGCTTCATAGACAATATTTCTTTCTTAAGGACTCCAAACCCCATCTGGGCTTTAAGCAAGGCCTTATCGCCCCAGGTTAGGGACAGAAGTGCTCAGAGACATTTCAGGCAAGTGCGTAAGTTGGGCTGGATAAATCCAGTCCGTATGTTTCTGCATAAATACTAGTGGGATGGCAATGGCAGTACACATTTTGAAGTATTAAACATTTGAAAATTGTCAGATTTATGGCTGTATATCAAAGCACCGAATCACTCAAGGATCTCTCAGCTGTAAAATATGTAAGCAAGGCTTGTAACATTTTGTTATGTGTGGAAAACAGCCTAAATCCCTCATTTCCTAATATCTGGGAATTCTGACCAATCTTTAAAAAAAAAAATTATCTAAATTCCTCATTTTTGAAGGATTTCTTAGAAAGATAAAACTGTTGATTGTATTTGTAGAATCCATACTTTTCTTTTATCCTCCCATGTCTTGTCATCTTAATGTTAATGCCAACTGTACCATCTGATTCTTCTATCGGTTGCTATAGATAACCCTATAGTTCAAGCAGAGATATCCGTATCGGTGCAACTTAGCTCATCATCAAAATTAGGCTTCAGAACCCAAGAGTATTCTGAGAGCTGATACTGAAAAATGAGGGTCCAATTGTGCAGTCCCACTACCTGTGGGAAGTGCTGTCATGTTTCTCAGGTGCTCGGGGTTCCGAGGGACACGCACTTCAGAGACATCCCTTGTCTCTCGGCATTACTAATGGTGGCATGAGCTGGATGTAGCTGCTTCAGCTACCATATGTACCCATCTCTTCAGGCTGTTCGTGTTACACGGCAGTTTTGGCAGTCTGCCGGGATTTTTCTGAGTAATGCGAGTGCTGGGGAATAATAATATTAACCCCTTTGTATCTAAGCCATCCATGAGTAGGATTTTGTGAAGCAGAGGGTGCTTTGTAACCTCCCCTGCTCACCTTTCCTCCTCCTCTGTGCCCTTCAAAAAGTACATATGGTAGAACCATGGAGTATCTCAAGTTGGTTGGGACCCACAAGGGTCATCGAGTCCAACTCCCTGCTTCTCGCAGGACTACCTGAAACTAAACCATATCATTAAGAGCATCATCCAAGTGCTCCTTGAACTCTGACAACCTTTGACCACTTCCCTGGGGAGCCCGTTCCAGTGACCAACCACCCCCTCAGTGAAGACATATGTGTTAGTAGCCTATTGAGGCTGTTTAGGCTACAGCCCGTTAAGGCCACCCACCTATTTAGAGAGGTGGATATGGATAAACTTTCTAAGGTGATAGTGTAAAAAAGGAAGAGGAGATGATTCTCCTTCATTTTTCCCAGCCATTTGAAAAGATAATGTGTGATTCTCTGTTTTCCCTGTTCTACTTCACTGCCAAGGTCAAATATGAATGGCAACCACAGTGGTTAATGCTGACAACCCTTCTCCATCCTTGTCTCTCTTTTAGAAGTGAAAGATTTGCAGTAGCAATATAATACAGCACTGCAGCCTTTTTCTTGGGTAAACCTCCCAGATTTCCCCATGGAGTGATTTCCAGATCATCAGAGGACACTAATCCTATACTGAGAGCTGGTGGCAGGGGACAGTTGAGTTATGGTGACAATATTAAAATATTGACAGCACGCCTCTGCCTTACGGATAAGACAACTGTATTTTGATAAAAGGAGGACAGAGAATAAACTGTTGGTTTCTAATGCAGGGAAATGAACACAGAAAAAATCCTTATAGGCTTGAATTTCTGGAAGAATGCAAGCACATTTGTTTTACTAACACTAATGAGTTCTAGCATGTTATGAAAGTCTTCATCAAAGATTATTTGAGAGCTCTACATGGGCCCAGGCGACATTGCCAAATATCCTTTGCTTCTTTTCTCTGCTCAGCCTTCCTCCCCTTATGCTTTTCTTCCTCGCTCTTTTACTGGAAGATGGGAATTTGATGCTGAGCTGCTGTTACCCGTACTCAGTGTGGGAAAGCGAGGTACGTGCCACTGACACGCTGCAACCTCGCGTAGCGTGTTGTGTACCAGCCCAGTAGACCTGCAGGTCCTCAGGCTTGTTTGTGAGCTTCCCTGGGCTTCCTGCCTAGGAGCAAACAATACCATTTAACTAGCTCTCGAGTCGCCACTAATTGGAGCAGCGTAATTATCAAATACTTGGACTCATTCCACATCTGAAATAAAACAGCTGTGTTATAATGTTATGATCAAATTCTTTCACTGTTATATGACCTAATAAATTAACGGTTGGGAATCATGCATTTGTGACTCACAGTCTGTCACTAAAACATACTAATTTCATCAATGGTCTTTTGGATAAATTTCTCTGAATGGGTGCTGCGTTACTTAGGCTGAAAAGAAGCGCGGCTGTTTCATGCCACTGGTTCTAAGAGGACTGAGTTAGTGGTCTCTGGTCTACAGAATACTAATGAAGAAACTAGAAAATAATGAAATATTTCCGTAGAGAATTGGCTTCACATGAGGACCAACTGCCTCATCAATTTAGTGAGAGACGTAGGCCAGCTCTCAAAATTATCCTGGGTTGCTGCTCAAGGAGCTGTCTGGATACATTTTATGTAGACTGATTGCTCTGGAGAAAGAGTAATACAGCATCTTGCAGACTAACCCTTGCTGCAGCAAGCCTAAGGGTGAAAAATTAAACAATTCCATTCTCACTAAGCAAAAGATTAATATCTTGTTTGCAAAATGATAATTAGTTAAAACTACAAGCAATAAAATGTTCTTCTGAATTCAACTAAGCATGGCTTCTCTTCAGCTCTTCAAGTAGTTTCGTTTGCTGGGGAACTGGAAATTTAGCATCCTTTTATATAGCTTGGCCTGCCTTAGACACCTTTCAAAACAAAAGTTATCTGCCCTCTTTTTCCTTTCTTGTATTTTATCTAATAGGAATGCAGCCACCAAAAAAGGCAGCAGAGTTAAATGGCTTCTCAACCATGTCGTTTAGAATTAGGAAGTCTCATTTCAAAATTGGAAATGTGACCAGAGAGAAAATAATTTCAATGCTGCAGAGTTAAAACTATAGTACAGCTTGCCAAAATAGATCTTGAGGAAGAACTAGCTAAAAGCATAAAATCTCATGATTTGATTTTTTTTCTTTCTTTCAAATGTAGCAGAAACAGGAAGGTCTGCCAGAGGTCAGCAGACCTGGAAGATGCTGGACCTGTAAAAGGGAGCACTTCTGAAAGAGAATCCCATAGATGAAAAACTCAGTGTATTCTCAGCCATGGTGTTAGCTATGGAGGAATGTGGGATAGAGCAGGTTCCTCAGGACACTGAAAATAAAGATCAGTGGTGCAATTTTGCATTTTCCTTAGGTCAGTTGTGGTCTAGCCTGTAGGTTCTTTGCTGTACCTGTGTCTTGATGTGCAGGCTCCTGCCTTCCCCCTCGGGTTTGTGCTGCCATCCCCAAGCAATAGTTTGCCAGTCTACCTGAAAAAATGAAAGAAATAAAAACTGTAGGGTCAGCGACCAACTTAACCATCAAGAACCACCCAGAAAGCCTCTTGGCTGCAGGCACTGCCACAGGAATAATATTTTGCTGTTAGATCGATTTAAGCGTAAGCCTACCCTGAGGAGCGATGTCTGGTTTCTTAAACGCCATGGAAAGGTTTCGTAACTGACTGACAAAATGAACAGTAACAAATCATTAGGACAAGGTGTTATTCTGAGGGTAACTCAGATATGGAATTTCTGAACAGAAGTTGTATCTGTTGCTCTGCCTCGATAGCAGAGCAATGGAACATAACAAATACAGCACTGCTCTTAGAGTTGTAGAAATGACCCTGAGAACTGAACTAGGAAGCTTGTTTCCTCTGCGGGAGAGATGGCACTAATGTCACTTAGAATCACTGGAAATGTAGTTTTAAAAAAAAAAAAAGAAAGAAAAAGATGAGCCTCCAAGAGTCCAAATGGCATTTATAAAGGGAAATCGTGTTTTGAAGGGGTCGGTGGTTATATGGATAACTACCTTGATTCATTCAGCTTCAATTTGGATATTCAGAAAGACATGCTTAAAAGCCAGGCTATTCTGTAGTAAGAGAAAATGACCTCTAACATAAAGGATAAGAAATAAAGGGTAGAAATAAATGAACAGTTTTCAAAATAGAGGGAAAAGGAGAGAAGTTCTAGAGGGCTTTAACTGCAGCTCCTACTGGAGGATATTTATAAACTGTGTATGGTTTGGTGTCGTCGTGTCTCTGTATTCTTTCTCTATGAGGTAAATTAAGCAGTTCATATTAATTACCTCACCAAATGCGTCTTGCCTTTGCAGGAAAAAATGACTCTGTGTTTCAACAAAACCTCCTAGAAAGTTGCATGGGTACCTTTACAGCACTTATCAGTAGGTCTGCTTTCCTGCTTTATGTCTTCCAGACAGTAATGCAGAGTCTAGTCCTCACGTGTAGGTGGAAGCTCCAGTATCACTTCATACTGGGGGTGAAGACAGTAATTTTAATAGGGCTGGTTTACAGATGGGCTTCACTGGGTACTATTCAGTTGTCTAAATGCAGGTGTCTAGCACTGGTTTAGATGCCCCAGGGTATCCTGGTAAGCTCCTGTCTTTTATTCCAGGCTTTAGGTATCCTGGAGGTCTACGTCTTATCTACCAGTCATGGTCTGATCTCTGTGATAACCATGGGTAACTAAAATAGCATTAGGTATTACCTATTTTGAGTATGTCAAAGGGACGTGTACCTGGGGAGGAATAACCCCAGGCACCAGTATGTGCTGGGGGCTGACCAGCTGAAAAGCAGCTTTGCAGAAAAGGACTTGGGTGTCCTGGTGGACACCAAGTTGAACATGAGCCAGCAATGTGTCCTTGCAGCAGAGAAGGCAAATGATAGCCTGGGCTGCATTAGGCAAAGTGTTACCAGCAGGTCAAGGGAGTCCCCATCCTTGGGGATATTCAAACGGTGGCTTTAGGTGGCCTTGCTTGAGCAGGAGGATGGACCAGATACCACCAGAGGTCCCTTCCAGCCTCAGCCTTTCTGTGATTCTAAGGCAACTGAACTGTGAACTGTGGATGTGAAATTTGAATGACCAGCCACCTTAGATCCTATTTTCAAACTTCTTGTATACAAATGAAGGCTGGTCACTTTTAATTTTATTTCTGTTTTCTGTTCTTTAAATGTGTTTATGGCTATATTTCATGGTTGACGAAGGATGCCAGTTATTAGGGATCAGAAAGAGTGACAGTAAATTAAATTGTTCATGTTTTACATCAGGCAGCTCCAACATATGCTATAGATTCGTATTCATAACAGACAGGAAAAATTATATTTATATTCCAATATTGAGCAAGAACAAAATACAGCTACTAATGTGTAAAATATGTCTTTTATTTATTGAGCAAAGGTATTAAATATTTCTTTTGCCCTCTATAATGACAAGTTCCACATTTTTTTTGCATAACCACTAGAAAAATACTGTGGACAAAATTCAACATACTGAGAAATAATCAGTGCAGTTTCAAGACGTGTGAAAACATTTTACTTTCATATTAAATATGAATCAAAAAATGCATCAGTCAGGACAGAAAACTTTCCAAATTGTTCCTTCCTAAATACCTAAATCTCTTCATCTGATGAGTGAGGAAAGCAAGCCCTGAGCAGTCAGTAAGTATGAGGTCTCATCTTGACAGAGTCGAACGAATCTGTGCCTGTAGGACTGTTTCCCAGCGCCAGTGGAGTTGTAACGCAGCAACTGTCTCCAAGCAACTGTGCGACCGCCCGGGTGGTACAGTCGGGCTGGAGGAACCCTGGGCTGCTCTGCTGGTGCCCACCCCGGCCACCCAGCCCTCGGGTCATAGCTCCTGCTGGAAAAAAGCAGGCTCCGACTGCCTTCCAGATGGCCCCTTGCAGCAAGAGGCAGCTATTCCTGCAGGTGGAAAATCAGATTGGGTCATCAGTTGCCCACGTCAGTCTTTTTGCCAAAATAACTCGAACGTATTAATCAATTCAGCTCTCTCGTCTGTACCAGCAGCGCTTGTCAAAACGTTATTTTTGCAGCTAACTGAATCTAAACAAGCTCTCAAAACCAAAACAATGCCTTTGCAGGCCCAGCTCAAAATAGCTATCCGGGTAGATTTAATCTGATTAACTACAGTCAATATACATCATCGAAAGAAAATCTGTATGTTTGGTATAATTTCTCCCCAGCTGCTTTATCTAAATGCAAAACTAGCAATATATGCATGAAACTTCTTTTAAATGGTAATAATGTATGTTTGTTGTCCCTGTCCTCCTGATAAAAGTCATCGTTTTGTTATTTGTTGTATTATGTTTCATTTAGGACCACTCCAACCATTGTATAAGGTGCAGGAATGCGGCAGTGTCTGCCTTTACCCGAGTTCAATTCCAACATAACATTTGAATCCTTTATGGAAAGGAATTGTAACCTTCTGAAATAATTTGCTACGAAAGCTACTAGCTAAAGCTGGTTTTCCTTTTTCTGGTATAATTTGTATAATCATTCATGGGATTGTTGATTTGGGGGCTTATAATTTTGCCAAAGTGCTTTGAGACAAAACACTGGTGGCAGTTTAGAAGATGAAAAGCTTTATCCTTTGCTTAGGGGGATGAAGAGATGGAAAGAGGGAAAAGGACATGAAAGAACTATTCCCAGAATGGGAGCAAGCACAAGATTGTTTCAACAGTATAATTTTCTTA
Source organism: Limnodromus scolopaceus (assembly GCA_028565335.1). Lineage (NCBI taxonomy): Eukaryota > Metazoa > Chordata > Aves > Charadriiformes > Scolopacidae > Limnodromus > Limnodromus scolopaceus. Next base: position 65,525,427 of record JAOXNO010000041.1, on the reverse strand, counting down.
TCAGCACTGATTTCAAGTGTTTTGCCAAAACTGTTCCAGCAGTAGCACTGGTGTATTCCTGCTTGTATGGACTGGTCCTGAACACTGAAATGGGATCAGAAACCTGTCTACCTTCAGTTCCCTACCAGTATAGCAGGTACAGAACTACAGGAACCAGCACTTCAGTTTCTTCTTGGTTCTCTTCAGCAGTAGGTTAAGAAAATGTCAGGCTGGATCTGCTTTTTATTTGTTAGTTTGCTGGCTGTTTCCTTTCCCCTCGCCTGAATAGGCAGGCTGGTGGGTGATGCTAGGAAATACACTGCAATATATATATGCCTCCCAATTTATTCCCTGTTCTCTCTTCTTCTGAAATTCTAGTAAGTTCACAGTGAATGAGTTCTGTTAATGACCATACATTAATAGCAGATAACTATACACCCATTTTATATGTACGTTCTGTATTGTTCTGACACTCATTAATGCTCTTCAATCCAGAGGTCTTTACTGATCGTAATAGATGAATCCAAAAAACCCACTGGAACATTTTTATATCACAAATTAAAAGCCTTCTCCACCTGCAATTATTTAAAAGAAAGTAAAAGGTTCTAGGTAAGAGAATGTGGCATATTATGCTGCAGAAACACATCAATGTGCTGACAGTCCTTCATGCATACTAGCTTCTGTGATTAGTCTCTTTTCAGCCCATTATTATTATTATTCAGTAAAAATTAAGTGTTATCAGAACTTGAAGTTTAGACAATGGATTTACACTTCTTAAACAAGAATGGACATAAGGGCAGTGGCCTGACTGCAGTCCTTGAGAATGTGAGGAGTTTGGGATTCGGTGGGTGCTGTAGGATAAGCTGGGTGGAAGTAAATGAACTGTGGAGGTGCACGTTGTGTTCGTGATGTTCTGCTTCAGTTGGAGCAGAAACTTCAGTGTGGGGATAGGAAATGACTGCACACAGGATGGGATCACAGAATCATAGAATGGTTTGAAGGGACCTTTGAAGATTGTCTAGTCCAGCCCCCATGCCCTGGGCAGGGACACCTCCCACTAGACCAGGTTGCTCAAAGCCCCAGCTAACCTGGCCTTGAACACCTCCAATGTTGGGGCACCCACAACTTCTCTGGGCAACCTGTTCCAGTGTTCTAACCACCCTCATAGTGAAAAATTTCTTTCTGAGATCTAATCTAAATCTCTTCCAGTTTGAAGCCATTACTCCTTGTCCTATCAATGCTGTGGATGCTGTGGGATCATCTGAACCTACAAGGGCTAGGCTTTCTCCCAAAATCTTTCTGGTTTGCAGTATCTGTAGATTTCATTGCTGAACGCTGTTAACATATCTTTTTTATCATTATTTGCATATGGTTCATTTTTATTGGTAACGTAAATGGTGCACAGTCAGCATTTGGTGCACACTCAGTACGTTACAGTTCTCAAGGTGCTACCATCAAAGTTCTTTTTACTTCTTTACAGCAGTTGTGAAGTAGCTGAATAGAGCCAGTTCCGAGTGTACTATCTACAAGATATCTACCTTGTGCAGGCTGCACTTCGGTTGCGGTCCTTGGAAAAGTGTTCTCTGAGTTGGAAGTGTTTATATGGACTTGATAATATGGATAATGTGTTTCTGCCCATAGGACTTCAGGATGTTGTTACCCTATGTTAGCCTTTGAAGGACGGATTGATTGCTTGAGATACAGATATATATATATATATATGTTAAAGTATATATATAAATATATATATGTACGTTGCTTTCTGCTTGACAGAGAGCTGCATCCCACCCATTCCATGATTAGATCTCCATCCTGAGAATATGAGAGAGAGATATATATATATTCTTTTTCTGTGAATATAGATTAAGCTGCTCGTTTTCTCCTTTTCTTCTCCTGGAATATTATTGTTTTTTCAGGGCAAAAGAGGTGGTTCATTAGCTCAAGGTAGCAGCAGGAGAGAGAAAGCTGCCGGCTCCTGAGAAAGCCTGAGGCCCGAGGTGCCCCAAACCTTGCTGTGCGGTTACTAAGGGATGGGGAGAGCTTGGTGGGACACCCTGGGCTGGGGACTGGCGCCGCAGGTAGCAGCGAGGCAGCTTGAGTGTGTTCTTCTCCTTCTGCTTCCCACGGGGAGAAATGGAAAACAGGCTGGCAATCCCTAACTCCCTGGCCCACTCCTTTCCTTCTTCTCCACCTCCTGCTCCACCCCCGCGATGGGACTTTTAATAAATCTGTCAACAAACAAATGAAATGTCCTAGAAGGGAAAATGGCTTCGTGTTTTGGACTAGACCTCTGAACGGAAGGAGTTGGGGGGAATGGAAACACCACCTCTGTGTCACCTGTGGACCTGAAGCTGACGCCAGGGTTTGTGTTCTTTCTGCGAGATCCGTAGGGAAGAACCAAAAAAAAAAACAACCCAGCTGCAATCCAACTCTTAAACCTTTCTGGTGATCCTGGGTTTGTCCTTCATTCTGCCTGCATGTGTTTTGAATAGTTTTAATTATCTCCTGTATTGAAAGTATTTATTATATTCCCTCAATTACTATGCAATTGTAGGTTCTCAGCGTTCACTACCAATTTCATAGAAAATATTAATTTTTCCATACAGGCCTCTTATTTTAGTGGTATTTGATGTAGTCAAATTCTGATTATTTTACTATTCCATTAACTGATTTTCTATTTATGAACATAAAATTCTCTGCTCTTTAGAGATAGGATTTTTGCTTTCAAGGTGTTTCTTGGATGTCTCCTCCTTTTATCATTTAGGAAATTAAATTTTACTCTAAAAAAAAACCCAAACAAACAAGCTTGTAACTTAAAAAGAAGGCTTATCATCTGATGGCACCAGACACCTGTAATTATTTCCATGTAATTTTTCATAGAACAGATCTAGTTTAATGTTGTGTCCAGCTTCCTGCTATAATCTACATTTTCCTGGTGTGTTTCATAAGGGCTATAATGGATAGACATCTTTTATTGGAAGAGTTCCAGTTTTGCAATTAGTTAAAAATGTGAAATGCAGAGAGAACTGTTATAACTGAGGTCATATTAACTATGAAGATATTATTTCTCATTGGAGGCATTTAAAGTAATGTTTTTTGAGAAATACGTGGTAAAAAAGTTGTGTATAAAAATGAGTAAACTTACTATATAAGCATCATCCTAATTTATTAACGGTAACTGCAAGACACCTCTTGACTTCTGTGAATGACAAGGATACTTTATCAGATGTATAAATAAATGCTAAAATCACATTTTATCCAGATTTTTAAAACTCAATAATGTATTTATTTTCTTCCGTTGATAAAAGCCCACCCAATGGTAATTCTTTCAATGTAAAATTTCACGCCATTTTCTATGCAATATACTCCTCAGGAGTATATTGCATGGAAAAGCTTTGAGGAAAAGTAGCCTCACTTTATACTCTAGTCCCAGGCGGAACGGGCTCCGACCCCAGTGAGGAAAGTGGTTTTCAGGAGTCATCCCTACTGGTTTGTTTGTGGGGAAAAGGTGGGTCAAATTGACATGAACGATAAATCACTGTGACACAATATACTGTGACATCCATAGTTTCAAGTCCACACTGAATGGATGGAAGTGTAATTATTGCAGAAATAGATCAGAAAAATCATCCCCCAGTTTTCTGTTCTGTGCATGGGATGAGTGTGGACCACAAGAAAACTGGAACAGTTGGTTTTGTTACTACCTCACGTATTTCAGTAAATCAAGACAACCTACTGAATAGTCCTCAAAACCCGTGAGTGTTTACAAATGTTTCCAAGCCTCAAAATACAGATTTGCCTTCGCCTGTTTTTCTATTTTGACTTAAGATTTTATTTGTTCTGTTTGTCAAGTGGGTTTTTTTTGTCAGAGAGCATTTGTTTTCTGGCTTTAGCACAGTTCATCGGTGGTATTGTGTGCGTAGTGTTTGTCTTGTTATCGTTTCTGATAGATATTAGTGACTAGAAATAATCAGGAAATGTTTGCGTTGTGGCATTTGGTTTGACTGCTCTAATTACCCTCTTTTTCCCAGTTTTCTGCACTAAGCTTTTAAGCTACAGGTTCTGTTTCAACATTAGAAACTCAAAAAGACGAAGTTGTGCCATTAACTCAATTAAGTTCTCGCTGTACAAACTTCTCGCTGTACAAAATTCAATGAAGTAACTCATTTTGAGTTTACTTGTGTGTGCACACTTAGTCTGCTTATGCCTTCTCAGGAAAAAAAAGAAGAGTTTTAAATTAGATACAGCTTGGACTTATTATGAGTTTTTTCTTATATGGTTTTCCACAAAAAAGAAATTGGGGAAGGAAAAAAGATGATGCAGTTCACTGCATACTTAGCTTGGCAAAGTTACCAATATTATTATTACAGGGTTCTGAGATTTGTTTGGGTTTTCTTGGTTTTGCCGTGACAGTACTAGGGTTTGGCATAAAAGGATGCGTATCTCTATTTGTACAGGTCATCAAGGACTTGGTAGTTGAATAAGCATTTTTGAAATGAACCATACAAACAGTGCTCATGGCATGCGTTATAGTAATGACTTTCTGTATTTAGCCTGTGTTTTACCTTGTGTGCAACCTCTGTTCTTGTGAGATAAAATAGAAGCTGCATTTTTGTACATGCATGTCTGAGGAGGCAAAATTCATAAAAGCTTAATGTTGTTTATATATTTTAAAAGTTTTACTTTATCAAAATACATCTGGATATTTTTAATTTCTCAGTGACCAGCAGTTGAAGCGGAAACTGCTAAAAATAAGGTCACAGGAGGCCCACAGCCATCAAAGAATTTAGAAGAGGATTACAGAGTACTGAGTGTGGTACCTTTGACCAAAATGTAATCATAGCCTGAAGTGAAAGACGAACTACTCTAAGGTGTATGAAAAATAGTGATAGCCAAACGTAGCTAAATAAACCAATTTGAAGTCCTTTATAAGCTCTTATGTATAAGAATTATGCATAAGTCCCTATGAGCTCTAAAAAAAGTTTGCAGTTAGCGAACAAGTGGGTTTTATTCCTAGTTTTATATGTGCAGTGTGTTACTTAGTATCTAGTGTCTTAGTTTTAAGGAAATTTACCTCCCACTCTTGTACCATCTCTGGGAATGTTGAACCTTTGGCTTCGCGTTTCAGTTTGGTGTTATATAAACGTGGCAGGAACAATGTTGTTTGTCTTCTCCCTTCCACCTCCCCACCACCACCACCCCAAAATACCATCAGCTGTGACTTGGTGAGGGTGCTCAAGACATGGCCATACATCTTTTCTAGAAGTCCCTAATAATCACAGTGCTTGGTCATGTTGACTGTTAAGAGATCGAAGATACCATGTTTTGTGAGACGCTTCTTCCATAATTTGAATGTCTCATAGTGCGAAGCAGTTTTTAGGTATTGTGTATCAAATTCTGTGCAAAGTTTGTGTTTACATTATCTATACCTGATATATAAGATTTGTTTTTTCCATGCTGGTAAGCAGTTTTATTTTTATTTTCTTCCCTCAAACTGAATGCCGTCCAGGAGGTGGTTGATACAGGATTTATTCCTCAGCCTTCTCCATGCTCCTTTGCCTCTACTTCTCTTGCTTATTCAATCAACATCCATCGTAGTTGCATGAAGTAAACTCAGATAAATATTATTTGGATTAACTTTGACTTTCTTTTGGGTCTGCTAATCTGATCAAATGACTGTATTTTTAAATATTGAGAGGTTTAATTTCATTCTCCTGATCGGTAATGCAAATAATCATTTTAGTTATATCATATTACTGAGTATTTTAGTCAAAAGGACTCCATGTGATTATCACATTATGTATAGTTATTAGTGAGATGAAGAAAAATAGCTGAGTTAAACAAAAGTCTGATTCGACTGAATTTTTTCCTCATTGGTGTCAAATAATTTTTCTTAGATTTGAAAATGCATGACAAAAGAAAACCCTTTAAAGAGAGATGGATTTGGGGAAGATGAGGTGAATCAGCTAGAAGGCTCAAACAGTGACCTTCTGCCTCTTAGGTAAAAGGTAATTGTTGGCAATAGTGTAAGAGATTATTTTTAATCTGTGACCAATACATAGAGCTGCCATGGACTGCAATTATTTCAAATTCTACATGACTTGGGTTTTTTTCCCAATTAATATATTGCAGAGGTTTACACACCTGTAATTTTCAGCTTCTGATTGTGCTGGGTTAATTTCCCTGTTTAAAGAGGTAATGCAAGCTCCAGCCTCCTTGTTATACTAACTGATTTTTTCAAATAGAAAAAAACTGTTTTGTACAGCTTATCCCTGTTTGATTTGACCTATGACTCCTGTATAAAGCTTTTTTTATCGAGCGGATGCGCCTGTTTAAAAGGCACATCTAAACTCATCTACCAGTGGATCTCGGGTTTTGAAATAACTGTTTCCTTTCTTTCTTAATGCCAGCAAGGTGGGAAAATAATCTACTTTCTGAGTTGCTAATGCCAAATCAAAATTGCTACATCCAGGTATCACATTCCACCTTCAAACACTCATGTACTTCTGGGAATGTGTACGATGGCCAAGTTTTGCAATCAGGGACTTAACCTATTCCTGACCTTCATCTGGGTCAACAAACCAGTATTCTGCTTGGGTTGCCTGAGGAATTTGATTTTCTGTGAGAAACTAGAGTGCTGAAGCATGCCATTATATTTTCTTTCCAAAACAGACCACAGTCTTACCCAGTAGGTTTTTTACTTGGTCGTGAGGATCCCATGTCTGCTCTGTTTTAATGCGTTTTGTGTTGAGATTCACTGAGACGGTGGCAGGGAGCAAAAGGGGCACTCTTCAGAATGTGACTCAAGTCATATTCTGAATTGGATTAAAGTGAAAATCTTGCTTTTCTTGAATGGTCTCTGGCTTGTTTCTGTGCCAAGAGCTAATGGTCACGCATCCACTCAAGCCCCATAAGTGGAAGTACCTCTGCCTGGCGAAGTGCAGGGTGTTAGACACACGCTCCTCTGGAGCCCTTTTCTGCTGTCCAGAGTAACTCCTCCTTCAGTGTGCTGGAGCAGGGATGTCACTTTGAGGTGTCTACTTTCTCCTGGGTGTTAAAATACATATGTGATGGGTTTTTCTGGGAGTGCTAAGAGGAAAAACCTATGGGAGTAGTGTAAGGGAGACGTTATGGCAGCTTTCCAGTATGTGAATGGGGCCTACAAGAAAGCTGGAGAGGGACTTCTACGAAGGCATGTAGTGACAGGATGAGGGGTAATGGCTTCAAACTGGAAGAGGGGAGATTTAGATTAGATATCTGGAAGAAATTTTTCTCTCTGAGGGTGGTAAGACACTGGCCCAGGTTGCCCAGAGAAGCTGTGGCTGCCCCATCCCTGGAGGGCTTCAAGGCCAGGCTGGATGAAGCTTTGACTACCCTGGTCTAGTGGGAGGTGTCCCTGCCCATGGCAGGGGGCTGGAACTGGATGGTCTTCTAGGTCCTTTCCAACCCAACCATTCTGTGATTCTCATACTGGAGATCCAAATCTCAGGAGAGATCTGGGGTCCGTGTCCTTGCCCTTGGAGGGTTGTAGCGGAGTTGGAGCATTTCCCTTGTGGCTGTTCCCCAGCCCCCATGCTTGAGATCAGTGGCGTTTCCCAGTAGGTTGCCCAGTGTTTACTGTCCTTCACAGGACAGGACTAATTACAGATGTAATTAGTTTTTGGTGATTCTTGATTTTTTTTTTTGTAATTTTTGCCTAACTGTGGTGACAACCCAGATGCTCTGGCTGTTTTCCAGATGAGCTTACTGATAAGACTTGAAATGCAATAATGCAAAAATTCTCTCTTTACTTTTCTCTGTCATCGTTCAACAAGACAGTTCTTTTTGGTCATTAAATCTGCTGAATTGATGGTTATCTATTTAAATCTGTTGCCAAAGTAATTAACCCTGGAATGTAATTCCCTTGCCAAATCAGATCAGTTTTTTTCCTGCAATTTTTTTTGAAAGACAGTAATTCCTGCCAGTATAGACCAGGGTCTTTAAGAGAAGAACTCCAAAAGAAAGTTGAGGTGTGTCAATTTCCTTATTTCATGCTCAGCGGAGGAAGCAATTCAGTCTCTTTACCCAGTAAAGATGTCTCCAGGCAATTGTGGTAACAGACTGTGTGACAACAAAGGTGCAGTGTGAGAACAAATTTCTTGTTTGATAGGAATTTGAGGTGGTCCCACCCTAGCTCAGCAAGGCACTGATCCAATACTGCTTAAAAGAAAAAATAAATATGGAGTAGCAAATACAAATAAGTTTGGGGGTTTTTCCCCAGAAGGCTCGTAGCTCTGCTCTGAAGTCAAAACAGCGTTGGGCTGGGACACTGCGACAGGCAACAAAGAGGGTGAGAGGGAGATGGAGGAAGTCAGTGGGACCAGAATATCTTCAGGCAGCTATTGTTGGGCCCTGTTTAGTTTTATCTCTGGTTATGTAGATTAAAATATCATTTTTGTGGAATTTTGGCACAGTCGGGGATTTCTGAGTAGGGAAGCTACCTGCTGTTTGTTTCTACTGTGTTCCCAGGAAATACAGCTTAACTCATTATTTTTGTAAATAAGCAAGATCATAGCAAATAATTGTTCCAAATAGTGTAGCTGATGAATCACTGATACCTTAACATAAGTATCCTTTGAAGGCCCACAGGACTGGCCAATCACTGTAGCTGAATCACAGAATCACAGAATCATCTAGGTTGGAAGGGACCTTTTAAGATCATCTAGTCCAACCAATGGAAAAAAAAA
>JAOXNO010000041.1:65505369-65516622 GCA_028565335.1 Limnodromus scolopaceus | reverse complement strand
GGTCCTTTTCTGCCAGGCAGCTCCAGCCACTCTTCCCCAAGCCTGTAGCGCTGCCTGGGGTTGGTGTGACCCAAGTGAAAGGCAGTGCTAAGGCAGTCCATGGCACTAATGGGAACAGGTCGTGAGACTTCAAGACAGCGTTGATGGCCTCAGTAGGCACAAGTGTTTCTGTAGTCCTGAGCTGTAGGTAGTTCACACCTGGGAGGTTACAAGAATTTGGACACTAGGGCTATGTTTTTTTCATAGTTAAAAGCCCCCAAACCACAAACCTTTCTGTTTCCCTAGAATATAAAGGCAGAGTGCTGCTCACTAATTGAAGGAATTCTCTCTAAATTCATTATTTTATCTTTTTTTAATTAATATTTTTAAATCATAGCTGTCAAATAATGCATTACAATCCACAGCAGTTTTCAGACTTCCATTTTTATGGAACGAAATAAAAAAATGTTGGTCTTCCGTGTTTTTTGTCTCTTCTCAGAAGATTATACTTTTACACAGGAGCAAAATGACGTTCCACAGTGACTTTTATGCTTATATTGCAACACGCAGCAAAACTGCTGAAGTTGTAATGTTGTTAATCATGTGTGCCTTTGGAAGGACACCGACACTGTATCAGCGTCCTCCAAAAGAGGAGAAAAGGGGGAAATAGCGCACAATTATTTAGTTACCTTTTTGCTGCTCTTTTTGGCAAAAGAATTTTAACTCTCACCGTATGTGGCTTGAGACCGCTTAAAGAATAAGTAGGTGAAATGTCAGCTCCTGCTGACATTTGCACTTACAAGAAGTCTCATGCATCTGTCTGGTGTTGATCTTGCTCATAGCACCTAAGAAAAGTAAAATCTTCAGGTTCAGTTCAGGTTCTCAAACTGGTCCTGAATTTTCTTTCTGGCTTTAATATTGCAGAGGGTTTGATCTTCGTTGAACTTCAATCGTGGGTGTTCTCCAATGGCTTTAGTAAAAGAGTTGGACTCCAGAGATTTTCTTTCTTTTTTCTGGACATTCTTTGTCCAAGGATGCAAAAATTAAAAGTCTCAGGGGTAATCATTGTACAGGTCGCACAGGTTGGGACCTTGTTAGCAGTAGCACAAGTTGAAGTGGACAGGTGGCAGGACAGTGCTGAGGAGATGCACTGGCTCTGGAGTCTGGAAACAATGTGGGTGTCAAGGCTAATACTCTGCAGGCTACAGTTTTATGATTGTGGTTGTTATTTAAATCCACTTATCCACATCATACAAGGCCTCAGATCACTGTAGAGGCCAGAATTACAGACTTGGAAGAAGTGAAAGGGGACAGGTCCACTAGTGGGTCTAAAGACGTCATTTAAATGCACTAAGGTACTCCAGACTCAGAGCAGTGGGAGAGCGCACAATGGGAAGACCTGTGAACGTGTGCTGATCCTTGGGTTCTTTTATGTAAAAGACTGTGTGAGGGAGTGACTGGACACTGTTTGAAAGAGAAGGCTCGGTGGGATGGCTTCTCATGGTGATTACTATAAATCATGCTAACTCATGTTTAGCTCAAATAGGTGGACCAAAATCTACAGAGAGACATTGACTTACCTTCAGGTTTTCAAACATTTCATTTTTCTAACCCCAAATTGGAATACTTGGTTATTTTTGCAGATGTTTTTACTTAGTCTATTAATTTATGTAACATGACAGCTGGTTAGATCTGTGATTGTTAAATTAAGCTTTTTAGGTGAATTTCAGAGGGATGGCAATGGCTTTCCAAAATACGGAATTCATCAGTATGACATTGACTCAAACCTAACCAGAGGATTTCAGCATTTTAGGTGGCTGCAATTGCTATTCTGTTCAAAAGTCTACAAAACTAACACTTCATTCTTTACTACGCTTCTTATTCTCCTGATTTATTAACCCTGACTGTAGCATCTTTATGATTATGAATCTACAGGGCATAAGCATATAAAAATAAAGTTGTTAAAAGAATACAAAAGCTATTCTTTACTGCATACAAATATTAAGAACGTAATTAAATAGGTGGTTAAGAAAATCTCATTTGTAACTTATTTCTATAAATATTACCGCGAGTTGCCATCTATGCTTTGAATGAGATTTATTCTTAAAGATCTTGACTTCTATCAAATGATTTATACTGGCCTAAAAACACATTATTTAGCTTGGGGATTTAATGTGATTTTCTCTATCCGCATCCACAAAGCATAAAGAACAACTTCCCACATTTAGTGTGAATCAAGTTATTTTACTGGGTATTGACATTGACCTTATGCTAACCTACTGAGAAATGGAAAGAAGTAGAAATGAAAGGTGTCACCCTTAGAAAATTACAAATGTAAAAGCAGTTTTAACTTGTGATTTTCATAGCTGTTAGCCCCTGATTTTGACATTATTTCAGATTGTCTTTATTTAAGGAATAACAGCCCTTCAAAATGTGTCACATTTAAAACCCGGGTGACAAAAGAGTTTCTATTTCCAGAAAAAAATTGTATGTTTTTTAGGTTTCTCTGCACCAAAAAATACTCATATAATGTTGAATCTTGTATGTCACATGCTGTGATTTGAGGGTAGCTCATTTGTTTTCACTGGCTTGTTTGGCAGGAGAAGGGAAAGTCTTCTGAATTCTATTTTTAACATTAGAATGGTATTGTAATTCTTGCATTTAATTCACTACCTGGTGGGAAGAACATTGAATTTTTCCCCGTCATTGTAGTGTACAAAGCTTTTAAATGCATTTCTTCTGTGCTTTCCTGCCTAGAGGTGTTTTATAAAATTTAGGTGGGTTTATAGCTACATAAATAGATTGATTGATTTGGGTGTATGCATTTATTTATATAGATGCACTCATATGTACATATATGTATACATATATATCAGAAAAAGCAACAAATTTTATAGACAATGGAATTTGCAGGTTTTATATTCTTTTAGCATTGTAGGAAGGCGTTTTCGCTTTTAGATTATGGTATGACAGCATCCCTATCTTCAGGATGTCAAGTTATCAAGAGAGAATGTACATGTTTTTTGAGACAGCTGGTAGAATCTAATAATGTTTGAGGACTAAAAATCTGAGTCTATTCAACTGTCTTCTCGGTTTATTTCCATTACCATTTACAGGATGTAAATGGCTTTTAGACATTCTGATATTGATGCTAATTTGTGCTTATGTTACTATTTTACAGTTAAAAAGGTTATTATGGTTTTCTGCTCTCTAGTTTTACCTGTGACTGAGACTATTCTAAACAGAAATGTCATTTTTTCCAGTGCTTTGTGGAGATCATGGCGTTTAAAAGCACGGCCTCAGTTGCATTTCTAAACTAACCATATGTCCATTGAAGCGTTGCATATGTTTAGCAAGTTTAGTTGACTTGATTCTTAAGCAAGTCTTAACAGCAATTTAGAGTAGAGATTTAAATGTATCAGATGTGAGGAGGGACATAAATCAACTAAAATCGTTGACAGTAACTAGCCAGGGATGAAAAGAACCGACCCTGTGTACCTGCCTATTAAATTTTGCTGGAGATTCGAACGTGCAGCTCAACAAATTGGGAAGATGCTTAGAATATTACCAGTTTGGAGGAGTAGGAAGATACCTACTGGAGGTGGTTATAGACTGCACATATTTTAGCTATAGCAACAGAGATTTTTCTTCCTTTAACTCCTAATTCTAGTATTTTCTAAATACTCTCTAAATTAATGTCCATGCAGCAGCTGTGAACCTTTATCAAATAACTGAACATAATGGCTGTGGACATGTATAGGGGACAACTTCTTTGCCACATATCTTTATCAAACGTGCTGAAAGGGAAGGGTGCCTTTAAAGCTGGTCGGCTTTATTACTGCTATATCTGACCTGAAACTTGCTGGAATTACACAGGATGGATGATGGGACTCATCTCCGAAGAGCCCTGCTCTCTTGTGTTTGAAGAACAGATTGGTCACAGATCTTTATTCTTTCTCGTCCACTTCTTTAACCTCCGGTGGATTCTCCGAAGTTGTCCTGCTGTTGGTGTGGTCACATTCCCAGTCCAACCTAGTGCAGGCCAGCAGTAGAGGAGTAGGACTTTATTGGTGGTAGAAAGTTGAAATGGCCCACTACATTTTAATACTAATTTTATAACTATTGTTGTTTCCTACTAAGAGCTACTGGAGCAAAACCACTTTTCTAAAAAGCTAAACTTTTCCCTGGTTTTATGTAATTGCATAACAGAAGTCTGAAAAAGAGATTGTGCTGTGGTTTTATTTGCAACGTGTTATTTGCAGGGAAGGTTTTACATTCCGCTGATGCAGGAGGTATTTTGGATGTGGAGGAATTAGAATCTTTATTTTGTGGTTCCTTATAAAAAACTTGTTCTCCAAATGGAATATGCAAAGGCCTTAATTTAAACTAGTAAATACAAAAGCCTCTGTCTTGAACGTGAAAAAATAACTCAAGCAGCATCTACTCTTACCTCCTCTGCCTTGCAGGATGATCATCTTGGTACCTGTTTTATATTCTGACTTAAAGGTATCTCAACAAACTAGATTTGTATTTCTTGTAATACATCTTATGCAGGTCTAGGATGCACTGTAGAAGCTATAAAATTATTAGAGTTTGGGGAAGTTTTATGTTACTCTTGACTTAGAAACATCTCTTTTAATAGGCAGGAAGACCAGCCTTTACTTTTTAAGGAAACAAAAATTTAAGCAAGAGCAGTATTGATCAGGAAAGACTGCAAAATATTCATGGTATGTATGTCTCTGAGTGTCTAGGTGTTATGAACATAATGTAATGCATTAAAAATGTAATTTAGTATAATTTTTGGTATAAAGGTGCTACCCCATTGGCATCTTTAGATTTCATGCATCACCTTATATAGCAGCAACAGGGAATGTAAGGATATTGGTCTCTAGTTGATGTTTGGGACGTTGTTCATTTAATTGCTATATTAAAGTTGTGAAGGTTTGTTTCATTAAAGCTTTTGAATCTCATATTTTTCTGCAGTGAAAGAAAAGAGAAAATTCTGCATTAGGATCTGAATTTGGCAGCCTTTACTTTCAGAATCCAGGGGCAGGCTTGAATTTTACTTTTGGAATTTTTTTGTTTGGTTTAAATGTCCCCTGAGGCAGGTGTGGTCTGCGTTCCAGGGGTTTTGCCTTTTCTAACATTTTGCAAAGTATCTGGAAAAACCAACATGTGTCTGTATTCTGGAGCGAGATGCTTGATTCTGCAAAAAGAGAAGGCATCCGTGACAAGTTTCCTTTACCACTATGGGAAAGAAATCAGACTTTCTCTTTCTTTGAAGGATGGCTACAGGGCTGCAGGTGGGGTTTGTAGTGGCTTTATTGGTAGAAAACAGATGGGCATGGAGCTAACAGAGGTACAAAACATCTCTAATGCAGGTTCCTCATCTAGGAAAAAGAATCAAACTTCCCTCATGTGTCAAGTACTTCAAATTTCCCAAAGCTGAAGTTGACACCAAAACACTTCCTTCTGATATGCATTTCTTGGAACCTGACCGTTAGTTGTTGGTAGTTCTGCTCAGTTCTGCTAATTTCATGTGACTTCTCTGTACTGTTATATCCTTGATTTTGGAGTTAAGAGTTCTTTTTCTCCTTTTAACAGGCACTCTGGCTTAAATGACTTCTTAGGACCAGAAGGGTTTTTCTTGGGAACTGAATCCATGAGTCCAAATGCATTAGTACCCTGATACAAAAGCAAAACAAAAATTTAAACAGATGTTTCCAGAATGATTTTTTGGTAGGAAAATCTTTACAGACATTGAGTTAAATCCTGTGGATGACAGTCTACATTTTAACCTTTTCTCTTAAGCTTTTCATGAGGAATTTAGTATTATTCTGCTTTTCTTGCAATTATACCATGCTAGATTTGCCGTTTTATAGGAAATAGGTAGGAAAAGTGGATGAATGCACATCTATTGATGGATTCTGCCATTTCTGGATGGCAGTGAGAAAGGCTGTATTGGATTGCATTTTTTGTTTTAGTACTGTGACTACTATAGTAGTTTAAAAAAAAAAAAAGTTAAGAACTTGGTTTTGGAAAAAATAGTGTTCACAAGTGGTTGAGGTTTGGATTGGTCATGTGAGAACCCCAGATTCCGCTTCCCTCCATCCAAGACATTTGCAGAATCTTTGCCGTTTCATTAGCGTGAGGTCAAAGCCTTGTTTGTCAGTGAACGTAGAAACGCTGGCACTAATAGTTGGATGAGCATCAAATTTGAATGGAAAACACCTGATGCCAGTGGGGAGGTTGTTGCTGTTATGGTATGAAAGGTGTTTGTCACAAAATAAATTCAGTAATTTTCTCCTCTGTACTACAGCATTCCCGTGATACCGTCGTGTTAGCTGGATGGGAAAAATTCTGCCCCTGGGTTGACGGTGATGCAGTGGTAAAATCAGTGCCGTTTCTGCAGCTTTGCTGTGGGGAAAGAGCTTTTCTTTGCTTACCTGTATTTATTCTCTTTGCTCAAAGAGCTGCTTCTCTGATGCCAGCAGAAAAGCTCCTCTTGTCAGCATTTACTATCTATCTACTAAGAGAACTCTGCTGACACAGCACTGGTGCTATAAACCCTGTAATGTAGTGCACACAAAATTACAGAATCACAGAATGATATGGGGTTGGAAGGGACCTCTGGAGATCATCTAATCCGACGCCCCTGCCAAAACAGGTCCACCCAGAGCAGGTGACACAGGAACATGTCCAGCCGGGTTTTGAACGTCTCCAAAGACAGAGACTCCACCACCTCTCTGGGCAGCCTCTTCCAGGGCTCTGCCACCCTCAAAGTAAAGAAGTTCCTCCTGATGTTTAGGTGGAACTTCTTATATTCAGTTTTGTGCCCATTTTCTCCCATCCTCTTGAGACCCTCCTTTTAAAGTATTTATAAGCATGGATCAGATCCCCCCTCAGTCTTCTCTTTTCTAGACGAAAAAGACCCAAGTCCCTCAGCCTCTTCTCATAAGAGAGATGCTCCAGGCCCCTAAATTAAACTGAAAATTAGAGACTAGTGAAAGAAGTTTTAGGGAAAGTATAGCCCAACAGTAAATAAGTTGTAGATTCAAGTCTGCTTCGTGTTGCAGTTCCAGTAGGTTTTAATAGAGGCTCATTTTTCTACCTCTACAAAAAGAAGTAAAAGAGTGTGAAGTAGAGCACACAGGCAGGAAAGCCTTCTCTGAACTTGTAATGATTTTGTGTGGAAAGGAGGAGGGAAGGAAAAGCTTAAAAGTGTAAGAATCAAATGGGAAGTCCAAAGATGTCATATGAAGCCATCTGTATTTTCATACTATCCAGGGTATAATTAAATGAGTGAAAGAATTATCTCGAACCCTGCTCATGTCTGGTCAATGTTCACAGACCTGTTTAAAATAAGGAAATGGCTTATATTGGAATTACTGATCTCTAAGAACATGTAAAGTTCTCCGGTGATTTATTGGTCATTTGGTACTTCTCGGGATATTTTTAGAAGGACAAGTGGCAGTAGAGATTACTTACTTCAAGATTTAAGATGAAAGGAAAACTGGCATTTCACTATAAAAGCTAAATTGCCAGTCCCAGTGGATGGCAAAAGGCATGATTTATACTGAATTGAACTCAGTGTGTATTCTGGTTCTTTTCTGCTCAGGTGACATAATCAAGGGTATTTTGAATGCGCTTCAGATGTGATCTGACTCATTAGAGTGTGTTTCAGATCATGCTACTTCTTACAAAGGGTATTTGCTTTGTATGAAATACTTATGCATCATTCTACACAAAGGTTTTTTAGTAATATATAAGGCAAAGAATTGAGTATTTGCCTATATTAACATCTTCCAGTTGAACTAGCAGAAGGCTTGCTAATTTAGATATTTTAATGAATGAGTCATAACCTTTGTATAATAGCACCAAAATTATAATTGTCGTTTTATTCTATCCACTGATGTATTTTTAGTAAAAAAAAAGTAATTTTAGAGTGGGGAGAGGCTGTTTGCACACGTATATACAAAACAGAAAAAAACAACCCCTAAATTCTTAGTAGGTTTTGTTAAATACTTGTTATAGCGTTAATCATAGAATCATCTGGGCAGGAAGGGACCTTCAAAGGTCATCTAGTCCGACCCCCAAGTATGAACAAGTATGCAGGATCTGGAGATCAACTATAGAGATTTTATATTACCTTTTTATCGGAGATTTTACAGCTGTCCTTTCAGTTATCAATTTTAGGTATTCAACATGGTTTCATGTAGTAGCCAGTTTGTAAACTAGTGGAATTGGCTTTAATAAATGTGTAGGCCAGATATATGATAGCCTACTGCTGTATTTCTTCAAATATATTTAATGTTCTACTTATCATTAGAACTTGCACATTGCTGATTGGTGGGGTTTAAAATACTTTGGATGTAGATCCCAGACTGAGTGGTTTTTTTATTCAGAGAACATTTCTCCCTCTATCACCCAGGAAAACGTTCTGTTATTTCCCCACCAAACAATCATACTTTTTAGCCTTCTGAGTCTTAAAAGTGCCACCAGAAAAATTGCTGCGCTCGTAGATAGGTACAGTAAAGCTTCACTATGATTAGTGTGTATTCAACTGAAAGGTATTTTTATAATTCTCTTTTATTTAGAACAAATGGCATAAGAAAAAATATTTGTCACAGTCATTAGCTTACAACTGAACACCAGCAAAACAAATTAGGAGCACCTAGAGGTTAGCAAATATTTTAGGAAGTGACTTCTATTTTGAACAGTCAGGGTATTTTTGCTAGCTTGAGCTGCATTATGTCATTATGTGCCATGGCATCTCAGAGATTTTTCCAAAGAGTTGTTTGTCTAATTTGTGTTGCACAAATATAGAAAAAGCTTGATTGTCTGGAAACATCAGGGGTTTTTTTCTGAAGGATGCTTGCTGCTTAATTGGTTTCCTTATATTCTGATGGATAATTATTTCCTCACAAGCCAATAGGTTTTGATGTCTCGCTTACTTTAATTGTGAAGTACCACAGGCTCTGTATAAATAAAAATAAAGGCAGTCTGTAAATACATCTCTACCCTTCGACATCTGCACGAGATCTAGGTGTCTTGGAATTCTCAGGCAAAATGTTGTGAATCAAAAAATATTATGTTGTTGCACCAAAGACCTATGCAATACTGAGAAATACAACTAAGATATTTTGTGTGGCCTTTTTTTTTTTTTTTTTTTAATGGGCACACAAGTACATCAATCGCTCTGTTTAGAGCAATAAAGATGATAATTCCTCCTGTGGAGACACATGTCTAGTAGGGACAGTGGACTTCAAGGAAAATGTGGATCATGTAAAGAAAGCCCAGAGGAGACCAAGAACAAAATCAACCTGATGTTATTTATTTTTTATTACAATGGAAGTTACAGTCTGCTGATGGCATTATCTAGAGTTCCCCCTATCAAAGGCACTCTGGCTACAAGCCTGAAACACCTACGTTTCCAGTCAGAGCAGAGCAGCCAGTCTTTCAGGGACTGACTTCTTGGAGAATGGCTGGGGAGGAAGTCAGACTTGAGAAATGTTTTTTATCTGCATTCCGGCCCTCAGATTACTCTGTTTTAACAACAGGAGCTTTTTTTTAGTATTCTGGTATCTGTTGAGAAAGGCAAGTACTGAAGAGTGCCAACTTTTCAAAGTTTTCACATTTTTTATTTCATGCAGAAAATTACTTGTTGATTGAAAGATACTCTAGGTATTAGAGCATTCTGCTAACATAAATAGTAGAATCTTTATTACTAGTGATGGGTGAGATAAACCTCCACCATATATCATTTATGTAGGATTGATCCCATTGCAACAGGAGGCACATTGCAAAAGCTCTCTAGGTTTCTTCTGAGCATTTTTCTCCTTCTCTTACCAAAAATTCTCTGTAACTCATCACATCATGCATTTTCCTTTACTCAGAAGATTGCTAGAAATTTATTTATTTATTTTTCAATTTTTTTTTTACCATGCATTAGGAGGCTTGATGATTATAGGGCATATGCATTCTGGAAGGCCAGTTTAATTAGTTTCTGAAATGATGTCCCCTTTGTAGCCAATTTCTTTATTTCTGATGCGAGGTGAAAAGAGATTTCTGTCCTTGTTGCCCATCAAAGAATACCAGCAGCCCGAAGGGCGTTGTTTTAACAGCCTGATATGTAAATTGAAGCAGAAAATAAGGTTTTTATTAGCAAGTGGTTTTTTTCTGGGAAAAAAACTCTCAAACTTCTGACATCTGCTAGAGCAAAAAAAGTGGAGAGGGGTTCATGTACTGTGACTTGTTCCACCATTTCTGGAATAAAACTTTGCAAACCCTCATGAATTTTGCATTTTAGAAGATTAATGAGTTAGAATTTTATGGGAGGGAAAATGACTATTTGTTTGCTGAGAGGGAAGGACCCTGCAGAGGAAGATGCCTGATGGGAGCCTGCACATTTCCCTGCCTGGTTTGGGGAGCAGAGGGTTGGTTTGTTTGTTTGTTCAATGTGGGGCTCATTTCTGCAAAAACCTGAAAAGATTAATTGTTGAAAAAGTGCCCAAAGTAGCCTAAGGACGTGTGCACTGGATCTCACAATTAAATGTAGCCAGTAGTGAGATCCAGACACAGTACCTGTCTCTGAATCCTTTACGATCCTTGTCTCACTTAATATGAAATCTTAGCTAAGGTCCCGTTTGTGCATATCTCTCCTTTAAATAATTGCTTTGTCACCTCTGAGAGCTTAACCATTTCTAACGACCAAACTCACTCAATTTTTATGATCATGAAGTGATTTTTTTATTACAGGACATATTGAAATACACCGTGCTTGGGTCTCATCATAGGTATTCATAAATTGAATCTTAAGGCTGAAGATTTTATGAGAGTGATGGTTAATAAATGAGAGAATTATTATTAGCCTAGCAGGTCAATTTAGCAGTATGAAGTATCTGACCAGAGGTTTCAGTTTCCTCCTATGCAGGTCTGAGTGTTGTACATCTCATTTTAGGGATGACTTTTCTACCATCTATATTTACATCCATTCATCAGTAAGAGACGGGAGGTAAGAACTTCACTGGGCAGGAACAGTTTGTGATATGATACCAAACACGTGTGTGAGGTACGTGAGAGCGTGACACTCCTCCTTCTCTTCAAGTACATGCTTTTTGCAGCCCAGAATTTGTAATTTAGCAGAAAAAATTGCTGTCCAGTGTGATTTTTGCTTCCTATAGTTACATTGGTGGTTAATGGAGTGAAATCCAGTTGGCGCCCGGTCACGAGTGGTGTCCCACAGGGCTCGGTACTGGGGCCGGTTCTCTTCAA
>JAOXNO010000041.1:65453943-65492549 GCA_028565335.1 Limnodromus scolopaceus | reverse complement strand
GCAGGGGAGTTGGACTAGATGATCTCTATGGTCCCTTCCAACTCTAAAAATTCAGTGAAATTCAGTGAAACATGGGCTAAAACCTCTCTGACTCCGAAAGGTAGATGATAGCGAGCTTGTGTTTCTCTATTTGTTACTTTTTAAACTTTAACATGTTTTCTCAATGCAGTCTAGTTATTCTGAAACAACGGAGCATTGAGAATAGGACAGGTCTCCTTTGAAAGTCGTGACGCTGCCAAGCTAGAATGGAAGTCCCAGGCTCAGACTCCGCGTGTTTGCTTTCAGAGCAGTGTCTCTTACCTAATAGTACATGGGGCAAAGTTTGCTGACAATATATATTTTGACTTACCTAGTGCCTTGAGCTTGTTGATTTTGAATCATGATGTTTTTAATAGATTTGTAGATTAAGTATGTATCTATAATAAAAAAGAAATATAGTCATGTGATTATTCTTTTCCCCAGGTTGACTAGATATATGAGAATAGAAATAGAGAATAGAAAAAGAGGCCACTATTACTATGTCATGGCTACTGTGCTACACATAACCTATTTATTTTTGCTTCACATTTAAAGAAAAGTAGTTTTTAAAATCTTGTTCAGATGTAGAATGTTTATTAAGCATCTAAAGATTTCTGCATTGAATGTGCATTAATAAGTCATAAGAATTAATAATTTACAATAGAATACAGATAAAACATGATTTGGCTTCTACTCAGCTGCATATTTCAGCACTTTTGTGTTGTATAACATCCATCTTTACCCAGAAAATTTAACTTTATTCATCAGCACAGGCAAAATAGAAATGAAAGAAGCTGCAAGACAAATCCAGGATCTACACCAGATTGGCTCCTTCAGTCTTTGCTCCTTATACTTTGTGGTTCCTATTGAATAGCAAAGAGTTAAATGGAAAAGGCCACTGGGAAAAAATATGAAACTTGCTTGATTTTTGGGAGACAAAAGACATGACTTTTCTAGAAAACATTTTTTTAATAAATAATACTGTTAGTTACAAGTGTACAGAGTGCGTAATTGCCTGCGTAAATGTTCTGTGCCAGGGAGTTAATGGAATTAAATGCATAACTGGATTTTGAACTGAACTAGATTTAATTTATGACCATTAATATTAGAAAATTTAACTGTGCTAAAATGGCAACCTGAAAATCTAATCCTTTAAAGCATAAATTCAATCTTGAAGAAACCAGTTAATGGAAGGTCTACATAGATAGGGCCAAGTGCTTAATCTACAAATGTGCTATTTTTGGCCACTATTCTGCAGGTACCTTTTGAATTTCTGGCCTCAAAACACTACTTAAATCCCTTTTCCTTGCTAAGAATAGACCATCTTAAATTTTCTTTCTCAGTCATGGGTAATCAGGAAGTGTCACAATATATATTTTGCTTTAGAGTCAATGAGCCAAGCTTTCCATCTCTAAGAGTTATAGCCTGAAGTCTCCAGAGGGCCAGGAGAAAGAGTGCCTCCCAACTCTTTATCTCACTTACAGGTGTTTTCCATTCTCCAGCATTGACCAGCCTTCTCTGATGTGGATGTCTCTCAGTTGGGAGCACATTTCATGTACAGCTGTAGCTGGCCAAAATAGTAGATAGTTGTGTTGAGTCTTGGAAGTGTGGGAGTGCAGCTCCTCCAGGTACGGGGTGCTCCTGAAGGTCACTGCCTCCTTTCCCTGGTACTTCCATCTGCCCCATCACCGTTCTGGGTTTGCAGGCTGGGAAGGATGGTGTATACCTGGAAGTATATGAAGCATCCTTCTGTCAGCTCACTGCCTGGATGTGACTTGATTTCTTCAGTTATTTCTAAGAAAAACCCTTCGTACTTTGAATGTGTTCTATAATTGCACATCCACATTTTCACCACACATCTAACCATGTATTAGAACAGCAAGAAAAAAGTCTCTCTCACAGGATCACTTGTTTTCTCCCCACCTAAAATTACTCCACCTAAAACTAAAATTACTTAAATTGAAGATTTAGTTTTGATGAGGAATTCTTTAGCATTTTGGTTGAGAAAGTTAACATCATTCAGTTATTCACTGTGCAACAGACCATGATCTACTTAAGTTTGAACAGAAAAATTTAGTAGCAATTCCTCCCTTCCCTCCATCCCCCAACCAATCTGAGTGAATGTGGATTTTACCACCGTGTTTTGGAGAGATGTTTCTTTAATTTGGTGACTCCCCTTTTAAATTGTGGGCCAAATAGCTGACTAAGCATTCTTTGGTCTTTAGAATTCCCAGCTCAGAAATGTTTACTTTTTGAGAAGGAAAGGGTGGGTTTTGAAAGTAATAATAATAAAAAATTAATTATCACTTCAGCTATTTAATAAAAATATATTTTCAGACTGATTTCAAATACGTACTGATAGGTCCCAGTTGTTTGTTTTACCAGCCACATCATATCTTCTCCTATGGGAGAGATTGTGTTTCTGGGTGATGGCAAAATCTGGCAGATTACAGAATATTGTGTATATATATCCTGGCATTTTTTTAAAAAATTCCACATAGACAAATTGCATCTCAGAGATTCCAAAAAGTCTAACCAAATCTTCACCTAGTTACTACTTCCAGCAAGTAACATTTTTACTGCCTTATCTCCTGTGGGGAAAATGCTCATTAAAACTCCATTTAATTTGGTGTTAACGATGTCATTAGCTCCTCTACATGTTTCATGTGAGTCCTCCCCCACATCTGCATTCTTTTTCCCAGTTTTCCTCCATTCACTTGCTTCCCCAGTTTGTCTGTCCCTGAAGTCTCTTCTGTTGCATTAATAAATGCCAGGCAAGAGGACGTAGTGTATTTTGCAGATTCAGGAGAAGCGGTAAACTGTGTGCATTGAAAAGCGTTTTCTTTGTGAATGTTTGTTGTATTTGTCACGTGTCTGTCTTGAGAGAAAACAACCTTACGTTACAGGAGTGTATTTGGTTAACAAATCAGGTATCAGCCAGGAGGAATTGTTAGATTCAAGGTCTCTTTGCAGAAAGTATCTTGCTTTGCCTTTTATCTAAATTTTGACTGGTTTCTAATGCCTTGGTTTCTTCATGCAAAAAGAGAATCTGCTTTTTGTTGTCTCTAAAGATCCTATTGAGTATTTTTTCAATCTGTATGCTTTCACTACTGTGTTTTGCTTTTATTTAAGCATCAAGGTTGGAATTGACATAGTCTAGATCAAATTTTAGCTGATTTTTATATTGTAGAGACTCAGGGAAACCAAATAACTAAAATGCAATGTGAAGGGTGAAAGAGGTAATTATTCTACTTATGCTTGTTTTAAAAGTGTACAGCCAGACTTTGCTGGTAAGTGGAAAATATTTTATCATAATCTTACCACGATGTTGATGTTCCATTTGTTTGTTTTCACATCAGTTTAAAAGCACCGCTAATACAGTTTGTAAACATTGAAGTGACTTTATTAACTAACTGCATTGTTTGTTTTTGTGTCGATGGGGAGGGGGTGTAGATGAGGTTCTTTAATAAACACTTTTCTTGTTGTAGAAGATCGTATTTTCACACCTAGTACTATATCACGGTGGCTGTTGAAAGAGTTTTAGGAAAGGGTGGTCACTGCCTTCCTCTGGCAGCAATACGTTGGAGTGCACAGGTCTAATTTGCTTGAGTAGCTGCTAATTGTAGAGGCTTTAGCAACCAGTGTCAGGAAGCTGGGAGTGCTGGTCCTCACCAGCCTGTGTACTTAGTCTTTCTTCCTTACAAGTCCTGTTTTTCTGCTGAAAAACTTCGCTCCTTCAAGCATCAGATAACCTTCAGTTGCTCTTCAAATTATGAGTTAACTGTAGCGTTTTCTTCAGCGAGGTATAAATTTTCTATTTCCATCGATGTCCTACTTCACTGGAGAAAAGGTTTAGAATATAGAGTATAATCTGCTCCCTACAACGAGGAAGGGTGGAAAGATTCATAAATGAGAGGTTGGCTTGATTCCTGCGGATAGGACACGGCTTAAAATTGAACCTTGTTTGCCAGCACGCTTGGATTGTGGAGTTGACTCCTCTTTTGAAGAGAAATGGTTGTCAAAGAAATTTAAAATAAATTGATTAATCACTTAAATATTTTTTTAATTATTATTTTTAGACTGGTTTCCTAAGGGACAAATTTTGCAGTCTCCATGTCTGCCTGTTCAGCCATTTATCACTACCCAACCTCCTCCCCATTTTTCAACGCATTGGTTAATTTCATGCAAATTTGACAGAGCCAGAAGTCATTAGATCGAATCATTAGTCATAAGATCTAGTCATTAGATTCAAGTCATTAGTCATAAGACCATAGTTTCTACAAATTTAATAAAAACTGGTGGTTTAATTTGGTGGTAGAGATCCAAAGTAGTCCTTCTAGTTTGAGGGGAAGAAAGGCAGAGCCCCAGCTTGGCAGGGACCTCTTGGTGTCCTTGTGGGCATCTCTTTTGGGGCTGACGCGGAGTATGGATAAAGGAGAGAGTGGTTCCTCCCTGTGCAGAATATTTTGCTTCTTCCACTCATCTTCTGGTCTTGTCAAATCAAATATGCATTAAAAAGAAAGCATTACAATGGTAGAAGAGCTTTAGTGGACAGATACATGAAAACATAGAGATTCGGTTTGTTAAAAAAGAATATTTTATTCAACGTTGTTGACAATCAAAATCCTTATTTTTCCTAATCTTATTGGTAAGAAGAATACTCTATCAGGTTTTCAAAATCCCTTTTGATTGTCATCTTCAGTGTTTCATAATTACTGTTCCTAATAGGTTTCTCAGAGAATAAATAAGCCAAACAAACCAAAAAGTCCTTATAAGATTTCAGCAGCAGGAAGTTGTCTTTGACTAAAATTTTCTTTCCAAGTGAGTTTGGTTTTGGGTGTTTGGTTGGGTTTTATTTCTTCCCTCAGCAAAAAATCGTAGTCAAGTGATCACAGTTATGAAAAGGAAGCAAAATAAGACAGTATTGTCAAATAAAAATTTGACAACTTGGGTCAAATTTTGCTTTTCCCAGTACGGTCTAACCAGATGTTTCTAGTCAGATCTAACAGTGAGGCTCATCACTGGCCTAATTATCTTTTCACATGTCCCCTTCCATGGCCAAAAGCTTTTGCTGGATCTGACTACAGATACTGTGATAATCTGGGCAGTTTATTTTTGCACTCCTGTGCCATGATAATCTGTGATAAATCACAATGAGTGTATAAATTTAGGTAGCTGAGGTACCAGCCTAGCAAAAAAGAAAAGGAGTTTCTGATAGTTCAGACTTCATTGTGTGTTGGCACACACGCAAAGAGTATTTTGGATCATTAAATGTTAAACTTGCTTATTTAGCTTTGTATTTTTATAGATTATTTAGAAACTCTTAGAATGTTCAAGAAAAAATTTTCTCCCAGGCCAAATCCTTAAGTCTATAGAACTCCTTTTAGTGTACTTACTAAATATACTAAATTTGCTTTACTTCAATACAAATACTAATTTGCTTTACTTCAAAATAAGCCTAGTGGCTACTCGCGAATTAGTCAGATGTGGCTTCTTTGTAGACTCTCCAAATGTTTTTCTCCTGACTTTCTTTATCTCTCTTCTGATTGCTACAGCACAGTGGATAATTTTCTGAGTTTCACTGATTTTCATTGCTTCACAAACACCATGTGCTCATGTATGTAAATACTGCCCCTTTTTTGTTTTGCACCTTTCTTTAAAGCCACCGTTTTTTTCCCGGAAGGACAGATCAGTGATGCCTTTAAATAAGTTGTCATCCTAATTCCTTTTTGCTTCTTCCTTCGTTCTTCTAGTGAATGTATCCTAATTGTGTACAGTTAATAACAAGCACAGAGGAAATTTTTGCTGAAATTCAGTTACTTATTTAAATTTTTTTCATTCCTGTCACTGAGCGTGTGTTAATAAGTGACAAGACAAACTGCCTTTCTCCTTACCTGGCTGAGCTTGGTTCATCACTTTTAATGGTTCTTTACCTAATTGAATTTGTGTATCCTCAGCTAATGCCTGTCACTGAAAACGTAAAGGTGGGATCCTGGCTTCACTGGAGTCAGGGTGTGATAGACGAAGTGAATTCACACGCTCATTAGTTTTTTCTATTTAATACATTAGATTTTTTGCTTGTTCTTGGGTACTTATGTGGTCATATTTAGACAAACAAGCTGTTAATTTACTTTGATTATAATATACTGACCCCTTTATGCTCTTAGTTTGTCAGAAATCCATAGAGTTATTAGCAGAAAATGAAAGCATTAGATTCCATGGAAGGAACTGAGATTGCTCTTGGCCGTGTCTTTCAGAGACTTCAGGGAGCCTGATTTGTTATTCATTTCATGTAATTAATGCTGATGTGCTCCTCCAAATTCCTAAAACAATTTGTGAAGAGTTTCAATATGCTCCAGTTACTTATATTGGTAGGAGGAAAATGAACCTGGAATTTCTCTCTTCTGCCAGTTTAGCTTTTAGAAGCCTTTTTTCCTTTGGCCAAGCCATCCAGCTCGCTGGGCCACCGAGCTAGTGGCCACTGTGTGCATAAGAAAAGAGGAATATTCCACTGGCTCTTCATTCATGGAATTGCCATGAAGTTCATGAAGTAATTGTGTGCTTTTCTTCTCTGACCAAGAGTTACGCTTACAATAACAGAGGATTTTTTTATTTATGATTTTTTTTTTCCTAATTATACTATACATGAAAAAAGGATGTTCTTAATGCCCTCAAAAGGGTACTGTCAGACTGACTCTCTAATAATGGATTTAGTCTCTTACAAATACAGTATTGAGGGGGAAGAAATACTGCCCTCCATAAGGAAACTGGGCATGGAGAAATTAAGGGTCAAATTCTGTGAAGCAGCACTTTGTCCCCAAAACTCTAGGGACACGCTCTGGAGCACCTTGCTGTGAGCACAGCACATCCTTATATTGCTCTGCTGCACATCAACTGCAGCTCCAGCCTTTGCCCAAACCACTAAATCAACCTCCTCCTCTGGAGGTTGTTTTGCTACAAGACTCTTTCTGGGGTATGAGGTGAAAAAGATTTGTTTAGGCTACCAGCTGTGTTAAACAACAAAATAAATGCGACTGATTTAATGACCTGCTGATGTATATCATATAGTAACCATGTCAGACATACGTCGTGGTTTTAGCACAAAATAAGACTTTAAAAAACGTAAAATGCCTTCTGGAAGACAATAATTAATTATATAATGCGAACAAAGTTTATAAATTGTATAGAATGTGTGCTTTGGGACCAAAGTTATACCATTTTCAGTGTTGAGCTTGCATATCTCTTAAAAAAAGGTGAATCCACTTAACCTGGGGTTAAGCTTTGGCAATAAGATGTGAGAAAGCATAATATTTGCAGTTTCTGTGAGCTTGGAATGCAAAAAGGAATAGAAAACTGCAGTTCTCTTATTTTAAATCTTTTAGAAATCTTTCAGGATGCATCATGGTTTATATTAATTAAAGCTGATAAATGATCTAGGAGAATGATTTGGCTTTTTCTGTAAACAGCAAAAGAAAGCTCATGTTGATTCTTTCTTCCTGAGACAAAAGTAACCCTTTTGAAATTGTTGTGAATTTCAGTGGATTCCAGTGAATTTTCAGATTAAATATTAATTTCATGAGAGGAGTTTGAATTAATCAGGCTGCACTATTTATGATATGTTTTCCTTGTAGGCATGGCCAAGTAATGAGACAATCAAAGGTGGTTTGCTTATACTGGAATTCAGTTTTAAGCTCGCGCTATTTCTGAAATGAATAATAGAAATGCTGGGTTAGGTTTGTGGTCCTACTTGGAGCTCTTGACTAATGTGATACATCATGTGGTCCCGAGTTTAAAAGAAATTCTAGTGCCAGCATGAAAGCCAGACAACTTATTTAGTGACAGATGACATGTTAGTGTTCGAGAGGAATCAGAGTAACAATTTAAATCTTTCCATTGAAAGGGAAAAAAGAAAAAAAAAAAGCTGAAATCAGGCAAAAGCTAGATTGATTTTTCTGGTGGTTGAAGTTTTCCATCTACTGCACGGGATTTTTCTAATGGGAAGAGAGAGATTTCACTACTGCAAGAGCAAAGCATACTGAACAACAAGAACAGCAGGGTTTTTTTTTATATATATATTTAACCGAACAGCTAATCATCAGGTGTATAGTCAGCTTGGTTGTAGATTCAACAGATGCAAGCGAAGTAGCTGACACATATCTGAAATTTCATAAATGCAGCGTACTGTGTGGAAGACTAAGACATGATTCACCACTACCTTACATTTTTATGGGGAAATGAAGGGTGTTAAGACTGTTTCTTTGATCGCATTAAAAGATTTGTGGCTTAATAGGCGCAGAAATTAAGATCCCAACCTGTTTGTCCAAGTAATTAAAGGGACAGTGGAAACGAGTGTTGATACTCAAGGGATAAAATCAATTATTCATATGCA
The DNA here is from genome assembly GCA_028565335.1 of Limnodromus scolopaceus. Taxonomy (NCBI): domain Eukaryota; kingdom Metazoa; phylum Chordata; class Aves; order Charadriiformes; family Scolopacidae; genus Limnodromus; species Limnodromus scolopaceus. Next base: position 65,484,142 of record JAOXNO010000041.1, on the reverse strand, counting down.
CTTATCAGAACCTCAAAGCAGGAATGATTGCCATTTTCATAAGTGGATAGGATTGAGACAACAGGGATAAATTGTTAACTGCCTGTGTGGGCTGCAGAATGATGTGGTTTGTATAATGATTGTCATAGAAATGTAAGGCTGAGGTGGAGAAATAGAAAGCAGCAAAAGAGATGAAACAGAACATAAAATATTTTCTTGCTCTTGATCAACATGCAATTGTTCATCTTTGCAATAGCTGTAAAAGAACAGGTTTATTATTGCAATCTGGTTTTGCATCAGGTTTTGAAGAAGAAAATTGTGAGGAGACCTTAAGTGAAATTGCAACGCTACACAAAGTTGTTAGAATTATGAGAAGTTGTTAGAATCGTGAAATTGTCACATGGATAATTGTTTTTCCAAGTGGTGAGTGCTTAAGTTTGAGGGCTCACAGTTCATGTTCGGAGAAGGCTGGTTGAGACGTACAATAGGGAGAAGAAAAGAAACCAGTGTTCAAACCAGTAGTGTGTAGTGAGGATTTAGCTATTCCTTTCAATACCTGTATTATTCAATAGCTTTTACAAGGGACTTATAATTTGCCCACATTGGTTTAGGGCATTTCAAAAACCACTCTATTCGCATACCCCATGTTCTTTATACAGACAAATATAAAAGATTAACTTTAACTTGAACTTCCAACCTTGATTTGCAATGCTGACCTTATATACTTATTAAAAAAATCAAACATATGTCAATTAAGTCATCTCTATAGTGTTTAAGCAGTTATCCCTTAACCCCACTCTTTAGGCATTAAACCATTAACAGGAGCACACAAAAATAGAAACCTGTTTGGTACTAATTTTTCTTTGGGTCTTGACATATTTTTAAAAGTTTAATGCCAGTGTCTTAGTATGGGTGCTAGCAGGTTACATTTAATATATCTGAAATATATTTTGAGCCTGTAAACAGGAGGTGCACTCTAATGAGTTTAATCGCAATCATTAACTGCCTCTCCAAACTTATTTCTAATTGAGCCACCGATAATGGTAGATGCTTGATTGGCTCCTCTGATTTTGTTCATACAAAAGTCCTGCAAGAGATGAGTAATCCTTGGATCCTTGGATATGCCTATTCCACAGTCAGAGCAGTAGTTGAAATATGATGTAGCGATATTTGTGTTGGGGGAAAAAATGAGGGAAGCTGTGTTCTGGATGCCATCTCACCATGGCACCCTGGGGAAATTTCTCTTCCTGGAGGTCCATGCCATTGCAGGTGTTGCCTCTCGCTTCTGCATCTAGACATCCGAATTAAGATACTAGCGATCAGGCTTGTTCGGAAATCATAAAATGATTTCAAATCCGTGGAACGGCATCAAGATTTAGAAGTTACAGCCATGGAGAGTGTCACAGAATAGAAGCAGATCACGCAGTGTTTAGTGTCCTCCTAGACACGTTGTTGAGGGAGTCGTTTCAGGAGCCCTAGAGCTCTTCTCCCCACTCTCAGACACAGACCATGGGGGGAAAACTCCTGCTCCTGGACGGGTTTGCTGCTCTCATCCGATCCTTAAGCAAAGGCTGATTTGGCCCCCAAGAGCTACACAGAAACAAGTGGCCTCAGGGTTTATTTTAAGTGGATTATGCATTTTCATTAAAATAATGTTTGTAAAAACTTTGTGTCTAAATAAATAGACTACAGCATTAATTTTAATTAATGAATGATGGAGGTGGAGGAGTATTTTTATTGAATACTTCTAGAAAGAAAAGTTTATTTTCTGGTAGTGATAGGAACCATAAGGCTCAGTGTTCCCCATTGGTGAGAAAATCTCTCTGGCTGGGACAAATAGTGGGACTTCTTCCACTTCTATAGCAGACGACTCACAGCTTCATTTTTATAGGCCTTGTATCTCTGATTTTTTTTTTTTTTTTTAGCAATGTGAAAATTATTTTACTACAAATAATTAAGCAAACCTATTAATATTCTGAAATTTAAGTTGTGTTTAAAAATTTGCCTTTTCTGAGGTGAAAATTAATTCTAAAAAAGAGACCACATGCAGTTGCCATCTTTTGCCATGAGAAAGTGATTGCTGCCACTTACTTCCTTAAATTATATTTAAAGTGATCTTCAGATGGTTTAGTGATTTCAAGGGTAATAAAGATAATGAAATTTATTTGAGTGGTTTCATGATTACAGCAGATGATTTTAAATGCTTACTGACGTTCCAACGTGCTGCCTGTAACAGTTTTGTAGCTAATTTTTAAAAAGTCACCGTGATTTGCTCCTAACGACAGAGAAATTCTGAATAGGAGCAAGCCATGGAGATCAGGAGCTTTGAGAACAAGAGGGAAATGTTTAATCTGTCGGTGCTGTTGCTAGAGAGCAGCACAGTGTGGTGCGAGGATCTGTTGCCGTCTCTAAAGTTCATTGCTTTGCAGGAAACGAGACCAGGATGTTTTTCATTTGTTCCAAACATCAGATGGATTTTTAAGCGTTTGACAGAGTCTAGTAGATTTACAGGACCTTCAGTTATCAGACGTAGAAATGTCAACGAAATAAAAGACTTCAATTCCTATTTTTACATTGATCGTGATACTAGCAACAGGAATAGAATCACAGAATCATAGAATTGTTTGAGTTGGAAGGGACCTTAAAGATCATCGAGTTTCAACCCCCCTTCATAAACTTCATAAAAAGGTACTTACATTTGTTTGTGGTTTCTTCAAACACAAACTAAGCAGAAGTTAAATATATTAAAGACTTCATAGGTATAGGTAGCCATAGGAATGGTTAAAATTCCGCGTACGTAGATGGAAACATTACTGATGAAAACTGGTTTTGAGCATTAGGCCTTTTCTTAATAAACTGATCTCTGTGTAAATGAATCTCAGCTAACAGACTCCAGTGATCAGATACAATAATGTCATATGCAGTAGTTCTGGGAAATAAAAGATACTGTGATCTGTAGCACTTGGCATGGAATATTAAATTTGGACAAAAGAGAGGGCTGATCTGAAAGGAGAAACTCACCTTTGGACCCTGTATCTTCATGTACATAAGCAAATTTTAAATATAAATTCACCTTAAACTATACCGATAATATTATGAATAGCAGAATCATTAAATTTAGGAGACAACGTTACAGTTTTTAAAATTGATTGCCCATCTCAAAAAATAAAGTGGCTTTGATCATTCTGTCCGAATTTGCCTTTTTAGAGACGAGGAAGAGAAAAGGTTGTTGTTGAAACCAACCTGAAGTAGTTGGACTGAGGGGAAAAGATGTACGTAGGGGCTCCAGGGATTAGTAGCACAGGCTGATGTCATAACCCCTGTTTCCCAAATTTGACTATAGTGTTACCAATATAAATTTATGGCATAGTATTTTATATCCAAGATGTTTTTCTTTAAAAGAGACACGCATAGTTAATTGTAAGGTCCGGCATCAGAGAGCTGGTTAATTCTGAAGAGAAAATTCCGTGTCGCTTACTTTTTATACTAGCACCATCTCTCTGTTCTGTCCAACATCATAATCTTAAGTGTTGTTGTCTACAAATATGTTCCTAACCACACTAGCATAGAGAAAAAGGATGCAGGTTAGCAGTAGGCTGGAATTCCTCAGCCTTAAATGTATCTGAATTGGATAAAACTAAATTCTGCTGCTGCTATGAGTGACTTAGTGCCTTCTGGATTAGATTCTATAGAGTAGTGCTAAGTTCCTGCAAAAATACTACTTTATCGTTGTTTTGCGGCTCAGTGGTATTTTAACTCAACCTCTATCTTGGCAAAAATCTAACTTATTCTGTTTAATAAATGAATGCATTTTGAAATGCGTTCCATACACCAGAGTTTGATAAACTAATACTGTACCTCTCTTTACTTCACATTTACTTTTTTTGCTTCGATTCTAAAGATAATTTCTCGTGATAAACAGTATTCATTTCATAATGTTTGGGGAAAAAAATCAATATAAACAAAGAAAGAGATTCTTACTGCTTGACTCCTCTCTGTTTCAGCATATTTTTATTATGCCAGTGTTCTCGGCTGCTGTTTATTCTTTCCTTTATTACCATCTCTAAAATAATTTGTATTCTGCAGTTACAGAATAGTATTTATCTTTGTCATTTGGATCGAATCCTCTATTGGGAAGATGAAATAAGCTTCCTACTGCAAATTGATATGTCTTTTACCCATTTTCTTTAAGCAATTTTGTGTGTCCTCAATATTTTTGTCGTGATTACTCTGTTCTTTCACGTGTGTTTCACATTCTGCCAAAATCCTTCCTTTTCACCTCCAAATGTTTTGAAGTCTTTTTTTCTTTGTCTTGACTTTCACAAGCTTAAAAACTTTTTTCACTTTCTTATTCTCTTGCCCTTGACTTGTATCCAGAATTAATAGTTCTCGCTTTACATTCTTTTCAGAAGTTATCTATTTCTTTGTCTTCCATCTCCATAATAAGTGTCTCCAAAATAATTTTTGACCCTTCTGGGTCTGTGCACACCTGAAATGCTGTGTCACTGTAAAGGTTTCCTAGAGCTCTCTGTACGCTTTCTGCTTTATTCTTTAAGCAACCTTCAGGTTTTATCAGCCCTTTTTGTATTTTTCTCCAGTGATCATCTCTATTTGCACATGCTGTCTCTTCTGCTGACCTTTCCCTTGTTCTGAACGACCTCTGTTTTCTCTCAAATCTGCTACTTTCAGCATTTCTTTATAAAAAAATTATGTTGACAGCATAACTGCAACAAAGTCAAATGGGACTCCTTGGATTTCTTTTATTATCTCAGAAGCCTTTTTATAGTACTTCTTGGATAATGGCCATTTTTTCAGGTATGTGTTATCAAGTGAACATACTCGGGTACATGAGGAGTAATTTCAGAACCTATGCATGGCTGTGCAGAGGTTTATTCCGTTAACTACTTATGAATTTGAAAGGAAGAGTAGATGTCTATCTTTGTGAGCATGGGTCATAGCTTCCCTAGAGATGGTGGGAATCATTGTGGTTTAGGGAATTAGCTGCTGGATATGACTCCTTTGGCCTGCCTGGCATTAAAGGTCTTCCTGGAAAATGATAAACGATGAGGAATTATTGCTGTTGTTTCCTTCTGACCCAGTTTCCAACCATTCCAAAGGAAACCTTAGCATGTTGTAATGAAGATAAGTCCTTGTATTTTTCTGGCTGTTTTGCTGCTTGATATGTTTGCTGTAACTTAGTCAAAAAGAATTCTGCAGAGGATTATTTTGCTGGTACCAGTAACTAATGAGTAGTTCCTTAAAACTTCATTCATCCAGTTAGCATTAGTTTTCAGTATTAGTTTTAACTTTTTCCTGACTGCCAACAGGATTGATGAAAGAATAATTAACAAATATTGCTGCCATCATTTTGAAATGCTAATATGTATTATATATACATATGAATTCCATATTTACATCATAGAAGAAATGGGAAAGTTGTGGGTTTTTTTTAAGGGAGGCATAGTATAAAGACGTGGAAGAAATTTTGAGCAAGCAAAGCATATGTTTTCTGCCTAAGGAAGAGAGGGTGTAGAATTAAAATGCATACTCAAAGTACACCAGCTGGATTATTTCCTCTGCTTGAAGTATAATCAGTCTGCAGGATACCATGCTGAAAGTGAATGCTGTGCTCTTCATAGGGGACAAATTATGGTCATAGTGTTTCAGCTACTGACCCACAAAAAATCTTGCTTTACTCATAGTTTTTTCATATACCTACATCAGCAAGATCAAAAAGTCATTGTTTGACTAAGTTCTTTCTGTTAGATTATTTTTACCTACTACTGGCTATTTTTTTGCCTTCAGTGATTAATTTTAGATTAATTAAAGAAAGAACATTAACAAATTTTAGCTCACAATGGCTTGATCAGCTTCTCATGACTTATTGTTGACTTAGTAGCCAAATCCCATGCCATTTTTGCCATGGTAATTGAGGGCTGGGATATGAAATATCTTACTCTGATTTCAAAGTCTGTACTCAGCTAACCATTTGAATACACTACATTATATATACACTATATATACACTAAAGAAATAAACACCACTATTCTAAGATGTGTCCTTCTGCCACATTTTTGCATTTTCAGCTCCTACTGTACCGGGCAGTTTCCATTTCAAAAAGGCCAATAAAGGCATCATAAAGGAAAGTACTATTGCAGCCCTCTAGAGCTGGAATAAATAGGGCTTGGCAAATTATTTCAATTCTTTGAAATAAAATCAGTATCTTTGTGAGTTTTCTTTAAAAAGGAGTCATAATTCAGGTGTGTATGCTGAAATTATTGTGTAGTCAGTAAGCTTAAAATTCATTTTTTGGTACTTGTACAGGAGGGCTTCTTTAGGGCAAATCCTGCTGTTACTTGCATTTCTGTCAATTTATTCAACAGAATATCTCTAACTTTATTATCCTGGAAAACTTCCAATATTTTATTCCCTCCCCAGAGGAGTTCAAGAAATGCAACTGTGTTAGTTTAGGCCAAGTTGCTGGCTGGGGTTAAACCACGACACTCTATTTCTCTCTGTCTTTCTCTCTCTCTCTCCTTGCCCCCCACCCCCCCTTTTTGGAGAAAGCAAATCTTCAGAGTTTGGTCATTTTGAGATAATTCTTTTGGAAAGAGACATATACAAATACACACACATATACGTAAGCACGTTTGTATTGTAATTTCCAGTACTTAACAGTATCAACATCTAGCTTTGAAACAGATGCTTCCTTTATTCCAATAATAAAAATAGTGATCAACTTACTGTTTTGCATATTGAACTTGCTACTGAAGTGAACTAACTAGCAGTCTTTTTGAGCTCACATTTGCAAATGCACATGCCTATAAATTAGCCATTTAGGTAGATTAAATTTACTCCCAGCAAAAAAGTTCTCACCTCCACATTTTACGGATTTCCTGGACTTTCTTGTGCCTTTTGAAAAATCAAAGCTATTGTGGGCCAAGGCACATTTTTTTATAATGTTGGTCTTCGGTATCCATCTCAAAATTCTTGTGCCTGCTAAATGGAGAAATACCTGTGAAGTGGATTAAGTAATATTCTGAAAGAAGATGAAACATTTCTTTACTGAAAGGGTTGTCAGGCATTGGAATGAGCTGCCCAGGGAGGTGGTAGAGGCACCATCCCTGGAGGTATTCAAGAGACGAGTTGACATGGTGCTCAAGAATATGGATTAGTGTTGGGTTGGTGGTTTTTTTGTTGGGTGGTGGTGTTTTGGTTTTTTTTTTCCACTGGTTGGACTAGATGATCTTAAAAGGTCCCTTCCAACCTAGGTGATTCTGTGAAACAAAGCTGGAAGTTATTCCAGTTACTCTAAGTAATACCAAAGGGACTTCAGTCAGTCTTCTTTTAATCTACTATAGATGTTACCTTCACTTTCTCATGGTGAAAGTTTAGACAGCCACATGGATGTTACCTGCCTTGCTGTAGCTGTTGTTATTCATTTCTTACTAAGGAGTGGTTTAATAAAAACAAACATGCTATCTAGTGGGGAAAACATACTGATCTGCAATACTATTTAAGAAATAGGGTAAAAAATAAATAAATGTTATTTTATAATTTGTGGACTTGCTTCAGCAGTTCTATATGTGATAGTGCAGCAGTTGATCCTGAAGAGATTCCAGCATCTCCACCCACGTACCCTTCCTTACAGCAATAGCATTTGCTCCGCCGCACTTGAACAGTGACATATTTTCTTATTCATATTTCCTCTTAACGTGATAGCAGTCAAAATCAGATGAGTCTCTTACACTTTTAGAGACTCTGTATTTCTATACAATTGCTTATGTTAATGCACAGAAACTGCTGTACTTTCATTCATTAGTCTAATTGGATTAACAGATTTCAGTTTCGATTAAGGCATAATGATACGAATATGCTGGGTAAGCTTTGTCCCTAAGACCTTTTCATTACTGCTGTAGGCAGAGATCGCTGTACTTCTGCTCTCCTGATTCCTTGCCTGTGTTGAGAACTAACTTGGTTTTTATCCCCAGCATGTTCAGGAAGGCCAGATGATGTATATCTTAAGGGCCAGATTTTCAAAAATACAGAGATTCTTGAAATTCAAAATCAATACTACTTTTGGTATGCCCTCTAACCACTTCCCCCTCAAAGTCTGGGGAACTGAAAACCCTCTAAGAAATAACTATAAAGAATTTTCAACATTTTGCAGAAAATTACTAGGGTTTTTTCAAGCAAAAGCAGGGGCTACATTTAGAAGAGATGTCAGATCACAAGGGTCCAGAAACATAGACTAAATGACATAGGCAGAGGGAATATAGGGATGACATTATTAATTATTCATTAGGTTATCTCCATGCTTCAGATGAAAGGACTATCACCATTTACATTATTAGGGCAGAGAGGATCACAAATTAAAATTGGGTCAGAAATAGCTAAAGGTTGTGATAAGATGATTACATGTGAAGCAGAATAAGAAGTACAAGCAAAGTTTGTAGATAGGAAATGCTAATACATCCTTCTGGACCCACAACTATCTCAGAAGTGTCATACAGCAGTAGTGGCCCAGTCCTTCACTGGCTGCAGCCATGGAAGAAGCTGTTGCCATCCTCTTTAATTTGGACTGAGAAATCTGTCCTCTTGTGACAAGTCCAGTATAATCAGTTCTGCAGTTGTCTTTGAATTATCTTCAGACTCACAGAATGTAGTAGTTATCTATTCGCTGCAGTGGTTTCTTCATCCTTTCTGGTGGTATTTAAAGTGTGTGTGGTTTTCCCAAGAGTGGACCATCAGGACTTGATGGTACTGCAGAGCATCATGCCCTAGTTTGTCACCTATCAGGTAAGTCAAGGGGGTGTATTCATAGCCCCTTGACGTGTCTTTGGAATTAGCAGCTGAACTGCTGCAGCTGATCATGCTTCTGGCAGCTGCTGTACTTATGGATATATATATGCGTATGTATATGTATGTACGTATATACGTACACACAGGTGAGGTTCCATTAAGATTATGTTATAGATAGTTGAGGCACAAAAGCAATGAGGGTGGAGCAACGTATAAGATAGTTCGTAGAATGGTTTGGGTTGGAAGATCATCTAGTTCCACACCCCTGCCCTGGGCAGGGACACCTTCCACTAGACCAGGTTGCTCCAAGCCCCATCCAGCCTGGCCTTGAACCCCTCCAGGGATGGGGCAGCCACAGCTTCTCTGGGCAACCTGTTCCAGTGTCTCACCACCCTCAGAGTGAAAAATTTCTTCCTGTTATCTAAATCTCCACTCTTCCAGTTTGAAGCCATACCCCTCACCCTATCAGTACATGCCCTTATAAAAAGTCCCTTCCTGGCTTTCTTGGAGACCCCCTTCAGATACTGGAAACCTTTATGAGGTCTCCTCAGATCCTAGCCTTCTCCAGGCCGAACACCCCCAGGATGCCCAAGTACATCCTAGGACTGCACCTGCTTCATGCTGCATCCTTCATTATCATGGCTTCTCTGAAGCAGGTTTCAGTATCAGCTCCCAAATAATAATAATATACGTGCAACAGTACATTGAAAGCTGAGAGATTCCACTTCTGTAGTGTGGTTCTCTCACATATTTTTCACCTTTCAGAGCCACAGACTAATAAAATTCCAAATAGATGGTTTAGCAGCTAGGATTTTTATTATTTTTTCATGGATGACATATATTCTGTTAGTTCTTTAGCTACAAAGGCTTCTAGTAAAGGCCAGTGTAAAATGTCACAGCCTTTTATTATTGGGTCAGTGATAAGGAAAAAAAACTTAAAGGAATTTAGGAATGTTTTAGTGATGGAAGCTGCCTTCTTCAGTTTATCAGTTCTAGAGACTGGAGAAAAAAGGGTGTATTTGAGGAAACTTCTAGTAAAAAAATCAGTGCTAAGAAGGGAAAATATATCTATTTCTATTGCTTGTTTGTTCTCAGAGAAGCACAGGTCTTTAGTATTCCTTTCCGTGTTACTCATTTGACTTCCACCTGCTCTTACAGAGAAGAGCTGGAAAAGAGGTCAAATAGCACCACTGAAATCTTAAATGACAATAGGAGGAGGCAGAAATCTGCATTACAAATTTTACTCTCTTTTTCTGCTGCATACCAATTAAAATTTTATGGGTGTTCCAAAGAATTTGTATTTTAGCATGTTTTTTTTCTGAAGTGCAACACTCAGTTAATTTGCATGAGAAAGGCTATAGGTTCTTCTGTGCTTCATGTGTTGATGTACATCAGTGGAAGCTCTTAGCTTTATGGGCTCTGCTTTTATGGCAAGTAGAGATAGATTTTTACCTGTTGTTATGGATGATGCTGCATTAAGGGATGTCAGAGATTCCCAGAGGAGAGGTTAACACAATTGCAAAATATTTTTATATCTCTGGCAACTTTTTTCTTTTAGCCTGTGCAATAGTTGTCTTTAGTTAATGTTGTGATATCATGAAGAAAGGTATTTATTATTTTGGGGCACTATGTGGCCTCAATAGTCATGCTGATTTTCCTTTTCTCCTTATCGATCTGTCTCTCCATCACACCTTCCTGTTCTCCAACTCTTCTATTTTCCTCCTTCCATTCTTGTCTCAGCGCATCCCCTGTCTTTTCACCATTTCAGGATCTTCTCCATACTATTGTCTCTGTGTCTTCCCTCGACTTTCTACTCCAGAAGTGCTGCTTCTTCCTTCTAGATTTTTCAGATCTTGACAGGCTACTCTGTTGGATGACTTGCATCACCATCTTCTCAAGCTCCACCTTCAGATACTGTAGGATTTGAGCACGCTTCCTGAAGCTGGTTTCTCCAGGATCCCATTCCTCTCTCATTTCAAAATGTTCTTATTTTTGTTACTATATTGTGACATCTGCTTAATTCTGCTTTTTCCCATTTTGCTGTGAATCGAGTGAACCATATTCTACATCAGCGGAAGTTTGTAGAATTGTATATGCAGCCTTAATCTGACCCAATATATAAGGAGTGGGTGAATGAATTTTACTCATTACAGTAACCTGAAATATAGAACCCGTGTATTTCCATTTGATAGTTGAGTATAAACGCATAAATTGTGCTTCCATTCGTTGTGATAGAAATAAAACAATTAGGAACCTTCCTGAGTGCCCCATTATGTTTTGTTAGTTGTACTGTGCTCTGTCTACCAAAGATAGGGAAAGGGATTGTATACACACTAAGTATCTGAGAATTTTGTTCCTATTAGCTATTTTTCTCTTCTTACTGCAGTTAGGAAGGGCCATATTTTGTTATTGTGCTTTCTTCTGGAGCTTTGTGATTTGTTTTTTGTTAATCTAAACCAAACCCATTAGAGTTAACATTCTAAAACATATCGTTACCATCCTGTGATTGATGCTTCTGCGATTCCTTGTGTCTTGGCAGTAGGATGGCAAAGCAGACAGTGGTAGAGCACAAGAATAAAGCAAAGGAAGTAAAGATGAGAGACACTGATGGGTTGTTCTAGCTGTTAGAGTATTATGAAGATTTGCCTCCAAAAATGTTAGTGGGCCGTGTATTTGCTCCTTTAAAGGTTAAGGATCATTGCAACTAATGTTAGAACTAATACAATCTGCAGTTGTCAGCAAAACTAAAACTACAAAGTTATGCCTGATGTCACAAAAGAGAAGTTGTATTTAAAATGTAATTCGTGTACTGATAATTACTTCAATTGAATTAGACAATTCTTGAGCGTTTCACCCAAAGGAAGTAATTCAGAGCTGCTGCTGACTCCTAATGTTTATTAGCTTAAATTAACAGCTTAAATTAACTCCCTTTCCCTCTACTTTTTCTGCCTCTTACTTCTCCCTTCCTATTTCTCAAAGGTCTGAGTTGCACAGATCATCAGAAATTGGGGTTTGGGGAATTAATAAACCTATTAAGCATCCATCTGGGATATTCTGTGTGAAGCATATGGTGTGCTGGGAGAGACATTTGGGGAGGCAGAGACAGGATGACAATCTCTACTCGTTTCTGCCATGCAGGTGCCTTCCTGCCAGTAGACCCATAGACCTCCCGAACTGTAGACCTGTTAGTGGTCTACTGGAATGGAGCCATTCTGATTTTCATCTTTCGTTCCCCTTCCATTGTGAGAAAGTTTCTAACAGCCTATTAACTCAGTTCATTGATTTAGCTCATTAACTTGGGAGAATATTTCAAATTAGTATTTAATATGAATACTCAGGGCAGCTGTCTTCCTTCTTGGATGCTGATGAGGAGGAGATTCTGGAAGTTTATATTAGACACTGTTGCTGGGTCCTTTTATTTAGTAAGGAAAATCTCCTTTCAGTCTTATTTTAATCTATGGAACTATTTTCCTTTTACATTGTGAGGAAAAATATGCCAACTCATCTTTTCTAACTCACTGAGTGGATGACTGTTTTGGAAGAAACTTCTATAAAACAGTATGTTAAAACCAAGGAAAAAGAATTAGAGAACCATACTTAATCTTAAAGTTCCTGTGAAACGAAAGAGAGATGTAAAGCTACAAATCAAGCTTTGCAGGTATATGGAGTGCACAACTCTTCCGCTGCTAAAAGTTGTGTGTTATCTCCCTGCTTCCATTACATGATCAGAAATCCAAGATTTACTACATCTGCGTGGACAAGGCACATTGCATGAAAATAATATGTCTGATACTTCCTCAATTGTGGTTGTTGCTTGTGTAACACAGTGAGTGTGGGTGGAAAGTATCCCAAGTTTTCACATATATATGTATATCTATATAAAACTATATATATGGGGTGGGGTGGGGTGTGTTTTTGTTAAAGGCTAGGAAGAAACTGCTCTTGCTGCTAGGACAATTCATTTTCTAGTCTCATTCATTCTCTAGTCTCTTTGCCAGAAATAATTCAGAAGTGCACAAGGAAGAAGATTAAATTATTTTGGTGTCTCTGATAAAACCCAAATGGGATATGCTTATAATATGATAGGACTACGAGAGCCATGAAAGAATCTGTTGTTGCCTCTCTTTTCCAAGTTTGGCTACATAATTAAAAGATCTTCAGAGAGGAAATTTAAAAACCCCATTTAGCTTTTAATCTTAGAGGAAGCCGTTGACAATGTTCTTGTAGTAACAACCAGTCTTGCTTGTCAGTTTTGAAGGACAAAATTCAGTGACCTGACAGCAATCCTGTTTGAGGCTTGTAATGAAAGATCAGTTGTGTTGAACCTGCAGGGCATTTTTGTGTTTTTTTACAAAATGCTTTTCCCCCTTGAACAATTATAAAATGTGTTTTAAAATTATTATCATTTTGATACGTTTAAATAAAACCACTGTGATGCAGAGGTAGGTTCTAACTAGGATAAGTCCTCACTGTACAGAAAGCTGTTCAAACCCAGAAAGTGATTGATTTTTGATCAGATAATGGAAAGGCTGTCTTGAGGATAAGCACCGATATATGGAGTCCATTGTTTAGCTGTTGTGTTAACTGCTAAGAGGAAGGAGCAGGAGGTGATTGTTGTGATGGAGAGGATGGAGAGCTTGACAGCGTCTGAAAACTTTTTAAATCCAGAGAAACACAAATCCAATACAGGTGTCTGACGCACATTGAAGCAGGAAGAACTTGTCTGTTGGGATAAGCATGAGTAGTTTTTCATGGTCCACTTGTTTCTCAGGGAAGTTTTCCTTTCGTTTTTATCGAGCTTTGCTGTGCTGTGACAGGTTTTATCCATAGATAACATTACCTGTGCAGTATTCTGCACTCTACATAGATCTCTTATTTTGAATTTACTGTATAAAAACCACTGGAGATTGTTATAATCATTCTTACCCAATGACACATGAAAGACATTCAATGGTTTAATAATTTGGCCAAGAAAGCCAATGGCATCCTGGCTTGTATTAGAAATAGTGTGAGCAGCAGAAGTAGGGAGGTGATTGTCCCCCTGTACACAGCACTGGTGAGGCCACACCTCGAGTATTGTGTCCAGTTCTGGGCACCTCAATAGAAGAGAGACATCAAGGTGCTGGAGCGAGTGCAGAGGAGGGCAACGAAGCTGGTGAAGGGCCTGGAGAATAAATCTTATGAAGAACAGTTGAAGGAGCTGGGACTGTTTAGTTTGAGGAAGAGGAGGCTGAGGAATGACCTTATCACTCTCTACAACTACTTGAAAGGACATTGTAGAGAGGTTGGTGCTGGTCTCTTCTCACAGATAATTAGCGATAGAAAAAGAGGGAATGGCTTCAAGCTGCAACAGGGTAGGTTTAGACTGGCCATTAGGAAACAATTCTTCACAGAAAGAGTGGTTGGGCATTGGAATAGGCTGCCCAGGGAGGTGGTTGAGTCACCATCCCTGAATGTGTTTAAGAGCCGTTTAGGTGTGGTGTTGGGGGATATGGTATAGGGGAGAACTTTGTAGAGTAGGCTTGATGTTGGACTTGATGATCCCAAGGGTCTTTTCCAATATGAATGATTCTATGATTCTATGATTTTCTCAAAGTGTCAAAATACAATTCATGTGTTTATTATGGGATACGTATGTTGAAAATACCCTCTCTTTCTATAGAACAGTTCACAGACTTGATTTATGTTTTAGGAATAGGTACTATTCCTGTTTTCCAGGCTAGTATTGTTGTCAGAAATGCACCTTCCTTTCGTTATCACTGTGATGCAGGGTTAATGGGTGTATAAATGTTTCTGTGATAGCACATTGCTCAAATCGCTTTGCCCTACTGTCTAGTGTGAATTATCAGTTTTGATATCAACATGAAAACAAAGGTAAAATCGGCTGAGGTAAAATTCAGCCCTGAGTGTACTGTGGTCTGTACTACTGTTTTAGTAATAGAATAGTTCCAAGCAGGGAAGGCTCTGTAAAGATGGAGCAGCTATTATTAGCAAGACTGCCTCTAAAAAGGTGTTTATTTTAGTCTTGCATGACTCATCCTTATTCTTACATAAAAGACAAGACAAAGTGCAGTTCACTGATTTTGGCCACTGATCACAATACTGGCAAAACCTCAAAGTGCATGTTTTTTTCTTGGTTTGCCTTTTTAATCTGTGTCTTGCTACAGACAATGGGAAAGGAAATAAGTAACCATAGTTTATTGTTTCTGTGACTAAGTATTATCTAGGAAGCTTTTAACTAATACAGCGTCTGCAGTGAAAACGGTTCTGAATCTCTGTAATGCTCAGTGAGGTTTTTGTCGTTTGCTGCTTTTTAGCAGCTGTCATGGTACTGTATTAAATCATAGCTTTCAGCCATGTTAGATCTCCTACAACCTTCCAGATGGGCTACGGTTCTGTCAAACAAAATTCTTCATCTCTTCTTGATAAATTCGGTGATAACCCTGGGGTGAGACAAAAAAAAGAAACAAACCCAGCTATATGTAGTTAAGCGAGGGTGTTCTTTATTAACCTGAGGGCCAGCGGTGGGAATGCTGGAGAAGGAGGCAGCTCGGAGATGCTTCAGCGATGAGCAGCCCAAGACTCTAAGCGAGAGGTCTCCCATGTAGCCTTGTGAACACACAAGGTTCTCGTTTTAAAATGCATGAGGATGAAAATAAAGTCAAAGTAGTGCAATTGCTTCAAGCCAAAATGATTGTAACTCTTCCAGTGAAAACAAAAAGCAAAAACAGGAGCAAAGAAGATAATTGATAGGCCCTCAAGTCCCAGTTGGTAATTATGATTTCCCAATGGAAAGATTTAATAGGACTTTGCTGATGTTTCAGTTGGAGCTGTGTTAAATGCAGTATCCAAGACTTTAAACAAAATTAAAACTTATACAACTACGTTTCCTTCCACAGAAGGCAAAGCAAGAAATGAAAACATAAAATATATTACTTTCTCCATACTGGTTTGAAAAGTGAAAGATTGCATCGTCTCTTCCGGGTGGAGGAAACTAACCTTCATTTTTTTATCGCAACCTGCAATCCATCCTTCCTTTCTATTTTTGGCTTTTAAAAATTTTCCATTTCACCCTCTTGTTTGGGAATATATCTTTCTGGCTGAAGACAACAGACTCTGTCCTACTTATCAGTTATGCTTTGTTAGCTGGTCCCTTAACTCCTCAATGACAAACTTTGTCTGCAAGTGGAGGACAAAGTTTGATCCTAATTCTTACTTCACTCCTGTTTCCCTGATTATTTAGATCATCTTACTGAAGTGAGTGGGGTAAAGAAGGAGGAAAATGTTTTGTATTTGCAATATTCCTGCCTAGTAAGTAGTTTCTAGAATTTGTGAAGTCCCTCAGTGCAGCGCAGAGAACCGAGCCATCCTCAATGGTACTAGACTTCAGTGGCACCAGAATAAGGCTTTAATGAAATATTCTTAGAGGTCAGAATTCAAACAGACTCCCTTGAGTTTGTTGTCAAACAATGTATTTCCCATGCACAGCAGGAGCCATGTTACCAAAACAGGGGAAATTTTAGTTGATTGATTTGTAACTAATATCATTACAATTACACTGTCATGATGGAAAACTTACAAATAACCAGAAAAATTTACCCTACGTTTAGGCTTCCTTCAGGTTCTGAAAGAGAGACGTTTCAGTTGCTCAGCAGCAAACCCCAGAATCCTCCCTATTTTGGAGCTATTATCGGTCTAATCTTGGTGCAGACAAGTAATGATACAGTTCTAATCTGGGCTTTCTAAAGTTTCGGTGTATTTGCTTAATTTTATATGCAACAAGGACATATATTTGTTTCTATCCTAAGGTAAGTGATCTGTGTTTATGGGAAGGAACCCGACCTAGTGAAAGGTGTCCATGCCCAAGGCAGGGAGTTGGACTAGGTCATCTCTAAAGGTCCCTCCCAACCCAAACCATTCTATGATGCTGTGATTCTGTGGTAAGAATTATTTATTTTGGAGCAATGTTGGAAACATATTAGGAGGTAAATTGAGAATCTGATGCTTTGAAGAGGCTACATCATGTTTTCTAGGTCTTCGATCTGTAAACAAAGTGACCAAATGTGTTTTTAGAGTTCTTGCATCCACACAACTTTCTACATATGGAAGTTCTGCCTATTCCATAGGCACAGGACAACTTTTCAGATGTTTTTTGCTGTGTTCTCACATACACTTAATTTCTGAGTAATACTCTGTGATACGCTCTCTTCTTTTCTCTTTGAAAATAAAGCTAGCCAGGGAAGTATTTATTCAAGATCTTTCTTTTATGAACACAGTACCTCAGCTCGTGAAGACATCTCAGCAGTCTCTCCTTACAGTGACCTCAACTTGAAAGTCTTCTTTAAGAATGGTTGGAAGTCCCTGGCCTTTGGAGTGGTTTGCTGTTGTTGTTGCAGTAAAGAAATATTCTGTAATCCAAATGTGACTTCTTAAAAATTGTTCTATAATGCCTGCATGGGAAGCTGACTGTATGTGCCATTCGCCTGATACAGTCATAGCACTTAGCAAAAAGAAAAAAAAAAAAAAAACCACTAAATAATGAGCAATGTAAGAAGCAAATAGTCTTTCACAATGAAATTTATCATTTAGCAAGGACATATGTCTAAAACATTGTAACAGTCTAAAGAATACTGAGAAAACAGAAAAATACTATGCTAAGATGAAGTAGCTGTCATGTACGTAAAATGACGCTATAATGGCTCATCTGTATTACAGTTTTATTTTAAACTGTATATATATATTCACTGCTTATATAGTAGAAAACAGCTAAATATTCATTTGGTAGCTAAATTAAAGCCTGGTCTGGGATGTCTCTTTCCAGATTTACAGTCTTACTTAAAGTCTCTCTGAACTCCAAAATGCAGATTGCATGGGGAAAAAAAAGTAATTTTAGCCCATTAATGACTAGGAAACTACATGTCTAATGATATCTTTGACTTCATTTCTGAAAGTGTGAGTGTACTGGAAAAGAGTGAGAGCTGATTTTGGTAGCTTTGTCTCTTTCTGAGCAGTTTGAGATGCGAGGAGTAGCGAGGAGCCAGTGTCTAGGCTCTTTAGACTATTGGTAGTATAAATATTTTTCTTGGAAACCAAGGAAAAATCTGGTCACAAAATGACAGGCTTAACCCTTCTTCCTTTTGCTGCAAAATCAGAATTCTCAGCAAGTAAGAGGTGAAATCTTTACAGTCGTGTAATCACGTTAATCTATATCTTTCAGCTGCTGAGGGGTAACTACTGAATGCCTTAGCTAATTAATCCCTTCTGAGAATATTGTAGTCATTCGTGTACAAAATCATATTGATTTTGATTAAATTTTGGAAACTACACTTAAAAACAATCCCCATGTGACATCCCTGACCATGGTGCCTGTATATTTAATGTTAGCAGTGCGGGTGCAGACATTAACGCTGTGCATGGCCTGTGGTAGAAAGAGCCTTGAGCTGGCATTGAACTTACTAGCTCCAAAAAGAGAAGCGACAAAAACGTGATGATGCGGTGCTAATTAGCCCGAGGGCAGCACCACGCTGCTGTGACTGCCTTTCTTCCAGGATTGGAGCTCGTGCCCCTGCGTGGTGTCACGCTGCATCATGGAGATGTGCCAGGTCACTGAGTGCTGGCTCAGGCGCTTCTGATGCGGGACTCTGTCCCACACCTTGGGAATCGGTCTCTCTCTGTGTCCTAGACATATCCCCGGAATAAATTTTAATGAGGTAAGGGATGAAGTGCCCTTCAGCGTCTTAAGATCAAAAGGAGAGGAAGAGGGATCTTCAGTGTGGATAGAATGGTACGTGAGAAGGATGCACAGGAGCATTACCAAGTTAAACAGGGTTTAGAGGGGTTCCCAAAGAGACAGCCGTCAAGCCCATAGGGATAGCACAGGAATTCGGGAAACCCTATATATTTGCCCTGACCCCAACAAAAAAACCCAGTGAATTTTACAACTTAGTTTCTTCAGATTTGAATAAAGTCAATTTCTGAATTAAATAATGAGATTCAGTCTCTCCAGGAGCATAAAATTTCCAACTCGTTCCTTCTGAGCAAGAACACTGGCAAAGAACGGCCATGTAAACGTGAGCAAACTTGCTTTAAAGCTTTCTGTTGAGATGACGCTAAAATTGGAGTCAATATGTTGTTGAGAATGAATTATTTTCCCACTCCATTGTCCTTTTGTGTAATTTTTATGTACCCTTCCCTGTTATACCAAGATTAGCCGTTTGATGGAGTAAGTAAAGGTTATATCAGATTATAGCTGCTCTTCCCCACTTAGAAGACAGTAAGGATTAATTAGTGGCATATTTTGTCTGATTTACTTATTTTTAAATTGCTGCCTCTACACCACGGTTTTTTGTGTTCTCCTGCCTATTAGCAGAGTTATTTTTAGCAGATCTATACATTGTCAAATGTACACCTACATTTTTCTCCATTCCTCTGGACAAAATAGTGCTTCTTCAGTAAGAAATGTATTCTTAGTGATAAGCGTATATTATATATGTGTGTGAAAGAAACCATATATCATTAACAGTTGATCACTTAACTATTTCAGACAGCATATATTTAGAAAGTCTAAAAATATTTTTAATTTCGTAAGCTCTCCTTGGGTACAGACCAGGAATTCCTTGCATTCCGCAGGAAGATGCTGCGAAGACTCAGAAACATACAATAATGAAACCCAGTTTCATTATTTCAACCCAGAAGACATTCTGCCTCAGACTGGGGCAATGCCCTCAGTGCTGCCTGTGCAGGATTCGGGGTACGCATTAGCAGGAATGAGTAGCACATACTGAGGTTGCTTTTTACAGCAAGTTTCCTAGAACTGAAGCTTTCATGGACAGCCTTCGGTATCTGAATGACATTTTTCTTGCCTGTCTTCCTTGTAGTCTAAAAAAACCTCCTGGAAATCAATAAAAAGAGTATTAGGATACACTGAAATTGGCCCTCCACCATTGCCAGACCGACTTGTCAATGTCAGTAACAGGGCCAAAACTGATTTAGGTCAAGGTATTTGGAGAGAAATCAGTTGAGATGCTACTGCAATTTGGGCAATTAAGCAAAGAGCTAAGAGGCTGGGATTAAAAAAAAAAAAAAAGAGATGGCATTCAAAGAGAATCAATTACTGCCTTGAAGTCATCTAAAATTTATACATTAGACTTGTGAATGTACCTCTTTCTCACAGTTCTGTCTCCATGTGAGTGTATCACATGCAAAGCCGTGTGAGCAACATGTCATTAAAGAAATTGTTATTGCTAGCTGTGAAATGAAACCAGTAACTGCTGGTGGGATTACCTGATGCACATTTGGCACAGTGCAAAGTTCTTTTTCCCAGATACCTCTCTTGCATGTAAAACTCACAAACACCAGTAAATTAAAGTATTAGAAGTTTTCTGGCGTGGGTGGCCACCGGTGTGGAACAATGCACTGTCATACAATTATAATCAGCCTCCAAAGCAAGGCAGCTGCATCCATCGTGTCTCCTGGAAATGGTCCTCAGCCCATGCTGATTCCCAGATCCTTCAGCAGGTCTGGGGTGAGTGCCCTCGCAGGTGCTGGCCAAGCAGGGTTTAGTAGCCCAGCAGGGAGCCCAGCGCTCAGGAAGGCAGCTGGGTCGCGGTGTGTGACGGGCCATCTGTACCGCTGTCAAGAGCGAGCATTTGGCCAGCCCTTTCGCTGATGGTGGTGGTTGAGGATTAAGCTTTGGCACATCAAATGTTCACAGGAGTCATCCAACATCTTGGGGAGTTATGTGTCCTTTGCAGGTTGCAAAATACTTCAGGAATTTGAGCTCCTAAGTCTCTCTGAAGGCATCCATCTCAATTCAAGAGTAGTACACAAGTCATCGAGGCACAGCTTCTGACAATTATAACTTTGGGGAAAATATTGGCTCTTTCTAGTGTCTTTAAGTTTTAAACCTTTGCATAAGAACTTGGTCGGTATTTAAATTCCATTTTACACTACTTAGTTACAAAGCAATTTAACTTAAGTTATAAGGGATTTGCATAATATTTGGTGTTTAAAACCAGGCTTCTCTTCCTTACTTCTGGAAGCACCTGGTATTTCTGCCCTTCAGGGTATGGCACCATCATCCCTTTCTGTCCTTCCTTTGTTGTACAGACTTCCTAAGTTCCTTTCCTGATCTTTCCTTGCTTGCTTTAGACTTAATTCAAATTCCAGAAGATTAAATGTAGAATCGAGCTTACTGGGGTTTTGCTACCTGTGAATGTTTTGGATTTGAGGGTTTTTTTGACTTGACGCACAAAAAATACAAACAGCAGGATAACCAGTCTGCAAAATTACTGTTGTTACGAACAAGGCTGCTGTTTTTCTAATTGAAAAACCTGTTATGTTATCTTCACTCGTGCTTCGTTTGTTTCCCTCTCCTCGGTGTCTGTGCTCTGTTTTGTTTTTATTTCAGTAACATGCTTCTGAATAGTTGCTGCATTTTTATATGGTCGTACAGCGATTCGGTGTGTTCCTAAAATGTCAGTGCGTAACAGCACTGATTCATCCAATACAGTGCACAGCTGACTTCTGGTTGCTAACTTTAGGCGTTGAGAGAAAGAGGAGGGCAGGTTTGGGTTCCTTTTGGCCACTGGGAGGAAAGAAATGTTTCCAAAGAAGTGTTTCCAGCTTGTTTTGATACAGAAATTTGCCCGGGGAGTAAATGTTTCCAAAGGACGGGCTGCAGCATCTCCTTGCCACTGCGGGCACCCACGGACTTGGAGCAATGCGTACGGCGAAACATTGCTCAACTGGTTTTGCCTTTTGCTGGCGAGGATGTTGCCTCTGGACGAGCGTTCTGTGTAGGCAAGGTGGAGCCGCTTTAAAGGCCAGAAAATTTCCTCGTGCTCCGTGAGTCATCAGATCAGACGAAAATAGATTTTTTTTTTTTTTTAACTTCTAACTATTTACAAATAAAATCAAACTTAATGAAAGGTTTGTTGGTGATTTTTATTCACTATGACAAAATGCTCCGAGGAGTCTGCTGTTATACTTCTATGATGCTTGTTCACTAACCAAAATAAATCACTGCTTCTTAACAGAGATGCTTTTCACACTCCTGCTCTTGCTTGAGATGGTAAAGAGTCATTCTGTGCAGATAGTAAGTAAATCAGAACGTTGCGTCTTTCAAGTGGTAACAAAAAGACTCTATAAATTAATGAAGTTGTCCTTATAAACAAGTTTTTTTCTTTAAAAAGAACTGCAAAAGTTGTCTTTTGTTGCTTTTGAGTTTTTGTTGAGTTGATGTTGTATTACACTGTGGTTAGTGTCTATTTTGTGTTATAATTACGGATATACATTCTGATACTTTTTTACAAAGTAGGATGAGTAGGATTTTTTTTTGTTGTTCCCATGGACGCATCTGGTGAATTCTGACACTCCTCAGCAAAAGTGGGTACTAGAGGGTTGTCCATTATTGTTTTTTATAATGTGTTGTGCTTCCTAATCAAACCTGTTAGAGCTTTTCACCTCCATTGACTGGGCCGTAGTGGTCGATGGTTGGTTGGGTGTGTTCCAGTGGATTAATTATTTTCTCCATTTCAAGGCTGTTGAGCTGAAGCACAGGCTTAAAGGTCAGCGAGTCTCAGGCTGAATTGGGATTGTAGTGCAATTCTGATGAGGTATTAAAGGAAGAATAACGTTGGAACAAATTAATGGAATTCTATCTAGTGTTCTTAAGCAAGGAACCAAAATGATCAAGACTAGATTGAATATAAATAATCAGGAAGCAGAACAAACTGCATCTGCCATGCAAGTACTACATTCTATGCAAGGAAATTTGGGTAGTTGAGTTTTACCATGTGGTTAGAGTTGCAGGAGCCATTAGTGTGAGATGGAGGACCATCTCTTTCTGCAAACAAGCTGCTATAACTAGAGTGGATTTTAAAAATTTTTTGGCCTTAATAATTCTGATTTATTCTTTGCTTATAGGTAGTTCAAAATTTATTTGTAATTTAGTTTGATTAGCCATTTCAAACTAAACATTTCCATGTTTGTAACTATGGTATGCTATGACTCTATGATGGGTAGCTCTTTTGGGTTCCATTTTCAATTTCAGAAGTCTTGCATTCTTTTGGCCATTAATAGAAAACTGCAGTATGGTTAGTGCAATTAGTAATTTTCCAAATTAGGGTGGGACACTCCTGACATCACCAAGTTCATGACTCAGCAGACTGATGCGTATTTTTTACCTCTAATCTAACAGAGAAAACGTTTTTATGAGTTTGGTTATTCTGTATGTGCTTAAGCATTTCTTAAGCCCAGGTTTTAGTCTTCATTGAGTCTTGTTGTCAGGCACAGCTGTGGCAAAATGGTCCACAGGCATAAACTGTTGGCCAGTTCTTTAGTCAATCGTGCTATTGAAGTAAGTGTGCAAATGACACCAAGTTGGGCAGGAGTGTTGATCTGCTTGAGGGTAGGAGAGCTCTACAGAGGGGTCTGGACAGGCTGGATCAATGGGCTGAGGCCAGTGAGATGAGGTTGAACAAGGCCGAGTGCCGGGTCCTGCCCTTGGGTCACACCAACCAACCCCAGGCAGCGCTACAGGCTTGGGGAAGAGTGGCTGGAGCTGCCTGGCAGAAAAGGACCTGGGGGTGTTGGTCAACTGTTGGCTGAGTATGAGCCAGCGGAGTGCCCAGGTGGCCAAGAAGGCCAACATGAAGAACAGTGTGGCCAGCAGGACTAGGAAAGTCATCGTCCCCATGTGCTCGGCTCTTATCTCCCCCCTGTAGCTCTTGTTTCCTTGCAGCGTGTCTCACTTTAAAGACATAAATGTTTTGCTACACTTTCTTCTAGGTTTGTATAACAAATGCCATCACATACTTCCAAACCTGACTATTCTGTGAGTTTTAACAGCATGATATGTGGCCTCAAAAAAAACCCTTATAAGTGATTCCAAGTTTAAGACAGTGCAGTTAAAACTAACATGACTTTAAGGAAGAATTATCTTTATGTGCTGTAAGATTAGGTTTTCCTACATAAAGAGCAACACATGAGTAATACATTTTTTTATTGTTCTAGTGCAGATGCATTTTCTGGAAAGTGACTATATGTGGGAGGAAGAAATATAGATTATCTGTATTTGATGACAACGCATTCTGTCAATATATCTGTGTAATCTCTGTAAAGGTTTTAACTGAAATCATTGACATGTACAGAACCGGTCAATTTATATTTCATGCATAATGTTTAATTCCAAATTGTGTTGCCTGACTAATGTGTGCTTACCTAATGAAAAAGAATACTGGGCTGCATTTTAATACTCATAAAGAGATCTATATTTTGATACGCATTTTAGAATTCTCTGCCTAATGGCCTTTAATGTTTTAAAAATAGAAGGGCTCAGCCTGCTATCTTCTACCTATTGTAAATACTTATCAAGTGGTTCATTCAGAATTCAAATGAAGATCTATTGTCTTCTCAGTGCTTGCATAATACCGCTGTACTCCTCATTTTAAAAAAGGATATATTTTTAGGGTTGAACATAGCCTCATGTTTTTCGAAAGTGTTAAGTTGGGAATTGTTTAATTGGGGTCTGAAGTATTTAATCGCTTCCCAGGTGAGAGCATGGAAGACGAGTGCTGTTCCCAGGGCATAACTGCACGAGCGCTGGTGGCAGTAACGCTGGCTTCGGCTTCCTCTGCTCTTCAGTCCTGTCCCCATCCAGCCGCTCAGCTCCACTGGGGAAGCTTTTTGGGGAGCTACTCCGTGAGCTTAGCTCCAGGAACAGGCCTGGCTTGGAAACGCACTCTGTCCCAAATGGAAGAGCTGAGGGATGCTACAGAGGGACATGGTGGCATGGTCCTGCCAAAAGGATGCTTCCCCACAACTTGGCCACCGTTCGCCCACTGCACTGTCCATTTCTGGCCCAGCAATCGGATCACATTGATAATTTCTGAAACCAGGCAGTGTTAACTGTGACGCTTAAATGACCCTGATTAAAATTATCCTCCTTTTTTTCCCCCTCTGGAGCTGGCCTCACAAAGTGTTAGTGACTCTGCTGAGAGAATGGCAAACTAGTGTGGGGATGGGTGGTCAGCAGAGGAGAGCAGAGGGATGAGAGTCTCTTAAACTTGCTTTTCCATGGCAGAACCACTGCTGGAATGTGCTGCTTGGGTTGCATTTATTTTCTTTAAGTGAAAAAACCCCAGCAGAGGTGGATGACTATGGGTATGTCAGAGAAATGAGGTGAAAGCAGCTCTGGTTGCAATGGTCAAGTGGTTTTAGGTTTTCATGCATGCTTTCATCTGTGAAGGGCAGATATGCTAGAGATGTTTCATTAGTATATGGGTGACCTCTAGTTTGCTATTTTTGGTACCTTATTTTTGGTGCTGGCTGTGTACCATGATTTATAGGCTAGAATAGCATCTGAGAACAAATTAAATGCAAGAGGCATGTTCATGAAATGAATGTTAAGATACTCTCTGTTGCACTTCAAACTTCATTTTAATTTTACTGAATTTTAAATTAGAACATATTTTTTTAAAGCACTGGAATTTGAAAAAAAAAAAACCAAAACCCAAACAATTAGTTAGCAGTTTGTCTTCACAAGAGCAAACATACTGGAAAGTAGGTGAACTATCAGGTACTAATGGCATTAAGATTTACAAAATAAGTACACACTGAAAAGGCAAAAGGAGTAGCAAATAAATATAATGCCAACAAAACTAGGGCAAGGGGTGAGGTAAATGCCAAATCCAAAACTATGTGATTAAATTAGGCCACCCCCCTCCTAAGGCTCATTGTGAACCAGCCAGATAACACATTTGGCTCTTGGATGCTCCTAAGTTATCAGGACGGGGAAGTAAAAGGAAAGATTTGGTAGAGAAAGGAGATGAAATCTTAAACTGTGCCCAGACTCTCTCCCTGGGGACCTCTAAGGCCAGTTCCTGGGTGCAAATCTCCTGTCTGATAACTAGTCTGAGCATGCATAAAGTGAGAACTGGTCACAGACTGCTCAGACAAACCCTGCACATCCTTTTGTTCATCTTTGAAATTCCCAGACCATTAAATAGTCAGTAAATATAAGTCACGTTCTTTAAAACAGGTTAAAATTAAATAGGAGGAAGAAACTCTTTCCTGTGAGGGTGGTGAGACGCTGGCCCAGGTTGTCCAGAGAAGCTGTGGCTGCCCCATCCCTGGAGGGGTTCAAGGCCAGGTTGGATGGGGCTTTGAGCAACCTGATCTGGTGGGAGGTATCCCTACCCAGGGCAGGGCGTTGGAACTAGATGGTCTTCCAACCTAAAGCATTCTATGATTCTATGAAAATACCAAGTGTGGGTCACAACCTCATACTGCCTTGTATCAATATACACCAGTGAGGTGTAATACTATTCTGAAGATTTGTCAGACATGGAAAACCTTTTCAGGTGTGTGTATGAGAGAGCAAAGCAGATGTGCACAATTCACTTGATTTTTTCCTAAGAGAAGTCATGACATGAAAAACTGCCACCTCTTGCACCTAAAAGCCATTGGACAAATTCATCCTAAGTGTAATTTAATTGATTGCAGTACACTGCAGTTAATCAACTGCAATAAAGTTAATTGAACCTCTCCTAAGAAATGTGACTTAAACCACATGATTCAAAATAGTAACAGGTACTGATTAATGGAGACAATTATTTTTAATAGGAATGGGTCCAAGTAATTGAGTGATGCTTAAATGTTCTGTATAAGGTAGTCTCATGGGGACAGTAGTTTCTTCCTTTCAGCAGCTTTCAGATTAGACACAGGTAGGCAAAATGCAAAATTTTATATTATAATGCTACTTTAACATGGTTCAACCTTTGGAACCATGGTGTGGGCAAGAGATAAACAGCAACACTCAACTCTGCTCCTTTCCCTTTCAGCTTTGACCCCAAACTGAACCATTGAGTTCTGTACAGAAACAATGCCGTTGTTTGTGTTACTTGGCAATGTTTTTAACGGGACAAGATAAGATGTTATTGAGAAAACATTCTGATCTGTTATCCCACTGCTTATTTTTTCTAATAAGGCTGCATTATTGTTGAACATCCTTAATTGAAGTAAGCTGGGGATAAGGGAAGTTCCATTAAAATATTCAGTTGTGGTTTCATGTTATGCTGTGTTTGTGTGCATGTAAATGTATGTGGTCACTTGAGCAAAATTCACAACTTGACTCTTGTGAAAAAGGTCAGGGCTTTGACAGTTTTTAACCAACATTAGGATCAAATATTGCGTTGCTCAACTTAAAGTGCCAAACATTTTCCACTGGCCATGTGTGAGTAACTCTCAGATACTCAAAAATGTCTACACTCCAGGTCAACAACAGTGAGAAAAGGGGAAGTGTGGACATTTCCCACTTGCATCTAGTAGGTTATTAGAAGAAAATAAGAAGTTGTGCTGTGACTTTCTCTTGAGCGAGGTCAGGCACTGACATGGGTGCAGTGTAGGTTAGGTGAGGTACAGCGGAACACATGACCATCTTTGTAAGTTAGTTTGACTGAAGTTAGACACATTTAAAAAAAAAAAAAACAAACACCAAAAAAAACCAAAACAAGTGGCTTTGAAATGCTGGTTGGCTGTTGTGCTTCATTGGGATTTTAGACTCTTTGTTAGAATAGGTTATTAAAATGCTTGTTTAGCCGAGACAGGACGTTACACCCACCTGATCTGTTAGTAGAACGTATGGAGAGTAGGGGGAAAGTAGCTATTTGGGCTGTTGGCAATTTGGCACAGGAAAAAAGGATTAATATAAACTAGTGACACCTAGGATGGAAATTAGGGGGGGGGGAAGTAATTTTCAGAGGTCTGGGCCTAACTGGAATAACAGAGAGAAGAAATCTAAGAATTTCCAAGATGGAGCTTGGCTAAATGTAAAGAAACAAATTATGTGATGCAGTTGCCATGACAACAAAGGAGTCTGGCGTTTATGATCTGAGATGCCTCTTCATTCCATCAGAAATAGATGTTCCTAAGTGCAGCTGAAGATTTGCAGTACTGGTGCTACTCAAGGGGATGAAGAGATGGAGGCTGAAGCCTTCCTCAAGAGTGTGGCTCAGCGATCTCTAGGCAGGGACCAGATTCATTCTGCAGTTCAGGAGCAGAATGAAGGCAAAGTCTGGTGCCTGGCTGGAGCAGCTCTGCAGGTCTCGGGGCTCACCAGGGACACTGCGCTTCAGCCTGTCCTGCTACCCTTGGTGGGAACAAGCACCAGGCAGAACACCTTCCCTTGCCTTGGGAGCTGCAAGAGAAAAGGCACAATGCAAAGAGGGTGGAGTGTGGTCATGGGATGAAGTATAAAACCTAAAGACATAGTATCTCCAAAGGGTGGTTTCCTTTAGATATCTTACGTCTTCTTTCTTTACCCTAGTATTTGAGCATATGCAAAGAAGTGTGTACTGTGGCAATGGTACTTGTTACTTTTCCTTCAATTCATGTTTTTATTCTAAAAGGCTGAAAAGTATTTTTCTGAAATACTTCCTTACGATATTTCTTCCTATGAAGAAACCCCATAGAATCACAGAATTGTTGAGGTGGAAGTCACCTCTGGTGATCACCTAGTCCAGTTCCCTGCTCCCTGGAGTCATCTTCTTTACAGCCTCCCATGCAGTGAGGCCACCAGTCAAGGCAAATCTATGAACAAGTGGATTATTATTAAAAATTTACTAATGCAAGATTTCAGCTGCAGTTTCCACATGCTTATATCCCCCGTTCTGTGAAGCTTTGGTTTTATTTTCTTTTTCAGTGGTGGCTTTTGGGTCAACAGAGCGTACAAAGTCCCTGAAGCATCTATTAAACTAAATTAGACTAACTGGGATATGGACAAATACTGATAACAACTAGAGATGTTTGTGTTGGACATCAAAATGTAAACTAACTTTGTATTAGTCAGTTTTCAAAATTTTCCAGAGACTGTTCAAGGCCTGTTTCAGGACATGTTCAAATAAATGAATAGTTGAAGCCCAGTGGCCTGAAGCCATCAGTTTTGTCTGCTTAAGTAGTACGATGTGAATAATTGGATTTACAGGTACAAATTCATACATTCATTTCCATTATGGGACTTATTTATATGTTACATTATTACTTTCTATTTTAATCTAAGACACAGATTAAACTCATGTGCCAGCTTTTTGAGACAATGAATCTTGAAATTGTTTGTGATTAAATGCATTTTATAAGTACATAAAATACCACGTTAATCCAAAACATCTCTTGGATTTGGACCTTTTTGACTTGTCTCCTCATTTGGATCTCCAAACTCATATCAGCAAATGTTTTCATTCAATCCTTTCCTGGAATACTCAGGGAAAAGTGTCCTGCCAACGGAATTTGTTAAAATTTGCTTTGCACAGAAGCCTTTCCAGATGGATTTATCTACCTTTGTGCTCTTCATGAGTCTGTGGATGATGCTGGATTACAACAGAAGGCAAGCACTGGTGAAAGCATTCAGTATTTAGAATTAATTTAAGGGGTTTAACAAGATTTTTGACACTACATATACTTGTGGAGTGCAAATTTTGGACATGGTCTAAGTTTGTGCTGAGTACTGCTCCAGCCCATCACAAAGAGTTGAAGGCCAGCAGAACCGTAACCACCATGACCAGTTGCTGGGTTTCAGTGAATGTTGGAGTCTTGCGGCTGAGCCGCGGAGTAACTGCAGATAGAACAAGAAAACAAACATCTTCCCAAAGATTGGGTCACTGTGTCTTTCCTTGTCTCATGTTTTAGTCTACAGATTGAGAATATGTCACAGATGGGAAATTTATACCAGTTTGTGACATGCTTAGACAGTGTTTCGTGCACAACTGGGTAGTTACTGGAAATGCAAAAGTATCATTTGAGCCTACAAAGTTCCCTGTGTGCTATTTATTTTGCGGGTGCAAATTGTAATTGGGTTAACATGTGTGAAGTATTTAAAAAAAAATGGTGGATTTAAAAAGTGTGTAGGCTGGGGTGTGTAAGTGTGTGTAACAGGTTTGGGGGGGTTGTTGTTCTCTCAAGTAGTTCAGTGGATGGGACGAGCTGCTGAGAAGCTTGTTTTGACAGAACGTGCATTTACAACTAATAAATAAATTCACTACAAGGTGCATTTATTCACCGTTGCAGCAATGGTCATTCTGAGCAGAATGATTGTGTTTTGTCTTCCTAATTACTGTTGAAAAGGATTGGCTACATTTTCCACTGAGAGAATGTTTAGATAGGGTGGAAGGATTAGGATGATGCATTTAAGAAATTAAGATTTAATTTTTTTTTTATTAATAGAACAAACTCTGCAAAGGTCTGTTTCTCTGGTAGCGTTTTTTCTTTTGCACCTTCCTACGGGAAGGCTGCTCTGGTGAATATGTTCCAGCTCACGCATCTGCTATTCTACAATGTGCAGGTTATTATTTTATTTTATTTTATTTTATTATTTTTCAACCCATTGCATAGTTATACATTTCAGAAAAAAATGCTTTTATGC